>JAVJIX010000329.1:377500-485090 GCA_036785185.1 Paratrypauchen microcephalus | reverse complement strand
ACGCTCATACAGTTGTTGCTAGCCCGTGAACATTCGTCTTGTATATTCCGAGCTCGTACAGGTACGGTTCAGTGGAGAAAGCAAAGTGCTCAGTATCGTCTTCAAAAGCATCGGGGAGACCTCCAAACTTGGCCATGTCTGGATTGTAGAACAGGGCAGGCTATTGTACTCTACGGCTAACGACGACAGGTGAAGGGTAAACAAAAAACACCTGGAAACCTAACTGCAAGGTGATATAACTCCGCCCATGCCTACCTAGCTTGATCCAGGAAAAAAAATGCGCTGTTGCATAAGGACCGCAATAACCCTTTAAAGTGTACCAAGGTTGATTATATTTTTAAAATTGTTCCTGTCAATGGAGTGGGTAACCCTGATTAAAATCAGGCTACCATTTACCATTGACTTGCGCTTTAGCCTAGCATCTGAAAACTCTGCAGCTGGAAGGACTTTGGTATGAAATTCGCTAAAAGGTGTCTCCACATCTCTGCAGCACTCAGGCTAACCCCGGAAATGAGCCCCCATGTCAAAAATCCTGGAATATCCCTTTAACATGTCATTTAACTTTATCTACACTACATTATTCAACTATATTCTAGAGACTATTTTAAAGTCTATTTTTAAATGATTTTAAGCCATTATTTATTATCTTGTTTTATTGCTACCTTTTCCTGCTGTTCTTAATCTGTGCGTTGCAACACTGGAATTTCCCCACTGTGGGACTAATAAAGGCAGATCTTATCTCAGTGTTTCCCAACCTTTTTTGTCTTGTGTTCCCCCTGAGCCTTTTTGTCACACCTCGAGTGCCCCTCACTCAACATTTATTATTCAATTAACAAAATTAAATTTAGATTCATTAAAAGTATGCAACAATGATTTCATTCATTCAGCCGACAAGATACTTTACACAAGTCAAATTTACTAACAATTAGAATAAGATTAATTCCCCGACCCGAAAATCTCGGCCCGCGGGTATTAAAGTGTGTTTAGGACACTGCCGATTACCCTGCAGGCCCGAAATGTAAGCCCGCGTATTTGTGAGGGGCTTGTACCCCTAACTTTGCTGAAACAAATGATAAAGATGTTTGACGATCATCAATTTTGCTAGTACAGCTGTTTAAATGCCTGCTCAGCGTCGAGGTCAATGTTCCTCCTAATGTTTTATGTGTCTGAGCAAACACACTAACTCCCTGAGCGCTCCTTGGACCCCTGTGCGCGACATCCGACATGCACCCCCGCTACACGCGGAAAGAGCTGCGCGTGCTCGCGGCTTGCGCGTGCTCGTGGCTTACACCGGTAGAAGTTTAATACGAGACACATACTTTTGTTTCTGAATACTGGACGATTCCCCCGTATTCAGATGACCCCGCGGCTGAAAAAAAAAGCGGAACTCTTTCATCCCTGCGCTGCATAGGTTTTCTTGTGCGCTGAGAATGTGTGAGCAGTGCGCAACTGCACAGGCGCGCAGCTGAGAGGGAACGTCGAGGTGCCAGTCTTTTTGCTCTCGTATGAAAGCAAAGCGCCACATTGACTACATTCAGCGAAGCCAACGCAAGTTTCTGTAGCATTTTCAACAATCAATTTGAAGCTTTTCCACACCTCACTCTTACCGGTGCGTGTTTGTCTTTTCAGTTCTCCTGTCTTTAGTTTATCCTTAACTTCTTGCTCCTCCATATTGGGGATACCAGGTCAAAATAGATGCGGACTTGCGGAGGGGAAGATTATTAAGAGCGGCTCCTGTTTAATAGTTAAATAGCAATTACCTTACAGCGCCTTCTCTGTTTTATCCAAATTATTTATTTTAAAACAAGTATTCCTTAGTTTAGTATCCACACATCGTTTTAATTATACATTTTTATAAACATATATTTATTTTTTTAAACGTCAGCGAGAGAGAAGCCCCCGAGCCCGAGCCCGACCCGAAGCAATGATTGACATTTTAGGCCCGAACCCGACCCGAAATTCGGGTCGGGTCAGGTCGGGCTCGGGCTCGGGCTTAGGATCTTACCTCTAAATGGAATACTCTGGAAATGCTTTTATAACAAAAAAAAAATCCATAAAATCATTCAATAATACACAGGACATGTTAAGTTAAAAAAATCACCTGTATTGTCAATTTAATACAATATAAAATAGTATAGTATTTAGTCCTGGTTCAGTCCTGTTTTAGTCCTGGTTTAGTCCTGGTTCAGTCCTGTTTTAGTCCTGGTTTAGTCCTGGTTTAGTCCTGGTTTAGTCCTGTTTTAGTCCTGGTTTAATCCCAGTTTAGTCCTAGCAGAAATAGGCTAGGCTGCAATGAGCAGCCGCAGAGTGTGGTCCCGCACAGCGCGCATACTGAAATATGATCACCACACGAAAACTGAATTAGTATTCAAACATGTCCTAAAGTCTATAAAGTAAATGTGTTCCTGCAAACATCATCACTTATTTGCCTGTTGTTTGCCTCGTTGTCCGATTATTCGCATATCCATGCTCTTTCGCCAGTAAAGTATTCTGTAAGCTTCGGAGAAACGGGTCCTGTGTCCCGAGGAGTGACTCCTTCCTTATGTAGCATTTACAGTCTAAAGTTACGGATTTTTTTTGTTATGGATGCAAATGCATCCTACGAAATGCAGCTACATATTCACGCACAGCTGATAGGCGGAAAAAGAAAACAAAAGAGCGCTAATGTCACGTGATTGGTCCACAGCGGCATTATGGTAATTTACACGCGCCCCGTTTCTTTCCGAAAAACAAGCCAATTTCAAAGACAAAATGTATGCGTTTAAAGCAGCCAAAGCTGTTATCTGAAACATGGAGTGGTTTCTTCATGATCTCTAAGACAACTAAGACATTCTGCAAAAAAACAAAAATCACAAATTTTGAAAAAAAAAATACTAAAAACTCGATTATCTGTGTTTCACTAATCGCGAGTTGCAGAGTATTTCCGGGTGCTCAGTCACATTTACCAAATGCATCTCATGACAAACAGATGCATTTGTGCACTTTTATTAGGCAAAATTCAACCACATGTCATGGTAAGCCTGCTCTGTGCTGTAAGCCTGCTCTGTGCTGTAGGCCTGCTCTGTGCTGTAGGGCTGCTCTGTGCTGTAGGGCTGCTCTGTGCTGTAGGGCTGCTCTGTGCTGTAGGCCTGCTCTGTGCTGTAGGGCTGCTCTGTGCCAACACTCTAACATAAATTTGGATTAGTTTTTGCTTCGCGTTTCGTCCTTGCACTTATAATCAGCGCGCATTGAGGAGGGAGTCTGTGTGCGCTATGAGCAGGAGGGAGAGAGCATGAAAAGGAGAGGCGCGCTGACATGAGGCCGGAGGGACAGGTAGGATGTTTTTAAAAAAAGGTTTGTGATACACGCTGGGACACAGAGGGTATACGCTGTAGCGCTGGTGCATGGTGACGTGCAGTGTCCGCGGGCTTGAGCGCACAGGCTGTGGTGAGAAGCCCCGCACACCGGTAAAAGTTTATTGCTGACCGCAGCAGCCGCAGTGAAGTATTATCGCAGTCATTCCGAGACCAAGACCGGTGTCAAGCGCTATGACACTACGATCTACCCACACTACCTTGGCGATCGAACTGATAGATCGCGATCGACGTATTAGGCACCCCCTGATTTATGCAGTTAACACAGCAATTAGCATAACAAAATTAGCATATCAATTTTGGACTTATTTACATAACAATGCTGCACTACAAACGTGATGACTAGTATATTTCAAACACAAAAGGCAATATTACAGGTGTATAATTACAAAATTACACAATTACACATTAATTACACAATTACCCTGGAGGTATTTTCATGTAATACTTACAGGCGATAACTTAAACAAACACCAAAAGAGAAACACCAGAAGCAGAAGAGCGGACATTTTGCTGAAGTGAGATCTGAACTATTCTATTTGATATTTTATTTGATATTTTATTACTTATTTTTTCTATTTTATTCTGATTTGTACATATACAGTGGTCCCTCGCTCTATAGCGGTTCACTTTCCTTGGTTTCGCTGTTTCTGGATTTTTTTTTTCAAATTTTATTAGATTTTTTTCACTTTTTTTTTTTCTTTTTATAGTGTATCACCGGGACCAGACTGGGACCAGACTGGGACCAGACCGGGACCAGACCGGGACCAGACCGGGACCAGACCGGGACCAGACCGGGACCAGACCGGGACCAGACTGGGACTAGACCAGGAACGAGACCAGGACTAAACGTAGACTAAACCAGGACTAAACCAGAACTAAACCAGGACTAGACCAGGTCTAAACCTGGGATGGTCACACAGGGTGGTAGGGACAGAGTCTATGATGTCCTTCACGAGAGCGCCTGGGTGACAGGAGACCACGTGCCGGACCATGGAAGAGCCAAGAATCAACACGGACGGGCCTGGCCCAGACGCAGCGGCTGAGGGAGCCGCAGCGGGGGAAGCCACAGTGGGGGGGGCACCCGCGCGCGGAGAGGGGACAGTGGGTCTTCCCCCGTCACGCCTAGCGGACGAACCCGGCACGTGCAAGGCCAGATCTCCGGACGGCACTGGGGCCGTAGTTGAGGAAGTCCTAGAGAGGAGTGGAGTATCGCTCTCGTGTAAGTTACCCAAGGCTGGTGGCGACGCATTGATAGCCATGCCCCGAACTCCGGGGCGGTCTGATTTTGGAGCCGGGGTGAAATGCATCCAACCCTTGTGAGCGTGGGTTAGTGGGGGAAAATCCTCATGGTCCAGGATATTGAATTTATTTGACAAAGCTACATTCATAGTGGAAGAGGAGCGCGGGTTATTTCTGGAACCTAACCCCCGCGATAAACAAGGGACCACTGTACACTTATTATTTTTCATTTTTATAATTATGTCTCATTTGACACTGGTCTCTTGATATCTTTTTTTGCTATTCCATCTATTTTTTGTTACCCTCTGTTATATATTATATTATGATGAGTGAGCAACTGTACCCAAATAAGTTCCCTTGTGGATCAATAAAGTTTGTCTCAGTCTAAGAACAACAACTGCCTGTCTTCCTGTCTTCATTCTTTTTCTACTATTATTACTAAAAGAGTAAATTAAAATGGCCACTCGATGGTGTAATTTAGCAAGCAAAACATAAGACCAAATCAGTCAAATACAGTAAACATAACACTGCTATTTAGACACTGACATCTAATTGTCAGAGTAGGAACATAAACATAATTTTTTCAGGCACCCCACTACTTTGACATTTTTATTTTTCATTGGCAGAGTAGCGGCACTTTACTATTTTTCAAGCATTCCCCACTTTTCCAACATGGTCTAATGCATGATAGCCTATTAAAGTTTGCGCTCCCATATATCAGAAGATGCTTGGGCCGGCGCAAAGCACTTGATCAGAGAATACTTCAGCCATATAGGATATCAGATAGTGGGAAAATGTCCTAACTGACAACTGTGGGAAACAGTCATGCATTTAAAACTTCAAAGACCATCCTTCGGTAAAATATCTAATCCCAAAATGGAGGCTGCATGAGCCCTTTGTGCTTCATTCAATTCGTCATCTAGGCTACCTGCATATAGCCTAAAAAAAAAATTTAATTAATTGTGCCAGCTCAATGAGATGACACTCTCCCAGACAAACACACCGTTGACTACGATGGTGCGATGGCTGTGCTTAGCCCCGTGGGACGTGGAGCTCTGCGCCGGTCCTTTCGGCTACGGTCACCCAACAGTCTACGCGGGCGCACCTCTGGTCCTGTCCACGGTACTCTCAGTTCTGGTTCAGTGCTGGTCTAGTCCTGAAACAGTCCTGGTTCAGTCCTGGTTTAGTCCTGGTTTAGTTCTGGTTCAGTCCTGGTGCAGACAAAAAAGGTAACGCTCCAAACTATGAGTAGGATGTTGCAATGGCAGCATCAAAAAGTGTCAGAATGGGGGCATGTCGGAATGACGGAATGTCAGGGTGGGGGTCTGTCAGAATGAGGATTGTACCCCCTGATATTTGTATTTGCCGACATTAGTTTAAGGGGGGGGGATTTCAGTTGACCTGAACATACGCTCTGGTCGCAAAGATAAAAGAATCCAGCCAACCACTAATTTCTAAGATTTCTTCAGAAGATAAATGAGTCCAGCTTTAGGGTATGCTATAAAAGTTTTATTGCTCTGTGAAGTAGGGATCTCAACAATTAATCGATTAACGATTAATTGTCGATTAAGAACGTTGGTCGAACAAAATGCATTAATTGTAGTAAAACCATTAATCGCGGACACGCGCACCCGCATGGTCACGAAACAGAACAACCACGCTGCGCCAAGCTCGACTCACAGCCGGCAGCGACTGGCCAACGGCACTGCTCAGCAACCCCGGTGTAAGCGCGAGGCGAGATCGAACCGCGGCGCCCCGTAGTCTCAGCCCGAGCCACAAACCAGCCGCACGAAACCAGCAGCGGCACGTGGTGGATTTAATCCTGGTTTAGTCCAGGTCTAGACCTGGTCGAGTCCTGAGTTTCCCAGGTCAGGTCCAGTCCAGGTTTAGACCTGTTCTAGACCTGGTTTGATACTCCGTGTAGTCCTGGTCTAATCTCTTAGTCAATCAGGACAGAACACAATGTTACACTATAAAAAAAATGTTACACTATAAAAAAAAAAAATTGAAAAAAAAACAAAAAAAAAATGCGATAGAGCGAGGGATTACTGTATTTTGTTATTCAGCATCAATACATTTGTCTGCTTTTTACTAAGGAATAATTAATTGAGGAATATACAATATAATACTATGATATATTTTTGACTCAGTGTTATGTTACTATAGCTTATATTCTTAAAGACCCTATTGAAACACTCAAATTCAGGTGAAAAACGCAGCTTATCAGTTAATCGTTAATCGATCGATAAGGTCAATCAACTATCAATTAATGAATTAATCGATAATTTGCATCCCTACTCTGTAGTGGTTAGTTCCTGCCTTGGTTTTGGTGGTGTTCAATGGATTCAGTAGATTGTGGGTTCAGTCTGGTCTACAAACTCTCCCCTACGTCTTGAGTCTGTCTAAACATGATCAGATTTATTTATTTCAGTGATGCATGTGAAACAAGGTAGCTCACTGGTCGTCCATCATTTACAAACAAAATGACTGCTCTTTCGTCAAGCCAAAGCTGACACACTATCACACAGAAGTAATGTCCATAGCAACATGGGAGAATCAGAACAATCAAATCACAAACAGGCATCTTTAACTCTAGTATACTCATGTATGAATCATCATGAATTCATATAAACTCCTGGTGAACTCGAATCATGATGAAATTATGATTGAGCCATGATTTCATCAAGACTTCAATCAGTTATAAAACATTACCTTTGTGGGTTATGTTTGAATTTATAAAGAAAATACAAAGTTTCTATGTAAAAAAAAGTGGACAACATTTTTAAAATACATTTATATGGAAATCCCTTTGTGTGTGACTGTTCAAATGCTGGGTTTATAGACTGGGTGATCAGAAACGAACAAGTTCAAGTGGTCCGTGCATATCAGTACAGATGCTCCTCTCCTCCATCTGAAAAAGGGAACTTTCTGCTGGACTTCAATGTGCAGTCATGTAGGGAGTTCACTGGCTTCATCTGCTTCATCTCCAGCTCTGCTTTGGTCCTCGTCACTCTTCTGTCCTCCTTCATCTATCACTTTCTGCGATGGCAGCTGGCCTATGGCTACTACCTCCTCCTGGCATTCCTCTATGACAGTAAAAAGAAGAGACAGGGCTGTCCTCACATCTACGATGCGTTTGTGTCATACAACGTTTACGATGAGGACTGGGTTTACAGAGAGCTACTGCCTGAACTGGAAGGAGTTCAGGGATGGAGGCTGTGTCTGCACCACCGTGACTTCCAGCCAGGTACTGTGTCTCTTCCCTCTCCCTCTGTCAGTCGCCCCTGATGGATTCTGTCCATGTGTTCCTCTGGAGCTATGCTAACCTCACATATTCTGCTGTGTTCAGGGAAACCCATCATTGAGAACATCACCGACGCCATCTACAGCAGCAGGAAGACTCTGTGTGTGATCAGCCGCCGCTACCTGCAGAGCGAGTGGTGCTCACGGGAGATACAGATGGCCAGGTAAAGACTCACTTAGGTTAAGTCAGATCTTGTCCTGGTTTACATAAGATTTAGCGAAGGTTTACTCCTGCTTTAGTCCAAGTCTAGACAACCCTTACTCCGACATACCACCACTCCGACAGACCCCCCCATTCTGACATTCTGACATTCCGTCATTCCCACATGCCCCCATACCGACATGCCCCGATTCCGACACTTTTTGATGCGGCCATTCGTACAACCTAGTTTGGAGCGTCACCTTTTTTGCCTGAATCAGGACTAAACCAGGATTGAACCAAGACTAAACCAGGTCTAAACCGGGTCTAAACAAGGTCTAAACCAGAACTAAACCAGAACTGAACCAGGACTGAGCGTTGGGATGGGCCCGGAGGAGCGCCCGCGTAGATTGTCGGGTGACTGCAGGCGAAAGTCCGGCATCTCAATTGATGTTTCTTCTACTCAATAAATAATACCTGTGAAGTGAAGAGAGATTTTTGTCATGCCCGTGAATTCACTGAAGAAAGCGCAATAGCAAATTTTCATTTCATGATTGTAATTATTGATGTAGTAACTTTTTGTATTCAAACAATTCGTATTCTCATGGATAAAACACATACAATACATTTTATGTACGAATTGACTCATTTGACAGTTTACAAATATTTATTTTATGCTCAACCACAGCCAGTTATGCATAGATTTCCCAAATAAGCACAGATTTCTATCCTAGACACTTAAGCTTGGGGCTTTTAGCCTTTATTGGTCTCACACACAATGACACACAGTGACACACGGGAGAAATTTGACTTCTGCATTTGACCCATCCTTTTTCAGGAGCAGTGAGCAGTGAGAATATGTGTGTGAGACACACACATATTTCTGAAAGCTTTCATGCTCTATACATACAGCTCATTCTAGTAGGCCCACGTATTTTTAATAATTTCCTTGTTTGTCAGAATGGTAGAATGTTGAAAAAATGACCGTTGGAGTGCAGGGATGTTTGATTAAAAAATGGAAATGCATCCACTCCGAAAATTAGACGTCAGTGTTGGAGTGGCGTTATGTCAGAATGGCAGCATGTAAACGTCCAGGTCTAGTCCAGGTCTAGTCCAGGTCTAGTCTAGGCCTAGGATAGGTCTAGGATAGGTCTAGGATAGGTCTAGTCTAGGTCTAGACTAGGTCTAGGATAGGTCTAGGATAGGTCTAGTCTAGGTCTAGACTAGGTCTAGACTAGGTCTAGGATAGGTCTAGGATAGGTCTAGGATAGGTCTAGTCCAGGTCTAGTCCAGGTCTAGTCCAGGTCTAGTCTAGGTCTAGTCTAGGTCTAGGATAGGTCTAGGATAGGTCTAGTCTAGGTCTAGTCTAGGTCTAGACTAGGTCTAGACTAGGTCTAGGATAGGTCTAGGATAGGTCTAGGATAGGTCTAGTCCAGGTCTAGTCCAGGTCTAGTCCAGGTCTAGTCTAGGTCTAGTCTAGGTCTAGGATAGGTCTAGGATAGGTCTAGTCTAGGTCTAGTCTAGGTCTAGTCTAGGTCTAGACTAGGTCTAGGATAGGTCTAGGATAGGTCTAGGATAGGTCTAGTCCAGGTCTAGTCCAGGTCTAGTCCAGGTCTAGTCTAGGTCTAGTCTAGGTCTAGTCTAGGTCTAGGATAGGTCTAGGATAGGTCTAGTCTAGGTCTAGTCTAGGTCTAGGATAGGTCTAGACTAGGTCTAGGATAGGTCTAGGATAGGTCTAGGATAGGTCTAGTCTAGGTCTAGTCTAGGTCTAGACTAGGTCTAGGATAGGTCTAGACTAGGTCTACGATAGGTCTAGGATAGGTCTAGGATAGGTCTAGACTAGGTCTAGGATAGGTCTAGTCTAGGTCTAGTCTAGGTCTAGTCTAGGTCTGGGATAGGTCTGGGATAGGTCTAGTCCTGGTTCAGTCCTGGACTCTCAAGTGTTTCTCCTGTGTGCAGTTTCCGTCTGTTTGATGAGCAGAAGGATGTGCTGATCCTGCTGTTTCTGGAGGAGATCTCGGCCAATCAGCTGAGTCCGTTCTACCGCATGAGGAAGCTGGTGAAGAGCCGTACATATCTGAGCTGGACCCAGGCCCAGAGCCATAAAGGCCTGTTCTGGGAGAACGTTCGCAGAGCGTTAGAGTGTGGCAACGAACCTGCAGACCTCCACAACCCGCTAATCGCTAACGTTTAGCTGCTAAAACCTGCTAACTGCTAATGTTTAACAACCTGGACACAACACTCACTGCTAATGACTCAGTAATTTACTGGTTAAAAGGGGCGCATGATGTGGATTGGCGGTGTCAAACTTGACCTTGTTTAATATGATAAATCACATTTCCAGGAATCTGGTGCACTTTTGGAGTATCCCCGCTGGCTATGGTCATTTTGGTAATTATAGCTGAGTTGTTAGGATAATTGAAAATGCTCATTGTGATGTAAAAACGGCAAAGCTCTTTTCAGATTTCAGATAATTGACGTTCAGGACGACTGGCTGTTGTTTAAAGTTTGAAGACTTATAAAGTGTGTATAGGAAATTTTGCATGAATTTGTATTTTCATTTAGTTGATTTTTTTCTGTACATTTTTCATAAAATTAAAGAAAATAAAGTAAATAAAATAAGTGTGTAATTATGTTCATAATAACTGAGATTCTACAGTGCTGTTTTTCTGCAGTTATTCTTTAACATTTCTGGTAAAACATTTTCTTAAAACTGTATTTTTGTGTTGTTCAAAACTGGGAAAATGTGCATATCAATGATTCTATAATGCTGTGCATGAATGTCAACTTCCTGTTCTGTTTTCTATCTAAACGTATTTATTTTTATGAAAAGCAGTTTCTCTCAGTTCCTCTTCACACAACACCAACCTGACACCTCTGTGTGTTTAGGTGTGTTCTGAAACACTCCAGTGCAGTTTAAAAGTCGTCGACAGTTGACTTGAGTAACCTGTTATTTTTTAGACACTATAGTCCTCCTACAGTATATACACTCCTATTTACTATAGGCCTGAGTCTGTACTTCGCCGTAGTCTGCTGGAGGAGCAGCTCTAGCAAAAGGGACACTGGGCGGATTGACAAACTGACAAACACACTGACAGATCATCTAAAAACTGTTTGAGAAAAGGAATTGGAAACTATTATACCAATGGAAATAACAATGGAAAGAATCTCTTTAATTCATAAATGTTCAATCAATAGGTTAATGTAATATAAAGTCATTCATCAGTTTTATTTCTGTAAGGTCTCACTGCACAAATGTTCTCCAGATGTGTCTCCATTATGTGAGAAGTGTAAAACAGATGAAGGGTCATTGTTGCATTCATTTTGGGACTATCCAACTATACATATATTTTGGTCAGTGGAGTTCCTAGAGTGATTTACTCCCTGGACGAAAGCCACTCTTGCCTCCCCTTTCCGACCAAACCCTAACATCCGCCCCACCACAACAAGACCGTTGTCCATACAAACTCAATTCACAACAACTACTTTCAAAAACAAATGTACAGTTTTAATGAGTACTGCAATAAAAAATATAAACAATAATTACAAAAAAAGTTTTTGAACATAAAAAAGACCAAAGGCGCAATTATTTCACATTATAGCCATGTAGGCCTACAGCTATTTAAGAAAGCAAAAGTGCACTCCAGCACCCCCTGGTGGTCACAATATTGCAATATTGCGGAGGCGCGGCTCCTTGCACCGGACCGGCTTTTTTTCTTTTGCTTCGCGCCACCATAAATATAATGAACAGAACCGGTGACAAAGGGCAGCCCTGGAGTCCAACATGCACCGGGAACAGGTCCGACTTTTATTTATTTATTCTTTATTTAATAAGGGCAGTGCATATAGTAGTCAGTAGTCATAGTTATAGTTTGCTTTATTGTCGAAAACAATCATGTACATGTACATAGAGTGAATTCGAAATTTCGTTTCCCCACTAACCAGAGAGGACAGTGATAGAGTGGGTAGGGGAGGGGCCGCTGCGCATGCGCGCGCCGCCGACTGGGAGATGCAGAGTAGAAAAGATGCAATACAAGTACAATCAGTGACAATTTAACAACATGTAATGACAGAAAAAACAATTGGAGATATAACATAAGGTGATCTTTGATCTGTGACACCACAGCAAAAACAATAAAAACAAACTGACAATAACACCAACATTAAAACATTAAAACATTGATGATGATGAAGAGAAACATTTTTATGCAAATGAACTGCCCGTATGTCATAGCACCACCATGTGGTAGACAAGGGAACTGTAAGAAAATGCACAATCTAAAGCACAGCTGCTGCTGTGCTTTAGATTAGAGGTAAGATCTTAAGCCCGAGCCCGAGCCCGACCTGACCCGACCCGAAATTCGGGTCGGGCTCGGGCCTAAAATGTCAATCATTGCTTCGGGTCGGGCTCGGGCTGGGCTTCTCTCTCGCTGACTTTTAAAAAAATAAATATATGTTTATAAAAATGTATAATAAAACGATGTGTGGATACTAAACTAAGGAATACTTGTTTTAAAATAAATAATTTGGATAAAACAGAGAAGGCGCTGTAAGGTAATTGCTATTTAACTATTAAACAGGAGCCGCTCTTAATAATCTTCCCCTCCGCAAGTCCGCATCTATTTTGACCTGGTATCCCCAATATGGAGGAGCAAGAAGTTAAGGATAAACTAAAGACAGGAGAACTGAAAAGACAAACACGCACCGGTAAGAGTGAGGTGTGGAAAAGCTTCAAATTGATTGTTGAAAATGCTACAGAAACTTGCGTTGGCTTCGCTGAATGTAGTCAATGTGGCGCTTTGCTTTCATACGAGAGCAAAAAGACTGGCACCTCGACGTTCCCTCTCAGCTCCGCGCCTGTGCAGTTGCGCACTGCTCGCACATTCTCAGCGCACAAGAAAACCTATGCAGCGCAGGGATGAAAGAGTTCCGCTTTTTTTTTCAGCCGCGGGGTCATCTGAATACGGGGGAATCGTCCAGTATTCAGAAACAGAAGTATGTGTCTCGTATTAAACTTCTACCGGTGTAAGCCACGAGCACGCGCAGCTCTTTCCGCGTGTAGCGGGGGTGCATGTCGGATGTCGCGCACAGGGGTCCAAGGAGCGCTCAGGGAGTTAGTGTGTTTGCTCAGACACATAAAACATTAGGGGGAACATTCGACGCTGAGCAGGCATTTAAACAGCTGTACTAGCAAAATTGATGATCGTCAAACATCTATATTATCATTTGTTTCAAAAAAACGCCCCTCACAAATAAAATATGAAATTTCGGGTTTGCTTCGGGCTCGGGCCTGCAAATCAAGTTAATTGGTCGGGCTCGGGCCGGGTCGGGCTTTAATACCCGCGGGCCGAGTCGGGTCGGGCTGAATTTTTTAGGCCCGATCTTACCTCTACTTTAGATTGACATGACATCTTGTGCGGCTAAAAATACTTTGTATTGCTGGCATGGAGCATGCCCCCCCACACACACCCCCACACCCCCATAGGCCGCAGGTGCGAGGGCCCGACAACGCCGCTTGCAGCTTTAATTTGATATTGTATTTTATACTTTATGACTACTTTTCTATTTAATTCTGCTTTGTACATATACATCTATTATCATTATTTTTATTTTTATAATTATGTCTCATTGGACACCAGTCTCTTGCTCTTTTTTTGCCGTTCCATCTATTTATTTTTTTTACCCTCTGTTATATATTATATTTGATGAGTGAGCGACTGTACCCAAAAACAATTTCCCTTGTGGATCAATAAAGTTTATCTAAGTCTAAATTTACATATATAAAAAAAATAAAAAAAAATAAAAAAAAGTTTGACTAGTTTTCTTTCTTTCTTTCTTTTTTTTTTTTTTTTTTTTAAATTCTTGTGATGTTTATATTTTTACTTCCTGTTGAGGAATGGGCACACATGAGACTAATTCCATTTCTGTTACCTAGCAACAATAATGTTAATAAAGGCCAAACTTGTCTAAGTTATGATTAAACTAGTACAAATAAATGTGTGTTAAATCTGTTTAATGCTCATTTCAGAGCCTAATAAATATTTAAATAACTCCAAAGACTGAAATAATCTACACCTACAAATAATCACGTCGTCTTTACTACAAATGTAAGATATAAGATAAGACAGTGTTTCCCAACCAGGGGTACAAGTACCCCCAGGGGTATGCGAGCACACTGCAGGGGGTACACTGCAGGGGGTACACTGCAGGGGGTACACTGCAGGGGGTACTCGGCAGTGTCGCTGCCAGGCGCGGGGGAGATTTTTGGGAATTTTTTTATTCTAATTTGAGTAAATTTGAATAAAGAAAAGAGAGAAAATGTCTGAAAATAAAATTTTCAAATTAAGGAGATGAAATAAAATGATTTTCATTGAATAATAAATGTTGTGTCACGTTCTACTTTTGGAGAATTATCCACACGTGTGAGTGAGGGGCACTCGAGGTGTGACAAAAAGGCTCAGGGGGAACACAAGACAAAAAAGGTTGGGAAACACTGAGATAAGATCTGCCTTTATTAGTCCCACAGTGGGGAAATTCCAGTGTTGCAACGTACAGATTAAGAACAGCAGGAAAAGGTAGCAATAAAACAAGATAATAAATAATGGCTTAAAATCATTTAAAAATAGACTTTAAAATAGTCTCTAGAATATAGTTGAATAATGTAGTGTAGATAAAGTTAAATGACATGTTAAAGGGATATTCCAGGATTTTTGACATGGGGGCTCATTTCCGAGTTAGCCTGAGTGCTGCAGAGATGTGGAGACACTTTTTAGCGAATTTCATGCAGTCCTTCCAGCTGCAGAGTTTTCAGATGCTAGGCTAGCGCAAGTCAATGGTAAATGGTAGCCGGATTTTAATCAGGGTTACCCACTCCATTGACGGAACAATTTTAGAAATATAATCAACCTTGTACTTTAAAGGATTTATGTCCTTATGCAACAGCGCATTTTTTTTCCTGATCAAGCTAGGCATGGGCGGAGTGATATCACCTTGCAGTTAGGTTTCCAGGTGTTTTTTGTTTACCTTCACCTGTCGTCGTTAGCCGTAGAGTACAATAGCCTGCCCTGTTCTACAATCCAGACATGGCCAAGTTTGGAGGTCTCCCCGATGCTTTTGAAGACGATACTGAGCACTTTGCTTTCTCCACTGAACCGTACCTGTACGAGCCGGAATATACAGACGAATGTTCACGGGCTAGCAACAACTGTATGAGCGTGCATGCCTTTTCTGTCAGCCGGGTAGACTACAAGAGTGAAGCAAAAGCTCTAGCACAGTCTTCATCAATCGACCAGCAGGCTAACATAACGACAGGAGCAAGCTTGGGTAAAAAAGGTATAAACCTGTTCTTCATCACGGGATCTTGCGCTTGGAAAGACAGATGGTACTGCAGTGGTTGTCAGACTAGGCTTTCCAAGCGATTTGGTGTAGTCGTCTGGTCCGAAATGATCACTGCAAATCTTCTGTTTATGTAGCGTCTCCACCGGTGTGTTGATGTCTAAGCCAGCAGCTACAAGCTAGTCCCTAAGATATGGAATGATTCATGCTATTCGCAGTCAGTTTTATTTCAAAAATTACTCAATCAACATATATTTACATCGACAGTCTGGCGTTATAGTTGACTTGTTTTGGGTGCACTATGGAGTGGGTAACCCTGATTAAAATCCGGCTACCATTTACCATTGACTTGCGCTAGCCTAGCAACTGAAAACTCTGCAGCTGGAAGGACTGCATGAAATTCGCTAAAAAGTGTCTCCACATCTCTGCAGCACTCTGGCTAACTCGGAAATGAGCCCCCATGTCAAAAATCCTGGAATATCCCTTTAACAGTGTAATTGTTGTAATGTGTAGTTGTAAATGTAATTTTGTTATTAGATTTAATATTTTAAAGTGAAAGTCATACAGAGTGGAAAAAAGGAACAAAAAGGAAACAAAAGAAGGAATTTCTAAGGCATTATAGGGACGTCACGTAGGGCGTCATGTAGGGAACTACATGACGTCCTACGTGACGTCCCTATAATGCCTCATGACGTCCAACGTGACGTCCTTATGTGCTACGTAACGTCCTTCTTGACGTCCTTACGTGTCGTGACGTCCTTCTTGACGTCCGTACATGTCGGTCAAAAGACTGTGTAGCTTCTATGGCCCGAGACACTCGAATACCTCGCCAATCTGTGGCTCGAGACTCTCTGGCCACACGACGTCTACTCAAGACCTCAAACTCATTCGAAACTAGATCAAGGTTCAATGATTAAAGATTAAAGTAGAAGATCAAAAGATTAAAGTACAAGTACAGCATAGCAAAGCATAGCATGTAGATAACATAGAAAATGGCTCTAACGTGATATGTTTGATTCTATTCTTGTTCATTCTACATGGAGACAAACAATTGGACCACCAGAAAGTTACATTTACATTTTTAATTGAAACCTTTTCTTTCTTTCATTTGCTATAGCACTGTAAGCTACAACATGCCCAAAAAGAGACTATGTTTACTTCTGTAAATGTTAAAATAGTGCTTTCACATAAACAAGAATATGTAAGACTGATATAAATAAATAAATACATACATACATACACACATAAATAAATGTAAAAATACATACATACATACATACATACACACATACATACATACATACACACATACATACATACATAAATAAATGTAAAAATACATACATACATACATACATACATACATACATACATACATACATAAATAAATGTAAAAATACATACATACATACATACATACGCACATACATACATACATACATACATACATACATACATACACACATAAATAAATGTAAAAATACATACATACATACATACATACATACATACATACACACATACATACATACATACATACATACATACATAAATGTAAAAAATACATACATACATACATACGCACATACATACATACATACATACATACATACATACACACATACATAAATAAATGTAAAAATACATACATACATACATAAATAAATAAATGTAAAAATACATACATACATACATACGCACATACATACATACATACATACACACATACATAAATGTAAAAATACATACATACATACATACATACATACATACATACATACATAAATAAATGTAAAAATACATACATACATACATACATACATACATACATAAATAAATGTAAAAATACATACATACATACATACGCACATACATACATACATACATACATACATACATACATACATACACACATTAATAAATGTAAAAATACATACATACATACATACATAACATACATACATACATAACATACATACATACATACATACACACATAAATAAATGTAAAAATAAATAAATACATACATACATAACATACATACATACATACATACATAACATACATACATACATACACACATAAATAAATGTAAAAATACATACATACATACATACATACATAACATACATACATACATACATAAATACACACATAAATAAATGTAAAAATAAATACATACATACATACATAACATACATACATACATACATACATAACATACATACATACATACATACACACATACATACATACATACATACATACACATAAATAAATGTAAAAATACATACATACATACATACATAACATACATACATACATAACATGCATACATACATACATACATAACATACATACATACATACATACATACATACATAGACACATATATACATACACACATAAATAAATGTAAAAATACATACATACATACATACATACATAACATACATGCATACATACATACATACATAACATACATGCATACATACATACATACACACATAAATAAATGTAAAAATAAATACATACATACATAACATACATGCATACATACATACATACACACATAAATAAATGTAAAAATAAATACATACATACATACATACATACATAGATAACATACATACATAACATACATACATACATACATACATACATACACACATATATACATACACACATAAATAAATGTAAAAATACATACATACATACATACATACATACATAACATACATGCATACATACATACATACATACATACATAACATACATACATACATACATACATACATACATAAATGTAAAAATACATACATACATACATACATAACATACATACATACATACATAACATACATACATAACATACATACATACATACATACATACATACATACATACATACATACATAACATACATACATACATACATACATACATACATACATAAATGTAAAAATAAATAAATACATGTAAAAATAAACATGTTTTGCTCGTTCGTTTGATTGTTTTACGTGAACGCGCTTGTGCTTTCTGTACGTGCGCGCCCCCTGCCGTACGTTGGCTCTTTACTTCCTGGTGACGTCGCTGTGGTTTGGCCGCTGCAGGAGCTTCAGAAGCCAAACCCTTCTGCCCTTCAGCGGAAACTTTGCACATTTCCACATTTCTGTGCAAATAAAACACACCTCCGCGCCTCACCGAGTCCACCTGCACACTTTACCCCGGCTTTGAGAGGACACAGGGCGGCCAGAGCACGGCAGCGCACCGGGGGAGATAGCCTGCTTAAATCTCTCTCTCTTTTTTGTGTGCAAGAGATAGGTAAAGTTATCCAACATTTTTCACTTCTACACAGATTTTTCAAGCTGTAACCTGCTATACATTGTTCATGATCATTTAAAATCTATTAATTTTTTTTGATCCTATAAGATAAGGATTATAACAATGGCTAGAACAGTTTAGCTGCTGTTTACAAATGCTCCATCCTGGCATTGATTATAACAGGTCCTATTTTATTTCTTATGCGTGAAAAATGCGAACTAGATAACTTCAAAATGACCTGCTATACCCACAATATTGGTTAGGAGTAAAGTTATTCATGAAATATTACAATTACATAACCTGTTATTCAAATCAAGATCTAGTTGTGAGTCAGTGAACTTCAGTGACAATGAATTTCATGTTTACTTCTAGTCATATTGATACTACTACTACTACTACTACTACTACTACTACTACTACTACTACTACTACTACTAC
This sequence comes from Paratrypauchen microcephalus, assembly GCA_036785185.1. Classification (NCBI taxonomy): domain Eukaryota; kingdom Metazoa; phylum Chordata; class Actinopteri; order Gobiiformes; family Gobiidae; genus Paratrypauchen; species Paratrypauchen microcephalus. Next base: position 465,956 of record JAVJIX010000329.1, on the reverse strand, counting down.
TACCATTTCTGATTACTTCTAGTACTGCTGTTGTATTTCAATCCCACTACTGTTCCTAATGTTATTATCAAGTATTCATATTCATTACATATTCATAGACATTTAGAGTTTTTGTTTTGTTTTTCATTTTAACTTTTGCCGTCATTTCTTAACTTAACGTTTCTGTAGTGCCCCATTTTTACAGCCTATAATTAGTCCTCTGGCCTGCTTTCTGCACCCATTTTCTCCCTGTCATGTCGTAATGTAGCGTCCTCAATCCAACAGATGCATTCACTGGACTACACTGACATACATAGTCTTGTTTTGCTTAACTTGTATCAACCTTTTGTTTGAGTGTTTTTATTTATTTTCAGAATAGTTAAACATTTGTTAATTCATCTTTTTTTAGATGTTATTTTCATGTTGTGCCAGTCTTTGTTATACTGCTTTAACATCACTAATACAGTACTTTGGGTTATGCGGGACATTTAAAGGAAAAGTAACGTTTTTTTTTTACAATCTGAGCCTTCTTTCGGCAATAAAACAAGTAGTTTTACTCACCCATAGCACTTTGGTGTCAATTGGAGCAGTATCGTAGAAGTTATGTTGTAGCCGTTCTGTTCTACTAATGATCCCGTATCCGTTAGCATGAGTGCTAACGGATTTGCGGTGTCCAAACACAAACTTTAGCACTTTTCAAATCACAGAAGATCGCTGTGTCAGCGTAGACTTTTAGTGGATTCCAAAATGGCCTGAAACCCGATATGCAGCTATAGTTTCATTTGATGACGTCATCAGAGAGGACAGTGCGCATGCGTGAACTCAGCTGTTTTGTAAACACCGCTAGTCCGAAAGAAGCTAACACCGCTCTGAACTTTACTTTTCTGTTGCGATATTGGGTTTCAGGCCGTTTTGGAATCTACTAAAAGTCTACGCTGACACAGCGATCTTCTGTGATTTGTGATGGAATAATTATATATTATTAACTTTTGTGATTCTTTAATCTTTAGAAATGAAGTTTCAAATGTGTGCGTGACTTGTGATCATATGTTTTGAGTTGCAGAAAGGCCAGATATCTGAGGGGAGACGTAAGCAGACAGCTCGGCTCCTCCAGTATCTAAGTCCCAGGGACATTGTTCCTGTGAAAGATGTCATATCTGGGAATTATCTTATAAGTGTGTTGGGTGTTATGATTATGTTTTGGTTTTAATGATTATGTTTTGTCGGCTGTCCTGCCACATGTTCCCCCACCCCTTATGGGCAGGACAGACCACGTGTAAACTAGGGATGTGAAAAACTGAATAAATAGCAAGCTGGGGGCACAGAGAACCAGGACGCTCAGAGCAAATATGGGCCGAGAGCAATGTTGTAACCTGGTCGTATTTCTCTGATTGTTCTCCGCTTGCAAGTGAAAAAGATCTAATCTCTTGTCTTCCTTTCCTGTGTACAGAATATGTTGGGTTTTTACCAGCACCCATCAAATGGTCCTTCGTAAGCCGGATCCCAAGACACCTAAAGACTCCAGGAGGTGTCTGAGATTCGGGAAAGACAGTGGCCACTGCATCTGAAACCTTTACCGGCCGACTCTCAACCATCGCTTGGAGTCTGAGGGTTGACGGGATACCGAAGGAGGAAGACAACCAGACTAAAAGAACTGAGTGAGTACGTCTAAGTTTAAAACGTGTGTGACTGAGGGTCATAGCGCGTAGAAAACCCTAAAAATCCTAGGCTCTATTAGGTAAAATGTGGACTAGTGTCCCTCTATCGGGTGGCGGGAGAGTCACTGGCAGGTAGTAAAACACTGGGTGGAGTAGTATCCTTCTAACGGGTGACAGGTTAGTCACATACAGTTAGTAAATTACTGAAGGAAGCGGTTTCCCTTTATCGGGTAACAGGTTAGTTACTGGCTAGATAATAAAAGACCGTGAAAATCGTACTCAAAGGAATAAAAGTTCTGTGTGAAAGTGTGTATGACTGGAATTACAGGCCGTTAACACTGTAATTCATATAAACTGTTCAGAATAATACAGTAACGTATTGTAGATGCAAAGGCAAGATTTTTCCACCTGCTCATTGCACAGTGACAGGTTGAAGTGAAAAATACTACAATACTGATTATTACTGTCTGAACAAAAACACATCCCAACCTGTAGGCTCCCCTTTGGACAAATGGTTGGACCAAATTGACCAAAAAATGGGAAACAAACAGACAAAACTTCAGAGTAAGGATTATAAAATTGTTGCGCAACAAAATAAAGACAAAATAAAATACCTGAAATTATGGACAACAAAATATAATTTTAAAGGGAAGTTAAACACTGTAGAGATAATACAGTTAAGAGAAAAGATCTATGCAGATTATTATGCAGACTATTAGAGTAAAAAATATTTACAATAGTTACTTGAGCTGAGGAATTTAGGCCCCTAGAAACATCAGATTCAGATTCTCAAATGATAATGCTTCTGGAGTTGTTCACCATATGGAATAAGACCACCCAGACACAAGCAGAACACGCAAACTCCACATACAGGACTACCTTCATACATACTCCCTACAACTGTACAACAGCTCACCTTTTGGCCGCACCGGGCTCACCTTTTGGCCGTGTCCAGGGCGCGTGTTTGCACTCCGCCTCCGCCTGGCAAATCTACTATACGTCTAATTCTGCTTTTCATATTATCATATTATATCAAATATCCTCCTGGGACCCGAAGAAAAAGAGTTTTTTTATTTTTTAGTTTTTTTTGCATTGATCTGGTTTGGACCTGATTTAGATATCTTTTAGTCCTAGTTTAGACCTGGTTCAGTTCTGGTTTAGTCCTAGTTTATTTATCATAGTGCAGCCACAAACTAGAGAGTATCTCAAAACACTCAAATGTACAGACTGGATAACTACAAGACCAACAGCTGAGACAGGATGTCACAAGTGGACTAGACAAGCATTATTTTGGCCAATACATGTCATTTCCAGTACAAAAAGCAGCGCCATCTGTAGGATGGAGAATGATACAAGATCTACAAGCAGTAAACCAAGCAGTGATTCAGAGAGCACCATGTGTTCCTGATCCACATACACTTCTAAATTCATTACAACCAAATTCACAATACTTTACGGTTATAGACATTTCAAATGCTTTCTTTTCAATTCCACTTCGTGAAGATAGCCAGTTTTTATTCGCATTTACCTATAACAATAGAAGATATACTTATGCCAAGTTACCACAAGGTTACGGTGAATCTCCTACAATTTACTCACAGGCTATGAGTTCGAATTTGTCTAAATTTACACCTCCAGGAGGAAGTCAAATCTTACTTTACGTGGATGATATTTTGATTTCATCACCAGATAAGGAAACATGCCAAAAGGATACAATAGCGTTATTAAAATATCTAGCAGAAAACGGACATAAAACAAGTAAAAATAAAGTACAATTTTGTAAACAAGAAGTCATATATTTAGGATATTCTCTCAGTAATGGAGGCAGAGCAGTTACTAATGATAGAAAAGCAGCTATCCTGAATGCACCAAAACCAGAAACCAAAAAACAAATGATGTCTTTTTTAGGATTAACGAATTACTGCAGACAATGGATTCCATGTTATGCAGAATTAACACATCCATTAAGTCAACTAATATAAGATAAGATAAGCCTATATTGATCTCACACAGGAGAAATTTACTCGCCACAGTAGCTCCAGGACATTTGGACAAGAGGGAAAAAAGTGCATGCAGGCAGGGAGGGGATAAAGTAAGTAATAAATAATACAAATAGTAATACGTAATAATAATAATAATAATGGAAAATAGTAATAATGATAATAAATGATAATAATATGAGACTCCAATATGATAATATATGAGACTCCAATTGCAATGAAAGATAAAATAGATGCAGGAAGCAGAAAAGGCATTCTGTGATCTAAAACAAACTTTAGTCTTAAGTGTAAGTCTAGCCTTACCGGATTATTCAAAACCCTTCGTGCAAATGGTAGATTGTAAAGGCATATTAATGACTTCAGTAATCACACAACTGCATGGAACCAAACTAAGACCTATAGCCTACTATACAACTAAACTTGACAGTGTAGCGCAAGTAATGCCAACACTGGCTGAGAGCCGTGGTAGCAGCACCTGTAGCAGTAGAAGCTTCAGCAACAGTAGTGTTATTTCACCCATTAACACTCAAAGTACCACACACTGTAGCAGTATTACTATTACAGAGCAATCACTCATTTTTATCACCAGCAAGACATCTTTCATGTATGACAAATTTATATTCACAACCACATTTAACCATAGAAAGATGTACATTATTAAATCCAGCCACTTTAATGCCGACTGAGGATGACGGAATCCCACATAATTGTAAAGAATTAGTAGAACAATCAACAAAATGTAGAGAAGATTTATTAGATACTCCAATTGAAGGAGCAGAAACTGTATTTGTAGATGGATCATCTAAAAAAGACAATTATGGAAAAACACAGACAGGGTATGCGGTAACAACAGTAAATAAAGTATTAAAAGCAAATAAATGACCTCCAAATTATTCAGCACAGGCAGCAGAATTAGTAGCACTAACAGAAGCATGCAAATTATTTAAAGGCAAGAACGTAACAATATATACAGATAGTCAATATGCATATGCGACAACTCACGTATTTGCACAATATTGGAAAAATAGAGGAATGAAGACTTCTACAGGAAAACCAGTAACTCATGCTGAATTATTAACAGAATTAATAAAAGCAGTACAATTACCTAATAAAATAGCTATTTGTAAATGTACAGCACACAAATCAGGAACAGATGAAGTAACAAGAGGAAATGCAATGGCAGATAAAACAGCTAAAGACGCAGCAGAATACAAAATAAATACATATTCTTTAATGGAAGGGACCCCAACTAAACAAAAAAATACTACAAGACATGCAAGAACAAAGCCCTAAAACTGAAATAAACTTATGGAAAAGAAAAGGAGCACAAATAAAAAAACGACATATATATGTGACCAGAAAATAAACCAATACTACCACAGAATTTATATAGATACGCAGCAATATTGAGCCATGGTAAATCACATGTCTCAACAGGAGGGATGGTATCTATGATAAATACGCAGTATTTAATAATAACTACTAAAAAATTTTTTGTAGAAGATGCCTAATATGTGCAAAACATAATCCACAAGGAAATCTTAGACCAACTAGAGGTAAATTTCCAGAACCACAATACCCATTTCAAGAAATACAGATGGATTTTATTCAATTAAATCAAAGTGAAGGTATGAAATATTGTTTAGTAATCATAGATGTGTTTTCAAAATGGACAGAGATATTTCCAACTAGACATCCAGATGCATTAACAGTAGCGAAAGCGTTATGGAAAGAAATTATACCTAGATATGGATTAGTGGAAGTGATCCGATCGGATAATGCTAAACATTTTGTTAATGAAACCATAGAATTGATAGGAAAGAAATTTGATATAAAACTAAAAAACTTGTGTTCATATCACCCACAGTCAGCAGGACTAGTAGAGAGAAGAAATGGTACTATAAAAACCAGACTTAAAAAATGTATGGAAGAAACTAAAAGACCATGGACTAAATGTTTAGATTTAGTCAAGTTAGAAATTAAATACTACAGCTATACAAGGGCTAACTCCATTTGAGATATTGTTTGGTAGACCATATAAAATACCACAATTTAAACAAATATGGGAAGATGGGGAAGATATGGACTTAGCTTCACACATGAGAAAAATGTTTGAAAAGCAAAATAACAAACATACTGAAGTAGACCAACCCTGTTCTCAACAGGAAGAAGAGTTAGTGGAACCAGGGGACTGGATCTTGGTGAAAAGCATTAAGAAAAAACACTGGTATTCACCTAAGTGGGAAGGTCCTTATCAAGTATTGTTAACAACCCCAACAGCACTAAAAATAGCTGAGAGAGCAACTTGGATTCATCAAAGTCATTGCAAAAAGGTTATAAACTACAAAGATGCAGATAAATCACAGGAATAGAATACCAAAATGGTTAAAGACAGCTATAATGTGTTGGATATTGTTGACATTCCTTGTAATGACATTCCTACTAGTATGGTATCAGATAAAAAAATGGGCTAGAAGACTTAAGATGGAAGTGATTAAATTGAATGGCAAATTAACTTTAGTAATGTTCTTTAACACAACAGCAGAACCATTAGAAGCAGGAATAGAATCAGGAGGTCATGGTCTTAAAGTACCATGTTATACCTTATTGTTATGTATTCATAAATCAGGAGTAAACCCATGCACAAAGTTTTTTTATGTTCTAACATAACACAGGCTGACTCGACAGAACTGCCTCAGCAGAAGGAAAGTCTAGTGATAGGACCACGAACTTTCACTAGTACAATGATAAATAACAACAACAACGAGCAAAAACAGACGATTGGTTTCTAATAGCTACAGGAATATCAGGACTCAACAATAACTGCTAATGACGGAACAAGCAGCTAATTCATCACTATCAGACTGTTTAGTATGTTTGGGACCTAGACCAGTTCTGAAAGTAGTCCCTGCACCCATTAACGAGACATGTATAATACCTATAATGACTAACACCAATCCACCAAACTGTTCTGACTTAGATAAAACTTTTCCAGTCACCCAACCTGTAAAGATTAAATCAGTATTTGATGCTAAAGTAGCACTTAAAAAATGTTTATGTGTATAAATTTCAATGGAACAAAAAACATCTTAGGGAGAATCCAGCAGGAATTTTGTGAAACTAACATTAGTGGAGGTGACAACATGAAAGTAATATCCAGATCAGATGTGTGGTGGTGGTGCGGTGAAGACAAGATCTATGACAAAATACTGTCCAATACTTCAGCTCGTTGTGCTTTGATTACACTGATTATGCCAGTGACAGTCCAACCAATGACTGCAGAAGAGATAAGTGCACATTACCAACTTGTGCTTCCAGGACATTTAAATAGAAGGAAGCGAACTAGCCACACCCCGTGATTAGAAGACCTACTTTGACGCTGTGGGCGTCCCTAGGGGGCGTGCCTGACGAATATAAATTAGCAAATCAAATATATCACTCAAGACCCTTTAAAAAACTGCTGCTAAGGACGACTGTTGCACTGTTGCACATTTATTTTATCTTAACTCCAATGCACATTCTATTGCACATTTTTGATGCACACTGCACACTTTGGAAATCTGTATATAGGTGTTTATTTATTATGTTGCACTGTTTTAAGATTTTAGATCTTAGACTTTAGTTTAACTTTAGATCTCTGTCCTAGATAGTTTTTGTTGTGTTGTGTCTCCATATTGTATTTTGTACACTGTCTTTTTGCACTACCTGGCCAGAGAGAAACGAAATTTCACTGTATGTTGAACACATATGGCAGAATTGACAATAAAAGCTAACTTTGATCTTTTGAAATAGCAGCAGGATTTGAAAATACACCAGTTATAGCTGCATTCCTTCCAATTACGCCTAACAAAAATGTAGACAGAATCAACTACATCCACTATAACGTCCAGAAACTTGGCAACTACACCGAAACTGCACTATCTGCTGTACACGACCAACTTAAAGCTACCTCACTCATGGCCTTCCAGAATCGCATAGTGCTCGACATGTTACTAACCGAGAAAGGAGGAGTGTGTGCAATCTTTGGGGATGTGTGTTGTGCGTTTGTCCCGAATAACACCGCTCCCGAAGGTAAACTCACTAAGGCCTTGGATGGCCTAAGAGCTATGAACAAGCGAATGAAGGACCAATCGGGGGTAGATACTTCCATGTGGGACGGCTGGCTGGATGTATTTGGAAAATACAAAGCCCTGGTAACATCAGTCCTAATGTCAGTAGCAGTATTTGCAGCAATTTTGACCTTATGTGGGTGTTGTTGTATTCCATGTCTAAGAGCATTAATTAATAGACTAATTACAACTGCCATCTCACCCTTAACACAAGACAAGGAAGTGATGATGCATTTGCTGGCAGGTTATAATGGCACTCTATTGACACCCATTGACGAAGAAACAGATTTACAAAATGAATTGACTGACTTATTCCAAGAAATTGCGAATTGAGTGTACAATAACAATGAACAGGTAACTGAAAATCTGTAAAGAAGAGGTTACACGGGATACAACAAAAATTAATAAACAGGAGGGAAATGATGGAATAATTATATATTATTAACTTTTGTGATTCTTTAATCTTTAGAAATGAAGTTTCAAATGTGTGCGTGACTTGTGATCATATGTTTTGAGTTGCAGAAAGGCCAGATATCTGAGGGGAGACGTAAGCAGACAGCTCGGCTCCTCCAGTATCTAAGTCCCAGGGACATTGTTCCTGTGAAAGATGTCATATCTGGGAATTATCTTATAAGTGTGTTGGGTGTTATGATTATGTTTTGGTTTTAATGATTATGTTTTGTCGGCTGTCCTGCCACATGTTCCCCCACCCCTTATGGGCAGGACAGACCACGTGTAAACTAGGGATGTGAAAAACTGAATAAATAGCAAGCTGGGGGCACAGAGAACCAGGACGCTCAGAGCAAATATGGGCCGAGAGCAATGTTGTAACCTGGTCGTATTTCTCTGATTGTTCTCCGCTTGCAAGTGAAAAAGATCTAATCTCTTGTCTTCCTTTCCTGTGTACAGAATATGTTGGGTTTTTACCAGCACCCATCAATTTGAAAAGTGCTAAAGTTTGTGTTATTTGGACACCGCAAAGTAATGCCCCGAGCACTCATGCTAACGGATACAGGATCATTAGTAGAACAGAACGGCTACAACATAACGTTTACAAAACTGCTCCAATTGACACCAAACTGCTATGGGTGAGTAAAACTACTTGTTTTATTGCCGAAAGAAGGCTCAAATTGTAAAAAAAAAAACGTTACTTTTCCTTTTAAAGGGATATGCCACCCCCAGGTCAAATTTGGGCATCTCCCCACAGTCCAGAGACTAAAACAAGTTATGAAAAGCGTTTTCCTGCTCACCCAGCCATTGTCCGAGTCTGTCGCCACTGACCGCCGCGGTATCTGGTGCTCCTCCGCCTTAGACTGGAGTCTAACGTCGCCAGAGAAAGATTTCGGCCAAAAGGAATTAATTTGCTCGATGCTTTTCCCAATTACTTTCTGTGTAGTGCGCATTCATATCGAGTGCAAATAAATGTGCAAATCAACACGGAGAGCTTGACTTGGTCATTTTGGGTGGGAACTATTTTTCAGTGCGGAAGAATACAGTCGAATCACGCACCACGTTGTGCAACAGGGGAACTCCCTTCCTGGTGCGTAACAGGGATTCCCCTGGCAGCGTGCTGCGTGATTTGGCTGTATTCTTCCGCACTGAAAAATAGTTCCCACCCAAAATGACCAAGTCAAGCTCTCCGTGTTGATTTGCACATTTATTTGCACTCGATATGAATGCGCACTACACATAAAGTAATTGGGAAAAGCATCGAGCAAATTAATTCCTTTTGGCCGAAATCTTTCTCTGGCGACGTTAGACTCCAGTCTAACGCGGAGTAGCTGCAGATACCGCGGCGGTCAGTGCTGACAGACCTGGACAATGGCTGCGTCACCAGAAAAACACTTTCCACCACTTATTTTAGTCTCTGGACTGTGGGGAGATGCCCAAGTTTGACCTGGGGGTGGCATATCCCTTTAAAGATGCATTTCAAGTGTTCACTTTTCTCTTTGGAGAAAATATGGAGTTTTATGGTTTTTACTGCTTTGTGTGTAATGTTCCACAGTATGGTTTATCGACCTCATTGCCATCAGGCTAAGTTACAGGTCAGAGTTTGGTCAGAGGTGGGCTTGGTCACAGTAGAATGTAGTTATGGTCAGAAGGGGCAGATGCTACAGATTGTCAGCCTCTTCTCTGTCAGTCTGCCCCGGGGCAGTCATAGCTACAAACTGTTAGCCACCACCGAGTATAGAGTGAATGCATAATATTTATCATTATTTGCTTAAAAATGTGTCTTTTCTCTCCTGTTCTCAGACATGGCAGACCTGCTGAAGTGTCTGCTCCGAGTGGCAGAGAAGGCGGCGAACGTTGCCCGAGTGTGCAGACAGGAGGCGCCACTGTTCCAGCTCCTCGTTCAGGAGAAAACCGGAGCGGACAAGAACAAGAAGTTTGTCCAGGATTTTAAAACACTCGCCGATGTGATTATACAGGAGATGATTCGGCATGATGTGGGAGCTCAAGTAAGACACAACTCAGGATGGTCCTGTTCCAATCCTAGTTTAGTGCTGGTTAAGCCCAGGTTTAGTTCTCGATTTAGTCCCAATTAAAGGAAAAGTAACGTTTTTTTTACAATCTGAGCCTTATTTCGGTAATAAAACAAGTTGTTTTACTCACCCATAGCACTTTGGTGTCATATGGAGCACTTCCAGAGATGTTTTAGATTTGCGATCTCCATCATGTGAGTTCTCGGGGCAATTGTTTGCGGTCTCCAAATAACACAAACTTTAGCACTTTTCAAATCATAGAAGCCCGATGTCTTATCCTACGATTTCGTGTGGTCAAAAGTGGCCTGTAATCCGAGATTTAGCCATAGTTTTGAGTAGATGAGGACGCCAGTGCGCATGTGCGGACTGTGCTCTCAGCTCCCGGGACCCAAACATGAAACGCAAAGCTGTAAACTATGGATAAATCTCGGATTAAAGGCCACTTTTGCTTCAAACGCAATCGTAGACTAAGACATTGGGCTTCTATGATTTGAAAAGTGCTAAAGTTTGTGTTATTTGGAGCCCGCACGGGGCATATTACATGCTTGGGGAATATATTATATGCCCCGAGCTATGGCTAGAAGTCGCGCTAGGCTAACGCTAATCTAAAACATCTCTGGAAGTGCTCCATATGACACCAAAGTGCTTTGGGTGAGTAAAACAACTTGTTTTATTACCGAAATAAGGCTCAAATTGTAAAAAAAAAAAAAAAAAAAAAAAGTTACTTTTCCTTTTGTGCAAGTATGAATGCACAATTGTTGTGTGAGTTTTCAATTTTGTGAATAAAAATAATGTATATGGAAAACTAATAATTCATAATTTGTAATTGTTGAGGACATGATAACTAGCAGAAAGCAGTTAAAATGGTTTGTTTTCTAATTATGGCACTTATCAAGCATAATTTATAATACATTCATTATTTCTATTGATAGTATAACTGCAGGACACAGAACAGTACATGTATTTTTGTTTTGTTTTGCAGTTTCCTGAAATGGTCGGTTTCATTCATGGAGAAGAGTCAAATAAGTTTGAGAATGGCCTTGGTGAGTGTGGAGCTGCAGCAGGATTTTAATGAAGGCAAATGTTGCCACATTATTTGTGTTCAGTAGAACCAAAGAGTGATCACGTCTGTGTAATGTGGGACCACTAATATAAATCTACAGCAGTCCTGTGATTCTTAGAAGCAAAACATTCATTCATATTTCTCTTTGACTTTTGGGTAAACATTTTTTTAAAGGTCCCATGGCATGAAATTTTCACTTTCTGAGGTTTTTGAACGTTAATGTGAGCTCCCCTACCCTGTTTAGCCCCCCCCCCCATGGCTAAAAGTTGCGAAATGTGTAAACTGAGCCTTTGCGATCCTTTTCTGCGTTAGAAAAAAACAGAGCTCAAACGGGCGATTCTCAACAAGGCACCTTATTGACGTCAGCTCGAAAAATGCAGCTGCACCCCCGTCTGTGTCTACTCAGCGTCTCTGTAAATCACGCCCAGAGAGTTTGGACCGCGAATGCGCTAGGCAATGCGAAATGTGTTTTTTATTTGCCTGGAGGTACGTCCGAGTGTTTCTAGGCTCGGAAGTCCTTTATCTGAGCCTGTGGATATCTGAAACAGCAGTGGTTTAATTTTATTTTCTGTGGAAATGTGTTTATTTTTCAGTGGAACACTTCTCATCTCTTCTCCGCGCAAAAACGCGGAAATGGATCAGAGCGTATAGCTGAGAGCGGAGAGTTTGGCCACGCCCCCACCCTCTACTATAGGCCATCTCTGTCCTCCTCATTTGCATTCAAGCAACAACGCCCATAATGGAGTGTTCCAGAGTGACATTTATGACTCTTTCTCATCTTATCTCTGTTTCTCATGCACTGAGTGTTGATTTTGAAGAAGGATTCATTTACAGTATTAGGGAACCATTAAGGAGCCATATAAAAGCATCAACAAGTACCAGGTCATGGGACGTTTAAGACTTTGAAATCCTGATAGGAGCGAATCAGCTATGCAGTATCGAACAAGCAAAAGACTTATTTAAAATCTATTTCTGGATATTTGCTGGGCGCTCCCTTAGAGATCGGGTGAGGAGCTCAGTCACACAGGTGGTGCTCAGAGTAGAGCCGCTGCTCCTCCACGTTGAGAGGACCCAGCTGAGGTGGCTCGGGCATTTGTTCTGGATGCCTCCAGGACGCCTCCCTTCCCCGGGGCCTCCTCCCAGGACACACTGAAGGGACTATGTCTCCTGGCTGGCCTGGGAATGCCTTGGGGTTTCCCCGGAGGAGCTGGAGGAAGAGTCTGTTGCCCCTGCGCCCCAACCCCGGATACGCTGAAGAAAATGGATAGTTATTTCTGAAAATTTAAGTTATAAATAAATATTGCCCTATTTTAAAGTGTGAATATAATCACATTATGGAAATGAATTGCCACAAAACAATTTTCATATATTTGAATTTTTCAGTCTATGGAAAAAAGTGGGAATTTTACTTCCAGAACCAAAGCCAGGAAATATACTGATCTCCATTAGGATGTTTGGTAGAATATTCCTCCAGTGATCGGTTTCCCTCTTACCCATAGGGTCTATCCAGATGCCAAGTAGCTATATAAAAAAAACTTTTATGAGCTTTGAAACATGCTAACACCATCATTAGTTTAGTCAAAGTTGCATTTTGACTGATTCATGTATGTGGAGCACTTTGTGTATTACCACATGACATCACAAGGTGGAACAGTGAAGGTGGAGTGTTTTCAGTCTGAGAGATCACAATTTAATTATGCAGTGTTTATTTCTTTAAACATGTGTAAATGAATAAAATAACTCTCCTGATGAAGAAACCACATAAGAGATCAGAAAGTGGCCTAATATAGGCCTTTTAATAGTACATACCTGAAAAAGCGTAACATGCCCCCTTTAAAGTTTGACCATGACTTGATTTCCCCTGTTGTTGTTGTTGTTTGCAGGAGAGAGTGTGGTGGTGACCGTGTGTCCCTCTGAAGCAGAAACCGCCTCTCTATTGTCCACAGTTTTAGATGGAGACTTGGCGGCCGCTTCACTTTTGGCTCGAGCCATTCACCAGGACCCCTCCTCCATCTGCACTGATGCTGACCACCTCAGCATCCCCCTGCAGCCCTCACAACTGGCCATCTGGATAGACCCTATAGGTAAGAGAGAGCTACGACACGGGACTGTAACATTAAACAGGAGTACAGGGAGTCCTCGGGTTACGACGTTGATCCGTTTTTAAGACGCGTCGTAACCCGAATTTCGTCGTAAACCGGATTTTGCCTTTGATCTTCCAACCAAAGCACCAATAACCTTTCCATCTCAATAATTAGACCACTACGATGCTTGTTTATCACTGCCGCTTTCATAGGAGCAGATCAGAGCCCACATCAGGTACTTCCGCCCACATTGGGCACGCACACGAGGCCGTCTTCTTCTCCCTACAACCACAACAGAGCGTATTCTTCCGCCGTGCGCCGCGCGCCGCGTGCGTTTGTTTACATCTTTTACCACGCTAAACCGTGTAAGACGGAATGACGCGTAATATATACATATTTTTTTTAATGGGGGCGCGTTCGTAACCACGAAACGTCGTAACCCGAGACCGTCGTAACCCGAGGACCCCCTGTAAAGGTTATTGGGTATTTGTCTTGTTGTTCTGGCCAGCAATCAGTATTTACCAGTGGCAATATCTTTATTTTGTTTATGGCAAGCATCTGACTGTACTGTGTGACGTCACCCATAGTGTTCGCTTCCAGCTAAATGAAGCTAATTGAGGCTAGCATGGCCTAGTTATAGGTTGGTTTGATTAAAGCCCCAGTGTGTAGGATTCGTGGCGCATAGGTGGATGGTGCTATTGCACTTTCTGTTTTAGCTACGGCAGACCTCGAGGGTCACCCGGGCGCGCGCATGAGCCGCACGAGTCCCGGTTATTTATTTTCTTTTCTCATGAAAACACACATTCCCGATCATGTACCATGACACTCTACACATCAAATGAAACCTTACACTCTCCTCTTTTTGACTATGCAATTCATTTCCCTGCAAAACAATCACTCCCCGAGCACATGGGGCTTTTATACGGAAAAGCACAAAACGAGGTTAGCTTACCTTAGAATGCTTTGCACAGGTCAAACTCTGTATTTCACCATAAACTTGCTCTCAATTTGTCCGTAAGGATCCAGCGAATAAAATCCAGTAAAACAATTTAGTCCAAAACACGTGTTAGATCCATTACGACGTCTGATCCGGCAGCATGCTTGTGTTGTTTACCCAAAACCACGAGCCTTGCCGAAGGGGAAGGCCAAATGTCCTTCTGCGGCTCTCGTATTCAAAATGGCTGCCTCTGCATGGGGAAGATCCCCCTTTTATGTGACTATATCTAAGTCCAAAAGAATACTTTGATTTCATGATGGAAGTGAAAAGGCTTGGAAAACAATGTATTTTTGAATGGGTATCTTCAATTTCTGTAATTAACGGGTAAAATCTTACACACTGTCCCTTTAATATTCATATGTTTATGTATAAAATAGCAAAATAAACCCAATAGGATCATGTAAGGTCAGAAGAAGATGCCTGATAGCAGCAATGTTTTTTTTTTACTTGCTTCCTATTTGGAAAGGCTAGCAGGCTAGTTCTGTACATTCAGTCATACCGTCTCACATATTTACTCATTTATAACTAAGGTTGTAGCAAAGTTGACTAAATGTATTTTCAAGTGAAAAAGAAACATCTGTGGCTCTCTGCATCATCAGTGCATGTTGTTTGTGTGCTGCAGATGCTACAAGTCAGTACATTGAGGGTAAGGAGGAGGAGCACCAGCAGGGGGTGCTGTGTCCCTCGGGGCTGCACTGTGCTCTGGTGCTCATCGGGGTTTACCTCCAGAGCAGCGGGGAGCCGGTGATGGGCGTCATCAACCAACCGTTCAACCACAAGGCTCCAGACGGCAGCGGGTCAGTCTGGGACACTGTGGGTTTCAGTGTTGTATGGGGGGGGGGGGCTGCTGCTGATCTGCATCAATTAATCAATTCCATTATTCTTTGAATAAAATAAAAATCACTTTAAAGGAGAATTAACATTTTTTACAATCTGAGCCTTATTTCGGTAATAAAACAAGTTGTTTTACTCACCCATAGCACTTTGGTGTCATATGGAGCACTTCCAGAGATGTTTTAGATTTGCGATCTCCATCATGTGAGTTCTCGGGGCACATGTTTGCGGTCTCCAAATAACACAAACTTTAGCACTTTTCAAATCATAGAAGCCTGATGTCTTAGTCTACACTTTCGTTTGAGTCAAAAGTGGCCTGTAATCTGAGATTTATCCATAATTTACATTTCATAATTTGCATTTCATTTTTGAGTCCCGAGAGCTGAGAGTGAAATAAGCTGTGACTCCGCACATGCGCACTGACCTCCTCATCTCCTTGAAACTATGGATAAATCTCGGATTACAGGCCACTTTTGACTCAAACAAAAGTGTAGACTAAGACATCGAGCTTCTATGATTTGAAAAGTGCTAAAGTTTGTGTTATTTGGAGACCGCAAACATGTGCCCTGAGAACTCACATGATGGAGATCGCAAATCTAAAACATCTCTGGAAGTGCTCCATATGACACCAAAGTGCTATGGGTGAGTAAAACAACTTGTTTTATTACCGAAATAAGGCTCAGATTGTAAAAAACGTTAATTCTCCCTTTAACAAGGTTAATTTTGGTCTTCTTAACAGTTCTTTTTAACGGACCAGTGTGTTGTTTACATAAACATTGGGATGTTTGGGGTGCCTTCTGCATTCTTCTTCAGAAGGATGATGTGACGGTGACTCGGTGCACCTGATCAGAGGTCCAGGTATGTGTAACCAACACACTGGAACTTTTATTTGAAGATAAAATCAAATCATTCATTGAGGTCACAGTATGTACAAGAGATCTACTTTCTACTCTAAAAGCTCTAGCCAAAAAGTACAACATTTATTTTAATATGCAAGAGCACGTTTAATGATTCTCAAGATCAAGGCGCTTTGTGCTACAATTTTGTATGAAAAGCTCTTTATAAATATTGTTTGATTTGATTTGAAGATATGGTCTTGTTCTTCACAGTTGGCGTGGGCAGCACTTCTGGGGCGTGTCCTGTGATGACTTGGCCCTGTGCTCTGTGTCTCGACCCAAACCCGGTCCTGGATCTGGTCCGGATCTGTCCGTGGTTCTGAGCTCCAGTGAAAAGCCCTCTGTGAAAAAAGCCCTGTCCTCTGTGTGCCACCCCGATAAACTCCTGTTTGCTTCAGGGGCAGGGTTCAAAATCCTGTGCGTGATTCAAGGTTTG
Organism: Paratrypauchen microcephalus; assembly: GCA_036785185.1. Classification (NCBI taxonomy): domain Eukaryota; kingdom Metazoa; phylum Chordata; class Actinopteri; order Gobiiformes; family Gobiidae; genus Paratrypauchen; species Paratrypauchen microcephalus. The sequence goes on along the minus strand of JAVJIX010000329.1, from coordinate 449,417 downwards.
GCTGACGTCTACGTGCTCTCAGAGGGCAGTACGTTCAAATGGGATTCGTGTGCTCCTCATGTGCTGCTTAAGGCCTTAGGCGGAGGTGTGCTGGACCTCAGTAAGGCTTTGGAGTGTGGAGTAACTCAAGCAGAACTGACCTATCATCAGCCCAATACAGGGTGTGCAGGGGCCGAGCGCTGGGCCAACAGAGGGGGACTCATAGTCTACAGGGACCGGGATCAGCTGTCTAAACTAGTTACAGCGCTGAAAGGCAACATCTGAACAGATTTTTACAAGATTTTATCTTGATTGAAAAGGTTCTATATTATATTTTGATTAGGAATAAGGAAAACTGTATCGACTGAACTGCCTTGGTACACTTCAATGCAACACTCGTAGTGGTCATACATGCATCATTCATCATTTCATGCATTATTTATTCACTCCATACTCAGTGGTGGTAAACTATTGTAGCCACCGCTGCTTGGGACAGACTGACCTTTGATTCCTGACGCATAGATTTTTATCTTGATGTTAAAGGAAAAGTAACGTTTTTTACAATCTGAGCCTTATTTTGGTAATAAAACAAGTTGTTTTACTCACCCATAGCACTTTGGTGTCATATGGAGCACTTCCAGAGATGTTTTAGATTAGCGATCTCCATCATGTGAGTTCTCGGGGCACATGTTTGCAGTCTCCAAATAACACAAACTTTAGCACTTTTCAAATCATAGAAGCTCGATGTCTTAGTCTACGCTTTCGTTTGAAGCAAAAGTGGCCTGTAATCCGAGATTTAGCCATAGATTCGAGTAGATGAGGAGGCCAGTGCGCATGTGCGGACTGTGCTCTCAGCTCCCGGGACCCAAACATGAAACGCAAAGCTGTAAACTATGGATAAATCTCGGATTACAGGCCACTTTTGCTTCAAACGAAATCGTAGACTAAGACATCGGGCTTCTATGATTTGAAAAGTGCTAAAGTTTGTGTTATTTGGAGCCCGCACGGGGCATATTACATGCTTGGGGAATATATTATATGCCCCGAGCTATGGCTAGAAGTCGCGCTAGGCTAACGCTAATCTAAAACATCTCTGGAAATGCTCCATATGACACCAAAGTGCTATGGGTGAGTAAAACAACTTGTTTTATTACCGAAATAAGGCTCAGATTGTAAAAAAAAACGTTACTTTTCCTTTAAAGCTACCATCTGTAATTAGACTGACCGACCCCTGTTGTATTCTCACGTATCACTACTAGATGCTGTCCAGGTTACTACTGCCTGATAGTGTGCCAGCTTTGGCCTGACTGAAGAGCAGAGAGGACAGGTGAGCCTGAAAAAAATGCAATAAACTTACAGATGGCAGCTTTAAAGGTGAAGTGAACTCTGCTGTGTTGCCTGAACTGCCTTTGTACACGGACTTCAATGCAACACTGTTTAAGTTCTAAAAAGCTGTAGACCACAATTATCAAATAATATACAATTATATTATTTTATCTTTATTTAAAATGTTCTATATTTTGTTTTAGGTTTTTAATCGTGTTATAAGACTGTATTCTCAAAAATGTACCTTAAAGGAAAAGTAACATTTTTTTACAATCAAGTTTTTTTTTTTTTTTTTACAATCAAGTTGTTTTACTCACCCATAGCAGTTTGGTGTCAATTGGAGCAGTATCGCAGAAGTTATGTTGGAGCCGTTCTGTTCTTACCTGGCCAGCCAAATGATATCTCTCTGTATTTCCTATACAGCGCGATACCATTTGGACACCCTCCCTCCACGCTCGCTCCTCCGGTTACAAACGGACTCCGCGATTCTGATTCGTTCAAAGATGGTGACGTCAGTGCACCCGTCTTTGCCCACAAAGTCACTCTTAGGCAGCGGAAGTTCCTCCTCAGTTTTGAATCAAGATGGCGCAATCTCTGATTGGTTCACTTAGCTGTCTGTCTACGCGCAACCGCAGCGCATTCTGTGGATCAAGCGTTACCAGACTCATCCGCTGGTACAGCGATGAGTCATGGATTCTTCCAGGCAAGTTCTGTTCTACTAATGATCCTGTATCCGTTAGCATGAGTGCTCGGGGCACTGATTTGCGGTGTCCAAATAACACAAACTTTAGCACTTTTCAAATCACAGAAGATCGCTGTGTCAGGGTAGACTTTTAGTGGATTCCAATACGGCCTGAAACCCGATATCGCAACAGAAAAGTAAAGTTCAGAGCGGTGTTAGCTTCTTTCGGACTAGCGGTGTTTACAAAACAGCTGAGTTCACGCATGCGCACTGTCCTCTCTGATGACGTCATCAAATTAAACTATAGCTGCATATCGGGTTTCAGGCCGTTTTGGAATCCACTAAAAGTCTACGCTGACACAGCGATCTTCTGTGATTTGAAAAGTGCTAAAGTTTGTGTTATTCGGAGACCGCAAAGTAATGCCCCGAGCACTCATGCTAACGGATACTGGATCATTAGTAGAACAGAACGGCTCCAACATAACTTCTGCGATACTGCTCCAGTTGACACCAAAGTGCTATGGGTGAGTAAAACTACTTGTTTTATTGCCGAAAGAAGGCTCAGATTGTAAAAAAAAACACATTAATTTTCCTTTAAGACAGTGTTGATACTAAAACTGAAACCTCAATTTTGGTGTTTAAGATAAAGTTTGATACTCTGCTCTGATTTCAATATCAAATCTGATTTTCAACACAACCTGACAGTAGTTTTATTAATATTACCATGTGCTCTTACACTAGTGGTGGTTCATTTGTGTCTTTTTTCCTTGTGTGTCACACTTTGGAAACTATACAAGGTTGTGTACAGGGCCTTTTTCTAACAGGAAATGCCAAGACTATTTTTCACTACTTTGAATTCTGTATAGGTCCTTATAAGATTATTTAAAAAAAAAAAAAAAAAGTCAAGTTTAAAGCCCCAGTGTGTAGGATTCGTGGTGCATAGGTGGATGGTGCTATTGCACTTCCTCTTTTGGCTACGGCAGACTTCGAGGGTCACCCGGGCGCGCCGTAACGCGGACAGCTCGCGTACCCGCGCACTTGGCGCTGTGCGAGCTCTCGCTGACAACTACTGTTTAAATAAAACGCGGTCCCGTTCAGTTTTTGTTTTCTTTTCTCATGAAAACACACATTCCCGATCATGTACCATGACACTCTACACATCAAATGAAACCTTACAGTCTCCTCTTTTTGACTATGTAATTCATTTCGCGGCACAACAATCACTCCCCGAGCACATGGGGCTTTTATACGGAAAAGCACAAAACGAGGTTAGCTTACCTTAGAAGGCTCTGCACAGGTCAGACTCTGTATTTCACCATAAACTTGCTCTCAATTTGTCCGTAAGGATCCAGCGAATAAAATCCAGGAAAACAATTTAGTCCAAAACACGTGTTAGATCCATTACGACGTCTGATCCGGCAGCATGCTTGTGTTGTTTACCCAAAACCACTAGCCTTGCCGAAGGCGGAGCCCAAATGTCCTTCTGCGGCTCTCGTATTCAAAATGGCTGCCTCTGCATGGGGAAGATCCCCCTTTTATGTGACTATATCTAAGTCCAAAAGAATACTTTGATTTCATGATGGAAGTGAAAAGGCTTGGAAAACACTGTATTTTTGAATGGGTATCTTCAATTTCAGTAATTAACGGGTAAAAATCTTACACACTGTCCCTTTAAAGTCAATGAAAAAGGGGAGTAAAAATACCAATAGAACTGTCTGTATTTACTGAATATAATGCAACCCTATGAAAAGATAAGCTTTCCTGATAGAGGGTCCACCACCTGCTTGTCTCCATGGAGATGTTACACTGCAAAAAAATGTGTCCAAAATTTAAGATATAAACACTTAAATCTATCAGAAAACTGACTTAAAAATAGTGAAATTATCTGTCCATGCAGCAAGATAATTTTACTTGACAAGTTATCTTAAAATACCTAATAACTACCTCTACACTAGAATTAAGCAGTTTCTGAACTAGTAGGTAGATAATAAAGATTAATAACCTGATAGGAGTTTAAAAATCTGGGCAAGATCAGAGAAATTTGCAGTGAATCGCTTTGCTTAGAATGTGCTGCAGTCTCTTTATCTGTTCAAAAATAACTTCTAAAAACATGCATGGGTCTCCTCTCCACAGATCTGACCTGTAACTTGGCCGAGTGCCGTCACCAGCTTGTGTCCATCAAGGTTGATAATCTTAAAGGAAAAGTAACGTTTTTTTACAATCTGAGCCTTCTTTCGGCAATAAAACAAGTAGTTTTACTCACCCATAGCACTTTGGTGTCAATTGGAGCAGTTTTGTAGAAGTTATGTTGAGCCGTTCTGTTCTACTAATGATCCCGTATCCGTTAGCGTGAGTGCTCGGGGCATTACTTTGCGGTCTCCAAATAACACAAACTTTAGCACTTTTCAAATCACAGAAGATCGCTGTGTCAGCGTAGACTTTTAGTAGATTCCAAAACGGCCTGAAACCCGATATTGCAACAGAAAAGTAAAGTTCAGAGCGGTGTTAGCTTCTTTCGGACTAGCGGTGTTTACAAAACAGCTGAGTTCACGCATGCGCACTGTCCTCTCTGATGACGTCATCAAATGAAATTATAGCTGCATATCGGGTTTCAGGCCGTTTTGGAATCCACTAAAAGTCTACGCTGACACAGTGATCTTCTGTGATTTGAAAAGTGCTAAAGTTTGTGTTATTTGGAGACCGCAAAGTAATGCCCCGAGCACTCACGCTAACGGATACGGGATCATTAGTAGAACAGAACGGCTACAACATAACTTCTACGATACTGCTCCAATTGACACCAAAGTGCTATGGGTGAGTAAAACTACTTGTTTTATTGCCGAAAGAAGGCTCAGATTGTTAAAAAAAAAAACGTTACTTTTCCTTTAATGTCATACTGTGGAACATTTCAGGCAAACTAAAGCAGGTGGAGGAAGTTGTATAGATTTAAAGTAAAGGTGCACTATGTCACTTTTCTGATGGAGGGTCTGACGCCTGCTTGTCACCATGGAGACATTATGGACTTCCCAGGAATATTTCACACTGCAGTATTAGTTTGATCTATCTTGTATTTTAAATTACAAAAATAACATGATCATAACATAACATCACCATGGAGATGTGTGGTGAACCCTGTACCCAAAAAGTTACACAATGCACCGTTAAATGATGTTGCTGTACGTCATACGGAGCTTTGTGCAGTCACTTTTCTCTTTGCTTTTATTGACACTATGCAGAGTATGATCTTGTAGTTTGACCTACTATTTGCTTATAAATATATGATAAGACATTGTATATTGTGTCTGATTTTAATGGTGTGAGAGAACGCTGGGGTTGAGTCTAATATTATATGGTTTACAGCTATCTTTTTCACATTTTTCTGTTCCTTTTGTTAAACTAGAAGACAGTTTAACCTTTTAGGTGTATGTCCAGTAAGATTTAATTATGCTAACTTGTTAAATATTGTTCTTAAAAATAAATGTATATTTGCTGTCATACAAACGATCTACTGTAAATATTGGTACCACTATAAACGTATGAGCACACTCTTCTCTTTCATTATTATTCATTTGTGTAATAAAGTCATATTTTAGTAGTAGTAACAATAGTAGTACAGTGAACCCTCGCTCTATCGTGGTTCACTGTTCGCGGCCTCGCTGTTTCGCGGATTTTTTTTTTTCAAATTTTTTTTTTTATAGTGTCACTTTTTTTTTTTTTACAGTGTAACATTGTGTCCTGCGTCCTGATTGGCTAAGAGACTAGACCAGGACTAAACCTGGACTAAACCAGGTCTAGACCAGGGATGGTGACGCAGGGTGGTAGGGACAGAGTCTCTGATGTCCTTCACGAGAACGCCTGGGTGACAGGAGGTGTGGCCTTTGTTTACTTGCATGAGCCGGACCATGGAAGAGCCAAGAATCAACATGGACGGGCCTGGCCCGGACGCCGCAGTGGGGGAGGACACTCGTGCGCAGAGAGGAGAAAGTGGGTCTTCCCCCCTCACGCCTAGCGGACGAACCCGACCCCGTCCTAGAGAGCTGTGGAGTATTGGCGACGCATTGATAGCCATGCCCCGAACTCCAGGGCGGTCTGATTTTGGAGCCGGGGTGAAATGCAACCAACCCTTGTGAGCGCAGGTTAGTGGGGGGAAATCCTCATGTAGAGCTGATCGGGGCTTTAGACCAAGCCCCTCGCTGAAGTGTTCATACCTGGTCTTGTGGTGAGGGCTGGTGCTCAGAGGCGTCTGTTAGCGGTTCGGCACTGTTAGCAGTGGCTTGAGTCTTGCCCAAAATGATATCCAGGTCGCTTTCCACTCGACTTTCGCACATGGCATGGATATGTTGTGCAACTTCACGCAGGTTTGTTTTGGAACGTGTCCACGCCCACGTGTCAGCCCCCCCACCCCACGGTTCATTATTAATACATTTTGTTGTAAATCTACGAAGGTTTGAGTGTTTAAACTAGAGAGAAATGTGAGAAAATGTTAATACCAGTCTGAGAAAAGTGTATAATGTGTGTGGTGAGGCGTTTACAGCCTTAAAACATGTAGAATAATTGTAAAATATAAAGTTGTCCTACTTTGCGGATTTCACGTATTGCGGGTTATTTCTGGAACCTAACCCCCACGATAAACGAGGGATTACTGTAGTATCAAAAGTAAGACTCTTGCATCTAAGGAACAAATCAAACATTCTTTACAATTTCCATTCAACTATTAAATCTACATGTTGTATTTTTGCCATTGTCAGATAGGGTCATATCAAAGTTCTTTAATGAACACTTTCAATGGGATTTTTGTCTTTAAAGTCTTTGTCTTTACACTGTGTAACTTTACTTTTCTGGTGCTTGTTTCCATGGAGATGTCATTGTGTTGCCTGGAATGTTCCACAGTATAGCAGCATTTAGTTTGCCTGTCCCCGTGAAGACAGACCCGCTGGTGTGTGGAGAGGCAAGCCCACGGACATCAATTATACATGCTGCTATTTTAGTGCGTATTTACAACTGTACAACTGTGAATGAAGCAACTGTGAATGAAGCAAAACACGACTCCCGGTATGTCACTGATGAGTTAAAAACATGGCTTAAAGGTCCCATGGCATGAAATGTTCACTTTCTGAGGTTTTTGAACGTTAATGTGAGCTCCGCTACCCTGTTTAGGCCCCCCCAATGGCTAAAAGTTGCGAAATGTCTAAACTGAGCATTTGCGATCCTTTTCTGCGTTTGAAAAAAACACAGCTGAAACGGGCGATTCTGGACAAGGCACCTTATTGACGTCAGATCGAAAAAAGAAATGCAAATGCAGTTCCACCACCGTCTGGATCTCCACCCCCTGTCTCTGTAAATCACGCCCAGAGAGTTTGGACCACGAAGGAGCTACGCAATGCGAAATTCGCTTTTTAATTTGCCTGGAGGCACGTCCGAGTGTTTCTAGACTCGGAAGTCCTTTACCCGACCCTCTGGACCTCTGAAACAGCAGTGGTTTAATTTTATTTTCTGTGATAATGTGTTTTTTTCATTGAATTTCCTCTCCTTTCTGCCTCCGCGCTTCAAACACGGAAATCGGAGCCAGCCAGAGGAGCTGGGCCCCCACCCGCTCTAACCCAATCTCTGTCCTTCTCATTTGCATTCAAGCAACAACACCCAGAATAAAGTGTTTCAGAGACATATTTAGCCTCATGAAGACAGTCAGAGTCATATCTCATGCAGTGAGTGTTGATTTTGAAGAAGGATTCATTTACAGTATTAGGGAACCATTAAGGAGCCATATAAAAGCATCAAGAAGTACCATGTCATGGGATCTTTAAAGCTCACACGATAAAATTTTGTGTAAAAAAAAAACAACAAAAAAACTTTAACAGCGGACAGAAAAGTTACATGGTGCACCTTTACATATTCATCCCTAGTCCAGGTGGTGTGTAGTGAAGACAAGAGGGAGATCACATGAGCCTGGAGGATTATGAGCTTGGACAGTCTGCTCCTTATATGGAACAGATCTGCTCTTATGCAACCTCCATCTTTTTCCATTGTTTCAACACCTTCGTCAGAGAAACGCAGCAGCCATATGAGGGAAAACTAATCACTGCTCTGAAAAGCTATTTATGAGAGATCCTTTCAAAATAAGAGTCTGATGTGACGATGGATGATCTAGATTAGGCATCTGTCTTATCACAGTTAAACTTAAAGGTCCCATGGCATGAAATTTTCACTTTCTGAGGCTTTTGAACGTTAATGTGAGCTCCCCTACCCTGTTTAGCCCCCCCCCCCCATGGCTAAAAGTTGCGAAATGTCTAAACTGAGCATTTGCGGTCCTTTTCTGCGTTACACAAAACCAGTGTTCAAACGGGCGAGTTCGGACAAGGCACCTTTTTGACGTCAGATCGGCAAATGCAGCTCCAGCCCCTCCCTCTGTCTCCGCTCAGCGTCCCTGTATATCCCGCCCAGAGAGTTTGGACTGTGAATGCGCTACAATGCGAAATGCGTTTTTTTATTTGCCTGGAGGCACGTCCGAGTGTTTCTAGGCTCACAAGTCCCTTACCCGACCCTCTGGACCTCTGAAATACCAGTGGTTTAATTTTATTTTCTGTGTAAATATGCTTTTTTTCATTGCAAAGTCTCTCATCTGTCTTCCTGTGTTAAACACAGAAGCGAGCAGACAGAGCGGAGCCGAGCTGCGCTTCCAGCGGGGGAAACCCGGCCCCCCCACTCCTTAGCCAATCTCTCTGTCCTTCTCATTTGCATTGAAGCAGCAACACTCAGAATAAAGCATTTTAGACACATATCTAGCCTCATGAAGACTGTCAGAGTCATATCTCATGCAGTGAGTGTTGATTTTGAAGAAGGATTCATTTACAGTATTAGGGAACCATTAAGGAGCCATATAAAAGCATCAACAAGTACCATGTCATGGGACCTTTAACACAGATGCGGAAATTTGATTAGTCTCAAGATATATATGCAATTTGATCTTGTTTTGTCAGTGTTGGAATTTCTAAATATATTTTCAGTTGGTCCAGTGTTTCCCGGCCGTTTCGCAATGTTTTCGACCAAATAAACTTTGTCCAGTTGACAAATTGAATTTCTCCTTGTACCGTGGATTCTACCTAACCTGGGAAATCCCAGGCTGCTTTCGTTTGTTCCGATCTGAAACACAGCCTGGCAACTATGGCAAGCGAGCTCTCCCGATTCTGGGAGCCAATCAGAGAGCGGGGAGGGGTGGCAAGACGTGACGCGTACTACGTGACAAACGGAAACTTTTCGGCCCTAGGCCTTCATCAGGCCTGATGAAGGCCTAGGGACGAAACATTGCATGTCTTAATAAATATCTCATTTTGCAAGTAAGACGGAGTGCGGGATTGCGGGAGGACAGTGTCCTCTGAGCCGAGTTCTGCCCCGGTTCTGCCCCTGACAGTGTCCTCTGAGCCGAGTTCTGCCCCGGTTCTGCCCCTGACAGTGTCCTCTGAGCCGAGTTCTGCCCCGGTTCTGCCCCTGACAGTGTCCTCTGAGCCGAGTTCTGCCCCGGTTCTGCCCCTGACAGTGTCCTCTGAGCCGAGTTCTGCCCCGGTTCTGGAGCTGACCAAAGTAGGTCCGGCAGGTTAGCGGGGACAGTTAATAAAGTTTGTTTTTCTTCTCAAAACAAGATTTGTCCAAAAAGTGATATATTTGCCTCACAAAACAGAAAAAGTCAGAAGTCATAATCGCTTGGTGCTATTTTCTCTCAAGTCGTATCACTGCGCACCTATTATTATTATTATTATTATTATTATTATTATTATTATTATTATTATTATTATTATTATTATTATTATTATTATTATGAGCCTGTTCACTTGTAAACATCGCCACTTACAAGTGAACATGATAATAATAATAATAACAGGCGCACAGTGATACGACTCGAGAGAAAATAGCACAACACTGCGGAAGGGGATGCCATATTCACATTTAAAAAAAACAAAAAAAAACGAACTATCCCTTTAAGACAGAGGTCTTCAACAGGGGGGTCGCGACCCCTAGGGGGGGTCGCAGAGGTACTGCAGGGGGGTCGCGAAATCTTTTGATTTCACTTTAAAATAATATAATTTTATATTTTAATATTTTTAAAAAGAATATTTTTTTTATTTTTCCCCAATCAATTTCTCCCTTGTCCCTCCACCCTCTTTGATGTCTTAAAATGAAAAAAGATATGTTATGTGCGACTCATCAGGGTCAGACGTCTCACTGAAGTGGGAGTTCACAGATGTCTTGGGGGTTCACTGTCCCCTGTATGTTCATGTATGTTCACAGTTTAACTTGATGTGTTATGATCAAAGCTTAACTTGATTTGTGTTAATTGTTCATTATTTGAATAGCTCTGTATTTGTGTGTGTAAATGGCAGAAGTACAGCCACTCTCCCCCTTGCACTTGTTTTTTGGTTGAATCAGTGAACGATCTTAATAGGCCTGTGTTATATGCAAGTTGTGTTTAAAAACTGCAGTAGCACATCCACCCCGTAGGGCCTATCTGGCCCATCTTTACAATAAAAAACATGAAAATACAGTATTAACCTGTGTATTATTTCCTTGTATTGGATGTACCATAACAGAGTAGCAATGTTTATACATGACACTAAGCTCAATTTAATATAAAACACAATTCTATGCCGTATATATAGTAGGGGGTCCCTGGCCCAGTTCGCCATCTGTTTGGGGGTCCCTGGCCTGAAAAACGTTGAAGACCCCTGATTTAACCCATTTTGCATAATCTTGTAGCAGTTTGGTCTAATAAGATCTTCCCATCTATGGTACAATATTAGTAGAACGAATATTTTTGGTAAATGCATTTGGTTACTTCTGAATACCGCAGATACATAAGTTCCAGTGCCATACTATGGAACACTACAGGTTAAGCAAGAACTTCTCACAGGAGACAAGTAGGTTGTGAAAAAGGTTTCACAGTGCACCTTTATAGTGCCTATATTACACTGTTTTCTTGTCTATGTTCTAATGTTGTTTCCTCATCACAAACAGACCCGGAATTGTGTTTTGTTTCATTAAGAAGAAGAAGTGACTTTATTGATCTCACACTTCCTCTGCATTTAACCCATCCTGTTATTAGGAGCAGTGGGCGACACATTACTGCGCCCGGGGACCATCTCCATGATCTTCTGCTTCGGTTTGGTCAGGACCTCAGCTGGAGGATTTTACCTGGAGCATGTTTTGGGTTGATGGGGGAAACCGGAGTGCCCGGAGGAAACCCACCCAGACACGGGGAGAACATGCAAACTCCACACAGAAAGGCTCGGGCGACCCGGGGATCAAACCCGGAACCTTCTTGCTGTGAAGCATGAGCGCTACCCACTCAGCCACCGTTTAACACGTTTAAGACACGTTCTTACATATTTAGGCTGTGTTCTTCTCTCATACAGAAAACATGTCATGTACAGGAAGTGCTCCATTGTGTTTTTAGACTCCATACAACTTCACTAGAATCATTTGGATGATTTCAGATCTGGGGATTGCCAATTCACTACTGAACTAAAGGTAAAAGAAGCGGTAAACTTAAAAACTACAGCATCACAAGGTGAAACTGAGCGTGTGTGTGAATGAAACAAAACACAAGCATTAGAACATGTTTAAAAGTTCACAAGTGAATTTTGTGTAATATAGGACCTTTAAGTACAGAACTTTTACTTGTTAATTCACTACTGGGTTTAGTTCTTGAATCAGAACTGTACACATTTTTGGGGGGGGCAGAAAATCAAAAAAAAGTAAAGCAGTCTATTTAAAAGAGAAGAAACAAATTGTGCATGTAGGAAACTTTTATTTTGAAAACCAGAGAAAGCAGGAAAAGGAATTATTTTTTATTTCTGCATGGGACCTCCCCTCTGTATTTCCTAAAAACAATGATTGTCATATTTTTTGCGTAACTTCTGCATATTATTCTGTAAAAATTCAATTCTCAAACTCTGAACAGGTCCGTCCTCCTTTCCGTGGATCTTTAGCCATTCGCCTCTACATTCTTCAAAACAACCGTGGAGAGCAAACATCATGGGCAAAAGCTGTATCGTTTTCAGTGTAAGACGATTTGCAGATAACCAAAAGAGATCTTTTAGGCAACTGTAATAATTACAACAATAATTTGAAATAGAAAAACGTAGCTACAGCCTTGAAGAACATTGTAATTGATCAATACAAACATGTCAACATATGGCAAAAACATGGCAACAAAATCATCTGAACAACTTCCTGTGAGAAATAAGAAACCTGATTTAAAAAGCAGATTTAACTCAAACTCTGAATATGTTAAAGGAAAAGTAACGTTATTTTGAGCCTATCTGAGCCTTCTTTCGGTAATAAAACAAGTCGTTTGACTCACCCATAGCACGTTCGTGTCATTTGGAGCTGTTTGAAGAAAGTTATGTTGTAGCGTATCCGTTAGCGTGAGTACTCGGGGCATTACTTTGCGGTCTCCAAATAACACAAACTTTAGCACTTTTCAAATCATAGAAGCCCGATGTCTTTAGTCTACGATTTCGTTTGAATCAAAAGTGGCCTGTAATCCGAGATTTATCCATAGTTTACAGCTTTGCGTTTCATGTTTGGGTCCCGGGAGCTGATAGCACAGTCCGCACATGCGCACTGGCGTCCTCATCTACTCGAAACTATGGCTAAATCTCTCCTTTAAAGGAAAAGTAACAGGGTTTTTTTTACAATCTGAGCCTTCTTTTGGCAATAAAACAAGTAGCTTTACTCACCCATAGCAGTTTGGTGTCAATTGGAGCAGTATCACAGAAGTTATGTTGGAGCCGTTCTGTTCTACTAATGATCCCGTATCCGTTAGCGTGAGTGCTCGGGGCATTACTTTGCGGTGTCCAAATAACACAAACTTTAGCACTTTTCAAATCACAGAAGATTGCTGTGTCAGTGTAGACTTTTAGTGGATTCCAAAACGGCCTGAAACCCGATATGCAGCTATAGTTTCATTTGATGACGTCATCAGAGAGGACAGTGCGCATGCGTGAACTCAGCTGTTTTGTAAACACCGCTAGTCCGAAAGAAGCTAACACCGCTCTGAACTTTACTTTTCTGTTGCGATATCGGGTTTCAGGCCGTTTTGGAATCTACTAAAAGTCTACGCTGACACAGCGATCTTCTGTGATTTGAAAAGTGCTAAAGTTTGTGTTATTTGGACACCACAAAGTAATGCCCCGAGCACTCACGCTAACGGATACGGGATCATTAGTAGAACAGAACGGCTACAACATAACTTCTGTGATACTGCTCCAATTGACACCAAACTGCCATGGGTGAGTAAAACTACTTGTTTTATTGCCGAAAGAAGGCTCAGAATGTAAAAAAACGTTACTTTTCCTTTAAGTTTTATCGATCTGATGCAGCGCTCTCATTGGTTAATTGATTCACTTCCTCATTTGAAGCTACTGCTACTTTGCTTGGTGAGTTAGCTTGTTCGTTAACTACCAAAAAAAAAAAAAAATTTAGTGATGCTTATTTATCTATTTACAATTTTGAGCCATTGCAAAATAGTTCCAAAAATACTAACTCCAGCCACAATAAAGCAACAAAGAACTGGTTTTAGTCGCCGGATGGTAATTTTGTCGATAATAATTTGTAATGCTGCAATTTTACAGCTTTTTTTTTTTTTAATCTCATGATTGAATTTATTTTCAAAACTCTTTTTCTTACATTTCAGAGATAGTTAACCCTGCTTTGCAAAACAGGACCTTTTCCTCCAAAACAAACTAGTTAAAGAGGGGTATTAAAGGACAAGTAACATTTTTACAATCTGGACCTTATTTCGGTGATAAAACAGCGTCATTTACTCACACATTGCACTTTGGTGTCATTTGGAGTATTTCCGGAGATTTCAGAGTTTGGCGATATCCGTTTAACGTGAGTGGTTGGGGCACGATGTTTCAGTCACCAAATAACACAAACTTTATCACTTTTCAAATGACAAAGGTTCAGTGTGTTAGTTTACACTTTCTTTTGAGTCAAAAGTGGAACCAGAGATCCAGTCATGGTTCTGATTGGACGACGTCATCGAGGACCGCGCACAGACATTCATTCTGCTACTTTGCTTAGAAGACGCTCAGAACTTTTGTGTTTTGAGCGACACATGGGTACATGAGTATACGGATGAGGAGGTATTAGAAAGAAGGAAGTGGAGACAGTTTGAGGAGCACCAGAGAACAGCGAGCGACGGCCCGTCTGCGAAAACAGGACCTGGTGGTGTTTATGTGGACAGGTCGATGGCCACAGAGGAAGAGCCTTTACTGTCTCCAGTGGGATTTGTGTCCAGATGATGAACGTCTGGGTGATGAAAACAGAAATCTGTGTCTGTCGACTCTGGAGGATATTCATGATGAACCGTGGTGTAATAGAAACATTTTTTCATGTTCCGAAACCCAAAAGAAAGTGTAAACTAACACACTGAACTTTTGTCATTTGAAAAGTGATAAAGTTTGTGTTATTTGGTGACTGCAACAGCGTGCCCCGACCACTCACGTTAAACGGATATCGCCAAACTCCGAAATCTCCGGAAATACTCCAAAGTAAATGACGTGGTTTTATGACAGAAATAAGGTCCAGATTGTAAAAATGTTACTTGTCCTTTAAAGGAAAAGTAACGTTTTTTACAATCTGGACCTTATTTCGGTAATAAAACAAGTTGTTTTACTCACCCATAGCACTTTGGTGTCATATGGAGCACTTCCAGAGATGTTTTAGATTTGCGATCTCCATCATGTGAGTTCTCGGGGCACTTGTTTGCGGTCTCCAAATAACACAAACTTTAGCACTTTTCAAATCATAGAAGCCCGATGTCTTTAGTCTACAATTTCGTGTGGTCAAAAGTGGCCTGTAATCCGAGATTTAGCCATAGTTTCGAGTAGATGAGGAGGCCAGTGCGCATGTGCGGACTGTGCTCTCAGCTCCCGGGACCCAAACATGAAACGCAAAGCTGTAAACTATGGATAAATCTCGGATTACAGGCCACTTTTGCTTCAAACGAAATCGTAGACTAAGACATCGAGCTTCTATGATTTGAAAAGTGCTAAAGTTTGTGTTATTTGGAGCCCGCACGGGGCATATTACATGCTTGGGGAATATATTATATGCCCCGAGCTATGGCTAGAAGTCGCACTAGGCTAACGCTAATCTAAAACATCTCCGGAAGTGCTCCATATGACACCAAAGTGCTATGGGTGAGTTGCCTGGAAGAATCCATGACTCATCACTGTACCAGCGAGTGAGTCTGGTAACGCTTGATCCACAGAATGCGCTGCGGTTGCGCATAGACAGACAGCTAAGTGAACCAATCAAAGATTGCGCCATCTTGATTCAAAACTGAGGAGGAACTTCCGCTGCCTAAGAGTGACTTTGCGGGCAAAGGCGGGTGCACTGACGTCACCATCTTTGAACGAATCAGGATCGCGGAGTCCGTTTGTAACCGGAGGAGTGAGGGTGGATGGAGGGTGTCCAAATGGTATCGCGCTGTACCAAATACAGAGAGATATCATTTGGCTGGCCAGGTAAATGGGTGAGTAAAACAACTTGTTTTATTAACGAAATAAGGCTCAGATTGTAAATAAACGTTACTTTTCCTTTAATTCTTTTGAAAATGCTAAATTTGTCGAAACAATCAACACAATCAGCATACAACCTGCTAATGACCGTCAAAAAGAAAAATGGACTTTGCACAATACCCCTTCTTTAAGTATCAATTAAATTACCTCTCACTTGTTGAAATTGAAATTTTGCCCAAAAATAACCACATTTTTGAGCCGTTATCCTGAAACCGCTACACACCTCCTACACCTCTGCAGCTGGAGGAGGCTCTGTGCAAACGACACAAATAAAAGCCAAGATTTTCATTCGAAACTCACCAGAAAAATCATGAAATCGCGAAATCACAGCAACAAATGAACCCTTGTGTCTTGAAATGGGAGTAAAACCGCAACAATTTTCAAGTTTTCTCAGATCAATCCCAAATCAAACCCTAGAATATTGTTCACAAAAAAACGTTGGAAAAGCCAATAATAAGGTTTTGAGGATTTTTTAGAGCCAAAGTAAAATAAAATAAAAAATGTTGTCAGATAAATTATAATGGATTTAATGATTTCAGTGGTGCGGTCTCTTATTCATATTATTTTAAAGTATGCACAGTACGTAAATGTGGAAAAATCATAAGGTTTTCAAAGGCAAATTGGGGCCATATTATTTAAAAAGTGCACCGTGCAACATTTCTCCTTCCTGTGTCTCCATGGTGATGTTTTGTTTTGTTTTGTTTTTTGCCTAGGATGTTCCAGAGAATGGCATTAAACTTATTTAATTATACCAACAGGGGGTGCTGCCACACATCACACATCAGATCTGCGCAAAGGGGAAGACAATAAAAATGTCTGTACTTAAAGGAAAAGTAACATTTTTTTTACAATCTGAGCCTTATTTCGGCAATAAAACAAGTAGTTTTACTCACCCATAGCACTTTGGTGTCAATTGGAGCAGTATCGTAGAACTTATGTTGAGCCGTTCTGTTCTACTAATGATCCCGTATCCGTTAGCGTGAGTGCTCGGGGCATTACTTTGCGGTGTCCAAATAACACAAACTTTAGCACTTTTCAAATCACAGAAGATCGCTGTGTCAGGGTAGACTTTTAGTGGATTCCAAAACGGCCTGAAACCCGATACGCAGCTATAGTTTCATTTGATGACGTCATCAGAGAGGACAGTGCGCATGCGTGAACTCAGCTGTTTTGTAAACACTGCTAGTCCGAAAGAAGCTAACACCGCTCTGAACTTTACTTTTCTGTTGCGATATCGGGTTTCAGGCCATTTTGGAATCCACTAAAAGTCTACCCTGACACAGCGATCTTCTGTGATTTGAAAAGTGCTAAAGTTTGTGTTATTTGGAGACCGCAAAGTAATGCCCCGAGCACTCACGCTAACGGATACGGGATCATTAGTAGAACAGAACGGCTACAACATAACTTCTACAAAACTGCTCCAATTGACACCAAAGTGCTATGGGTGAGTAAAACTACTTGTTTTATTGCTGAAATAAGGCTTAGATTGTAAAAAAACGTTACTTTTCCTTTAAATGAATGCATAGACAGCATACTGTGGAACATTTCAGGAAATTACAAGCAGGTAGTGGACCTTCCGGCAGAAAAGCTACACAGTGCACCTATTAAACGCTTAAAAAGTGCAATTATATCAAATCTTTAAGCAACTCTTGTTTTTGTTTTTGCTGTAAAGAACAAAGGAAATGGATTTCAAATATTTAGATTCATTCTTCATAAAAAGTGCCTCTTTCGCTCGAGCCTCTAGGTCGGTTTCTTCACAATCCCTTTCTTCAGCAAATTCAACATAAAATTGTGAAAAACTGAGTTATTATTCAAACGCAGTTGCGATTTTGGCAGGACAAAAAAAAACAAAAACATTTCAGCTTAATTATGAGAACATAAAAGGCTTCAGATCAACACGTTTTCTCTGTGGCTTTGGGTCAAATCTTGAAATACAAGACAATAAAACTCCGATAAAGTCAAGGAAATATGAGATTAGTTGTGTGGCCTATTCATGGATTCCTGCTTCTTGTTTATAGGTGCCATTTTGAGAACTTTTATCCATTCAAAAATATGTATTTTCTTTTGAATTGCTATGGTAACCGTGCAATATTTTCCATCACTCTGAAATCCGCAGATATACATTAATGATCATGTCAAAATAATGACTACACCTATACTTCAAATCAATAACAGAAGAACAATTTGTCTTTTTGTACCTGTATTTATACTGGTAGGTCACTTTTTCTCTTTTTTTATGATGTTAAAGGCGTACTATGTAACTTTTCTGCTGGAAGGACCATCAATTGTTATTGCTTTGTCAGGAATGTTACACACTATAGCATTAAACATATCAAAACCACCACCAGGCCAAGGTACATGTCAGGTCTACGGAGAGGCGACCCCACTCCAGTAAGAATGCATGTTTGTTTTCAGGGTATTTTCTGCCAATAAAAACACCTGTAATAGAATAAATACAAAATAGACATGTTTAATGCTATACCGTGGAATATTCCTGACAAACCAATAACATTGTTTGGTGTCCAGCAGGTGAGGGAACCCTTCACAAGAAAAATGTTACATATTGCAGCTTTAAAAATGTGCTACTTTGACAGACATAGTGTCTGTAGCTGTAATACCATTGATTATTAACAGTTATATTTGTATCAGACGCACTGTTTAATTAAAGGAAAAGTAACGTTTTTTTACAATCTGAGCCTTCTTTCGGCAATAAAACAAGTAGTTTTACTCACCCATAGCACTTTGGTGTCAATTGGAGCAGTATCGTAGAAGTTATGTTGTAGCCGTTCTGTTCTACTAATGATCCCGTATCCGTTAGCGTGAGTGCTCGGGGCATTACTTTGCGGTGTCCAAATAACACAAACTTTAGCACTTTTCAAATCACAGAAGATCGCTGTGTCAGCGTAGACTTTTAGTAGATTCCAAAACGGCCTGAAACCCGATATGCAGCTATAGTTTCATTTGATGACGTCATCAGAGAGGACAGTGCGCATGCGTGAACTCAGCTGTTTTGTAAACACCGCTAGACCGAAAGAAGCTAACACCGCTCTGAACTTTACTTTTCTGTTGCGATATCGGGTTTCAGGCCGTTTTGGAATCTACTAAAAGTCTACGCTGACACAGCGATCTTCTGTGATTTGAAAAGTGCTAAAGTTTGTGTTATTTGGACACCGCAAAGTAATGCCCCGAGCACTCACGCTAACGGATACGGGATCATTAGTAGAACAGAACGGCTCAACATAAGTTCTACGATACTGCTCCAATTGACACCAAAGTGCTATGGGTGAGTAAAACTACTTGTTTTATTGCCGAAAGAAGGCTCAGATTGTAAAAAACACTTGACTTTTCCTTTAATGCTATACCGTGGAATATTCCTGACAAACCAATAACATTGTTTGGTGTCCAGCAGGTGAGGGAACCCTTCACAAGAAAAATAATGTTACATATTGCAGCTTTAAAAATGAGCTACTTTGACAGGCATAGTGTCTGTAGCTGTAATACCATTGATTATTAACAGTTATATTTGTATCAGACGCACTGTTTAATTAAGTATGTATTATTCTGTTCAAATGAGGATAACGGAGCCAAGACCTACCGCCCTCTGCTGGTGTCTCCACTTTACTACATACTGACCAGCGTTTTATTTTAGTTGGATTGTTTTTGGAGATTGTAAAATGAGCAATGCTGCCAGGAGAGTTTGAAGTGATAAAGGATTGCTTTCGTAAAAATGTATAATTAGTTTTTTAAATTTACCCCAAAGCCAGTGAGAAAATGTACAATGTGGCATGAATTCAAAGCACCAACAGCAAAACTTCATTGAAACTAGCTGCGTGTGTCGACCCACTGCGCGTGAGATCCAAAATGGCCATTATTTCCTGTGTCCCTTCCTCAAACAACACACAAGTCTTCACCTTTGAAAAGGCTTCCGCACTTTTTTCCTCCTCCGCGGCTGCTTCCCAGTCTCTGCCCAGCTCTCAGCCGGCTCCGAGCGCTGATTTCCGGGCATGAAGAAGCTGGAGGGTCCCGGAGGTGGAGGGGAGAAGGTGGGGCCTGGGCCAGATGTGGTACCGGGGCCCGGGGTAGGGTGTGGGGCAGAGGGGAAAAAGGCGCCATTGGCAGACATGTCAGTGGGGGGCGCTGCTCCCTTAAAGATGCGGTTAAAGAAGTCCTGGAGGTCGGCCGGGTTTGTGGGACCTGGGGGGTGCTCGGACGGTGCTCTGAAAAGACAAGCTCAAAGTTAAAGGCCCTGTACATCATTTCTTTCAATGTATTTGAGCAAAACTGTCTTACCCCAGTGCAGATATACAGTATATGCAGCTTTTGAGGTCAAAATAAGTCTGCTATGTACTGACTGCATCTAATTATAAAGTGTCTGCTCAGGAAGTGCACTGTTACCATGCTAGTTGTTAGCTTTAGTGATGGAAAACACAGCTCTGGTCTTTGAAAGTTGTGAAAAGTGCTTAGAAACTTATCACTGTTCTATGGATGTTCAGAATGCATAAGGTAAGTGAGGAATAACTTTGGACTTCTGCAAATGTTTTTTCACGTTTTTGAGACAGTAAAAATCAGGTACAGCGCCTTTAAATACATTTTAAAGAAGACATTATGCTGTTTTGGTACATTTTGTATTAAACTATCACATGCATAGATAATTATTTTCCACTATTTCCCAGTAAACTGCAACACTGCTCTGAAACTACCTATAGAACGGAATAATAAAAACAGGGTCATTGGACAAGGACTAAGAAGGCCCATCTCTTGAACACAGCCAGCAGCAAATTTGTAAGCACATTTTTATTACTGAAAAATGTTTCTGACCATTTGAGTAAGTACAGAGCTGTGGGTGGAGATGAGGAGTAGCTGTGCTGTGTTCTCTACAGGCGCAGAAATATAAAACTTGTGAATCTGGAGACAGCCTTTTTTTTCCTGGAGGATCAAAGAAAGTGATCTTAAAGGACTGAAGAGCTGTGAGTAAGAGCGCCTCCTCTGGTGAACGTGGCTATGAGCTTCAGTGAGTTACGCCTCCGTCATGTTTCCAAGTGATTAGAAGTGAAGAAGAGGGTTTCTCACAGCATACAGCCACTGGCCAGGCTCACACTACAGCACTCATCAGTAATATGTGCACCAAGTCTCGTTCAAACAGACACATCTGATCAAAGTCTTCACCTGCTCCACACCAGGTTAGCTCTACCACTGTGTTACTATAGACTTTTTATTGTCCCCAAGGGGAAATTCCTTTTCACGCACCCAGAGCTTGTTTGACATATACAGTGACAACACAACACAACAAACATATACACATTACAACAGACATTACAGCACACTCAACAGGGCCTGGTGTTCACAAATGTGATGCGGGTTCTCCTGCACCTGAGTGTCCTGTACCCCTGTCCTGAGGGCAGAGGGGTGAGGTGCTCCTCCATCCTGAGGGCAGAGGGGCGAGGTGCTCCTCCGTCCTGAGGGCAGAGGGGTGAGGTGCTCCTGTAGTGGGTGAGTGGGGTCCTGTTCTATTGAAAGTGCAAAGCGTTCAATAGCCCTGTTGTTGAGATCTGCAAGTTGGGTGTGGGAAGTCCTATAACTTCCCACACCCAGCTGTGTGAGTTTTTAAAGGTCCCATGGCATGAAATTTTCACTTTCTGAGGTTTTTGAACGTTAATGTGAGCTCCCCTACCCTGTTTGGCCCCCCCATGGCTAAAAGTTGCGAAATGTCTAAATTGAGCATTTGTGATCCTTTTCTGCGTTAGAAAAAAACACAGCTCAAACGGGCGATTCTGAACAAGGCACCTTATTGACGTCAGCTCAAAAAATGCAGTTCCACCCCCGTCTGTGTCTGTACTCAGCGTCTCTGTAAATCACGCCCAGAGAGTTTGGACCGCGAATGCGCTAGGCAATGAGAAATGTGTTTTTTTATTTGCCTGGAGGCACGTCCGAGTGTTTCTAGGCTCGGAAGTCCTTTATCTGAGCCTCTGGACCTTTGAACAGCAGTGGTTTAATTTTATTTTCTGTGGAAATGTGTTTATTTTTCAATGTAACGCTTCTCATCTCTTCTCCGCGCAAAAACGCGGAAATGGATCAGAGCGGACAGCTGAGAGCTGAGAGTTTGGCCACGCCCCCACCCTCTACTATAGGCCATCTCTGTCCTCCTCATTTGCATTCAAGCAACAACGCCCATAATGGACTGTTCAGAGAGAGAAAAAATACTCTTTCTCATCTTATCTCTGTTTCTCAGTGTTGATTTTGAAGAAGGATTCATTTACAGTATTAGGGAACCATTAAGGAGCCATATAAAAGCATCAAGAAGTACCATGTCATGGGATCTTTAACAGTGAGCATATTGAAAAAGCAGGTAGAACAATACAACAGAATAGACTGGATAATGGATTGATACAACAGTAATAACAGATGTGGAGAAACATAGAGAAACATTTTAGTTTATTGATTACTGACAATCGTTGATGGCTTCTTTTGAAAATGTCTGTGATATGCGTTTTTTTTTTATGTTAATCTGTATGGGTTTCCTTCTAAAAGTTCCGTGTGTTGACACTGGCTTACCTCTGACAGTCTCAGCCGATCCCGGTTCGGCTCGCTTTCACCTTCAGCGGATGTCTACGCTGAAGTTTACAAGTGAACAGGCTGATAGAGTTAACATGGGCGTAGTGATACGAGTGGAGAGAGATAATACGAGAATGTGAAATACACTGCTGGATGTTTCGTGGACAACTGTTTGGGACGCAAATATATCACCTTTCTAACAAATGTTTTGTTTTGAGAAGAAAAACAAGCTTTATTTCATGTTCCAGGGAAGTTACCGGACCTACTTACGTGGGCTCAGCTGAGACTGTCAGAGGTAAGCCGGTGTCAACACACGGAACTTTTAGAAGGAAACCCATACAGATTAACATAAAAACCCTGCTATGCCTTTAAAGGTCCCATGACATGGTACTTCTTGATGCTTTTATATGGCTCCTTAATGGTTCCCTAATACTGTAAATGAATCCTTCTTCAAAATCAAGACTCAGTGCATGAGAAACCGAGATAAGATGAGAAAGAGTAATTTTTCTCTCTCTGAACACTCCATTATGGGACTTGTTGCTTGAATGCAAATGAGGACAGAGATGGCCTATAGTAGAGGGTGGGGGCGTGGCCAAACTCTCAGCTCTCAGCTGTCCGCTCTGATCCATTTCCGCGTTTTTGCGCGGAGAAGAGATGAGAAGCGTTCCATTGAAAAATAAACACATTTCCACAGAAAATAAAATCAAACCACTGCTGTTCAAAGGTCCAGAGGCTCAGATAAAGGACTTCCGAGCCTAGAAACACTCGGACGTGCCTCCAGGCAAATAAAAAAACGCATTTCGCATTGCCTAGTGCATTCGCAGTCCAAACTCTCTGGGCGTGATTTACAGAGACGCTGAGTACAGACAGATGGGGGTGGAACTGCATTTTTCGAGCTGACGTCAATAAGGTGCCTTGTTGAGAATCGCCCGTTTGAGCTGTGTTTTTTTCTAATGCAGAAAAGGATCGCAAATGCTCAGTTTAGACATTTCGCAACTTTTAGCCATGGGGGGGGCCTAAACAGGGTAGGGGAGCTCACATTAACGTTCAAAAACCTCAGAAAGTGAAAATTTCATGCCATGGGACCTTTAAATGAAAGTGCATTGTCTATTGTGACTCTGAGATATTTGAAAGTGTCCACTGTCTCTACTGTCCGGCTGCTAATGATGATGAGTGGCTGTAGTGAGGGGGGGTTGAAAATGAGTTCCTTTGTTTTACTGACATTGAGATGGATGTAACCATGTTGAAATGTGAGTCGCCTTTGAGATACAAGAAATCCAGGGTTTGAGCTTGACTAACCCAACTTACTGACCTACCTTTCTTCGTAGTATACCCCTCAGGACAATACAGGATTACTCATGATAAACATGCATGAATCAATCAAAATACAATCTAAGAGCACTGGGATACCATGGTTAAAATCATGAAGTGCTTCTGACGACAACTGATAAACATAAACAACCAGCTGATATAATGGTCTTCAGTGTAACACACCTGTGTCGTGTGGAGCTGCTGTTCTTGGCTCCAAACGAGATGTGGTACGGCACGCGGTGAGTGTCCGGAGAGATGCTGATCCTTTGACAGCCCGCCCACTCTGACAGAACCAAATATCAAGTTTGAAATATTTCACAATGCTTGTACTTGCAACTGCTGCTAAATGTAAACTCCTCAAACCACATAACTGCCCCAGTACCTGTGATGTCGTAGACCTTGCCATCCATACAGGCAAAATACGTGATGCGGAGCCCCAGCATGCTTGACTCCGCCCACAAGTCCCCCTCCTCAGCGCTATGGCAACGGTTACACTCGGCACAAAACCGCGCTTCAGACGGCTCACGATCCATCTCGAAACGCCTGAACACACAAAATATCATTTACCCTTTTTCATTTCCATTTTAAGTCCTGGTTTTAAAACCTGATCTCAGTTCTTCACCAAGAGTTAGAACAATCTGTGTAATT
This sequence comes from Paratrypauchen microcephalus, assembly GCA_036785185.1. NCBI lineage: Eukaryota > Metazoa > Chordata > Actinopteri > Gobiiformes > Gobiidae > Paratrypauchen > Paratrypauchen microcephalus. The sequence continues at coordinate 425,336 of JAVJIX010000329.1, read as the reverse complement.
TTGAAAGCCAAATATTTATATTTATATATTTGAAAGCCAAATGTAAAACAGTGTAAGCAGTGAGAACATGCCTGTTGTTGAAGTACTTACTTGTGTTTTCCTTCACATTTGGTGCACATCATAGTGTTCATGGCTTCTTTCAGGTCATCCTGGAGTTTGGTCAGAAACTCATTCATCGACTTTGAGAGCTCAGACGCTGCCATCCTCTTTCTGTACGGAAATTTAAAATGCAAAGTTACAAGTCACCTAAAAAAAATAAAATAAAAGCAGACAACAGGATATGGTAGAAATAATGTACACGAAAGACATCAAACAAATTTTGATTATTATTTTTTGATTATTTATTTATTTATTTATTTATTTAATTTATTTCGACGGCCGGATCTCCAGACTAGCTCTGGGGACATGGAATGTCACCTCACTGGGGGGAAGGAGCCTGAGCTCGTGCGGGAGGTTGAGCATTACCGATTAGATATAGTCCGCCTCACCTCCACGCACAGCTTGGGCTCTGGAACCCAACTCCTTGAGGGGGGCTGGACCCTCCATTTCTCTGGCGCTGCCCGCGGGGAACGGCAGAGGGCTGGTGTGGGCCTGCTCATTGCCCCACAGCTCAGCCGCTGTGTGTTGGAGTTCACCCCGGTGAACAAGAGGGTCGCATCCCTGCGCCTTCGGGTCGGGGACAGGTCTCTCACTGTTGTGTCGGCCTATGGGCCGAACAGCAGTGGAGAGTACCCGGCCTTCTTGGAGTGCCTGGGAGGGGTACTGGACAGTGCACCTACAGGGGACTCCGTTGTTCTACTGGGGGACTTCAACGCCCACGTGGGCAACGACAGTGACACCTGGAGAGGGGTGATTGGGAACGGCCTCCCTGATCTGTCCACAACGAACACCATGTTCGAGCACAAGGGTGTCCATCAGTGCACGTGGCACCAGGATACCCTAGGACGGAGGTCGATGATCGACTTTGTTGTCGTGTCATCTGACCTCTGGCCGCGTGTCTTGGACACTCGGGTAAAGAGGGGTCTGTTGGGAATGTCTGGCCTCTGTCAGGGGCACCTTCAACTCACACCTCCGGGAGAGCTTCTCCCGGATTACGGGGGAGGCTGGGGACATAGAGTCCGAGTGGGCTCTGTTCTCGGCCTCTATTGTCGATGCGGCCACCCGTAGCTGTGGTCGTAAGGTCTATGGTGCCTGTCGTGGCGGCAATCCACGAACCCGGTGGTGGACACCGGAAGTAAGGGATGCCGTCAGGCTGAAGAAGGAGTCCTATCGGGCCTTGTTGGCTCATGGGACTCCTGAGGCGGCTGACGGGTACCGGCGGGCCAAGCGTGCAGCAGAGGCAAAAACTCGGGTTTGGGAGGAGTTCGGAGAGGCCATGGACGAGGACTATCAGACGGCTTCAATGAAATTCTGACAAACCTTTCAGCGCCTCAGGAGGGGGAAGCAGTGCTTCACCAACACTGTTTACAGTGCGGGTGGGGAGCTGTTTACCATCCTTGGGGATGTTATCGGACGGTGGAAGGAATACTTTGAGGATCTCCTCAAAGAGGAGACTTGGAGGCGGACTCATTCATCGCCCTGGCTGAAGTCAATGAGGTGGTTGGAAAGCACCCTTGGGCACACCCTTAGAGATAGGGTGAGGAGCTCAGTCACACAGGAGGGGCTCGGAGTAGAGCCGCTGCTTCTCCACGTCGAGAGGAGCCAGCTGAGGTGGCTCAGGCATCTGTTTCGGATGCCTCCTGGACACCTCCCTCAGGAGGTGTTCCGGGCACGTCCCACGGGAGGAGGCCCCGGGGAAGACCCAGGACACGCTGGAGGGACTATGTGTCCAGGCTGGCCTGGGAACGCCTTGGGGTCCCCCTGGAGGAGCTGGAGGAAGTGTCCGGGGTGAAGGAGGTCTGGGCGTACCTGCTTAGACTGTTGCTCCCGCGACCCGGCCCCGGATAAGCGGAAGAAAATGGATGGATGGATTTTTTGACATGAAAATATTTAATATGTAATCAGATGTGGCGTTAGCAGAGTGTTTAGTCACAGACTCACAGCTCATACTCCCTCCTGGTCTCAGGGTTACTGACAATGTCCCAAGCGGCACGCAGCACTTTGAATGCCTCTCCAGCTCGAGGGTGTTTGTTTTTGTCTGGATGAACCTGAAAAAACAACATTCAGATTCAGCTGCAGTGTTTTAAATGGCCAAATTTAGTTGAAAGTAACTACTATATTAATAACACTTCTTGATCAAATTCATTCAACCATAGATTTACATATTTAAGAGGAACAAAGCAACAGAAATCACTTACTGTTCTTTTAATTCAGATATTCAAGGTAAACTGTTTTAATTGGACTCGTCATGACTCATGTTTGACCCAAACAGATGCAAATACACCCTCTTGTATGATTTGAAAGGTCCCTTTCCAAATAGTGATTACCTTTATAGCTTTTAAGAACTGTGAAAGAAATATATCTAACATAAATACCTAAATATAAGCAGCTAGATGTATACAGTGGTCCCTCGTTTATCGCGGGGGTTACGTTCTAAAAATAACCCGCGATAAGCGAAATCTGCGAAGTAGGACAACTTTATATTTTACAATTATTCTCCATGTTTTAAGGCTGTAAACGCCTCACCACACACATTATACACTTTTCTAAGACTGGAATTAATGTTTTGTCACATTTCTCTCTCATTTAAACACTCAAACTTTCGTAGATTTTCAACAAAAATAAATTATTAATAGTGACGCGTGCATTTTACAGTTCCTCTGACCGTGCCTCTTCGTCCTGGCACCGCTCTGCCTCGGTGCAGGCGTCTTTTTCCGAGTGCGCTCTTTTTCCTTTTGGGTGCGAAGATTCTTATAAACAGACATGCCACCTTTGATTATATTTGAGAACGTTTTGTTGACATTGTGGGTTTTGTCGGGGAGAAAACTTGCAAACATACAGCAGTCACACTGCGATCCAACATTTATATGTATTGTTTGTATTATTTATTACTTACTTTATCCCCTCCCTGCCTGCATGCACTTTTTCCCTCTTGTCCAAATGTCCTGGAGCTACTGTGGCGAGTAAATTTCTCCTGTGTGAGATCAATAAAGGCTTATCTTATCTTATCTTATATACATTTGGCAAACTGAACGCATTCCATACTGTACAGGAGACACGGCACGGAGGAAAATGACTGACAAATCGGCAAAGGTCTACAGTCCCTCAGAACACAATGCGCGTCGATACACTATAAATAAATTGGAATTAAAAAATGTGCGAAACAGCAAGGCCGCGAAAGGTGAACTGCGTTATAGCGAGGGACCACTGTATTGTGAATTCAAGTTATTTAAGAGACCTAATATTCCAATAAGTGTCCCTCACCTGCACCGCCAGCTGCCTGTAGGCCTTCTTGAGCTCTGCCTCTGTGGCATGCACTTCTACCCCGAGCACAGAGAAGGGGTCTAGCTCCTCCTCGGGGACATCTGCCAGAGCCAACAGCCGCTCCAGCTCCTGACCCGGGGCTCCTCTCAGCCCTTGACCACCACCGGGTGACTCAGGACTGCACGGGGCACATTTCCTCCTAAAACAGTTCCTCGCTTTCTCCATTAACCCCATCAACTTCTGCCAAAACCTTGATTCTTGAATAAACGTCCAAAATCGCTTCCCTCTCTCTCCTCCGATCCGTCCTACAACTCCTTTAGCCCAAAGAAATGCGAGAAACACTAGTGCACAGAAAAGCTTAGAGCAATATAAGGCAGAAGACATTGTGAATTTTCCAAACGTGACTAATTTATCTTTAAATTTCAAAGCATTACTTTTAGTCCAATTGTACAGCCTTGTCGCATCCGCCTTCATCCCAGGGACATCCGAGATTTTAACAACAAGTTTTTGTCCAAAGTTGTACAGTTTTACTCCACCGGCTTCCACGCCCACACCGCAGTTATGAGTCAAAGTCACTATAATTTCTATCATCATATGGATGCAAGAGATGCACCATAAACTAACAGATTCGGATAGAATTTCCTTAAAAGATGAAAATAATTGGTTGCCAGTCCTTCGTCGCCCGCGGTTTTGTTGGTGATGATGATGGTTGCGTCTTCGGGCTTGTTTATGTCTAGGTACGCCACCGCCTTTAGGGACATAGGCAGAAGTTGACTCTGAAATCGATCCGCTGCTTCTAACTTTACCTTTTCTTCCTGCGTTCCTCCAGCCGTTCTCTCCGTTCATCTCCTTCTGATCATCTTCGTCTTGCATATTTTCCACATCAGGGTCTAGTTCGTCTGAGATCTCCTCCGTAACTTCCTCGGTGTCTTCTCTAGGCTCATAAAATCCGGATTCGCCAATGCCAGAATCATGAGGGCTGGATGGAGTTTGGTTGTCTTGTGATAATTCTTCGTCTTCATTTTCTAAGCTTTGGGCCACAGACGTATCCCAGTTACTGCAACTCCCCATCTCCTCGCGCTCCGTTAGCCCTTCCAACTCCTTTTCACTGCCTTCTGCCGCCATCTTTGAACAGCTTATTCACAAAACTAAAACTCAATCTTGATTTCCTGAAGTCATTTTTTAGTCTGTACAGTTTTTATGCCAGACTTTTAAGGTGATACAATTCCTGGGCCACTGGCATCCAGCCCAAGTTCACCACCATCGCAGCAGCGGTTTCCAGTCCACAGACTCAGATGTCACATTCTGTTCTTTGGCTCGACACAAACTGAAAAAAATAAACACATTATAAAAATAGGTTGTATTTCCATTTCTTAATTATTCATATATTATACATTAAATATCCCATGACATGGTACTTCTTGATGCTTTTATATGGCTCCTTAATGGTTCCCTAATACTGTAAATGAATCCTTCTTCAAAATCAACACTGCATGAGAAACAGAGATAAGATGAGAAAGAGTCATAAATGTCACTCTGGAACACTCCATTATGGGCGTTGTTGCTTGAATGCAAATGAGGAGGACAGAGATGGCCTATAGTAGGGGGTGGGGGCGTGGCCAGGCTCTCCGCTCCGCTCTGTGACCCACTTCCGTGTTTTTGCACGGGGGGAGAGATGAGAAGCCTTCCATTGAAAAATAAACACATTTCCACAGAAAATAAAATTAAACCACTGCTGTTTCAGATATCCACAGGCTCAGATAAAGGACTTCCGAGCCTAGAAACACTCGCAAGTTCCTCCAGGCAAATAAAAAAACGTATTTCGCATTGCGTAGCTCCTCCGCAGTCCAAACTCTCTGGGCGTGATTTACAGAGACGCTGAGTACAGACAGACGGGGGTGGAACTGCATTTGCATTTCTTTTTTCGAGCTGACGTCAATAAGGTGCCTTGTTCAAAATCGCCCGTTTGAGCTCTGATATTTTTCTAACGCAGAAAAGGATCGCAAATGCTCAGTTTAGACATTTCGCAACTTTTAACCATGGGGGGGGGGCTAAACAGGGTAGGGGAGCTCACATTAACGTTGAAAAACCTCAGAAAGTGAAAATTTCATGCCATGGGACCTTTAAAATCTGAGGTAAATGCAGCTAAATTTGTATGCAAAATAGTGTTGTTGAAAAACAAAAATACCAAACTCAATTTCTAAAGAAAATACTTAAAAACATAAAAAAATAAAAATAAAATAAAACCACTTGATAATTAAAGGTGCACTATGTAACCTTTCTGGTGGAGGGTCCGTGAAATGCTTTTCTCTGTGGATATGTTATTGCTCTACCTGATCTGTTCCACAGTATGCCATTAAACAGCTCTACTTTACATTTATTCAATTACAGGTGGTTTTATAGCTCAGAACTACCTAGAAAAACAGGCATTCTGACTGTGAGCGGGGTCATTTTTCCACAAATCTGACCTGTAACTTGGTCTGGTTTAGAGATGTCAACAATTAATCGATTAACGGTTAATTGTCGATTAAGACGTTGGTCGATCAAAATGCATTAATTGTAATTAACCGCTAACCGCGGACACGCGGACACGAAACAAGGCAACCGCGCTGCGCCAAGCTCGACTCACAGCCGACCGCAGGCGCCAACGGCACTGCTCAGCAGCCCCGGGTGTGCGCGCGAGGTGAGATCGAACCCGGAATGCGTGCCGCTGCTGCTGGTTTCGCCGCGGCTCGCGGGGCTCGGGGCGCGAGCCGCGGCGAAACCAGCAGCAGCGGCACGTGGTGGTTTAATCCTGGTCTAGTCCAGGTCCAGTCCAGGTCCAGTCCAGGTCCAGTCCAGGTCCAGACCTGGTTCAGACCTGGTTCAGACCTGGTTCAGACCTGGTCTAGTCTCTTAGCCAATCAGGACAGAACACAATGTTACACTATAAAAAAAAAAATTGGATAGAGCGAGGGATTACTGTGTTTTGTTATTCAGCATCAATACATTTGTCTGCTTTTTACTAAGGAATAATTAATTGAGGAATATACAATATAATAATACTATGATATATTTTTGACTCAGTGTTATGTTACTATAGCTTATATTCTTAAAGACCCTATTGAAACACTCAAATTCAGGTGAAAAACGCCGCTTATCAGTTAATCGTTAATCGATCGATAAGGTCAATCAACTATCAGTTAATGAATTAACCGATAATTTGCATCCCTAGTCTGGTTTGGTCTCTGTGAAGACAGAAAGATTTAATACCATACTGTGAAACATTCCACACAAAACAATAATATCTCCACAGATGAAAGCATTTGACTGACCCACCAGAAAAGTTACACAATGTACCTTTCATATTTATTTTGATACCCCAATATTCATAAAATATATATGTAATATGTCTAATATCTAAAATGATTTAAGAAAGGTTCAACTCTGTCTTATTAATGCTTTTGGGTGTTCATGGTTTTCAGAATGATGAAAAGTTATTACCGAATAAAGAGTCATTACCGTACCAATTAATAATTCAAAACAAGATTTTATATCCTTTGCATTATCACCCATCCTTTCAGGCACCCGGGGACCCATCTCCATGACCTTATTGCTAGGCTTGGTCAGGACCTCAGATGGAGGATTTTACCTGGAGCATGTTTTTTTGTGTTATGTGTGTCATTTTACCACGCAGAAAATAAAGCGAAAGTAAAGAGAAGTTAACATAAGAAGGAAGCAATTGACCTTTTAACTTGCAAATACAGTACAAGAACAAGTTTTAACGACTCTTCTGGCAGGACTGTAAACTGGATTGGACTTTTACAATCAAATAAAGTTGAATGGAAATCATAAGGAAATCATAAGGAAATCCAAAGCGCATTAGAGGATAAAATGTGAAGATCAACGACATCGCGAAATAAAATATTAAATAGTAAACTTTTTTATGATCGGCGCACGCTATAATATATTAAATAATAACTATAGAGTGTCTAAAGTGCTGAAAATAACATCTTTTTACGAGGAAGTTAGCGTTACACGTCCTGCGACCACGTTCAATCGTTCCTATTTTAGTAATCGAGCTACAAAACTGCCATCTACGGGACTTTACGTGTGCATACAGTCATACACTTTGATATTCATTAGACAGTTGCTTTAATTTCCCTAAACAAATCCAAAGATTATATTTGAATTGCTAATGTTAGCTCCCCCAAAGCCTTGCACTGCAGTTCTGCCAAGTATGATTTCACACTGGTCTAAATTTAGCAGGCTTTTCCTCAGTTACCATCGTTTAAAAGGTAAGAATTAACAGGTTAAACGCCTTCTTTAACGTCGATTGTAAAGGAAAGGTAATAATCAAATTCACTTGGATCATATTATTTTTGCCAAACAAGTTGCTAACCGTAAAGCTAAGTTAGCAGTGAGCAGGGTCGAACGAATATAAACGCCTTCCTGTAATGTTTGACGAGTTAAATGATTGTTTTTATTCAACAGCCAGCCAACACAAACAGAATGCATGTGATATTTCATTCGGATGTGAAAAATGTCAATGATCGTGTACCTTTTGATGCATTTGTGCGCTAGTTTGTGAAGTGTCCGTGTTGTTTATTTTCGCCTCTTCTGTTACTTCCGCCCAGGTTCTTCTTCTGCGGTTCAGACAGAAGCAAAAAGCGAAAGCGCCATCGACAGGGGCGCGGGGGTATCGTCACAACAGACAATAAAAGAGCTTTTCAGGGCTCTCAAGTTTCACGCATTGAGAGTGTGACACACGCAATTCGACGTGTTCACACACTCACACACCACACATGGCATTTCTCACGCTGATTTTTTTGTTTGTTTGTTTTGTTTTGGTGCCCAGAAAATCGGTCTGTGTGGCTCAGTTTATGCAGGCACCGCGCGTTTTCAGTGAAACCCCTGTTTAGTCCTGGTTTAGTCTTGGTTTAGTCCTGGCTTAGTCTTGGTTTGGTTTAGTCCTGGTTTAGTCTTTGTTTAGTCCTGGTTTAGTCTTGGTTTAGTCCTGGCTTAGTCTTGGTTTGGTTTAGTCCTGGTTTAGTCTTTGTTTAGTCCTGGTTTAGTTTTGGTTTAGTCCTGGCTTAGTCTTGGTTTGGTTTAGTCCTGGTTTAGTCTTTGTTTAGTCCTGGTTTAGTCTTGGTTTAGTCCTGGCTTAGTCTTGGTTTGGTTTAGTCCTGGTTTAGTCTTTGTTTAGTCCTGGTTTAGTCTTTGTTTAGTCCTGGTTTAGTTTTGGTTTAGTCCTGGCTTAGTCTTGGTTTGGTTTAGTCCTGGTTTAGTCTTTGTTTAGTCCTGGTTTAGTCTTGGTTTAGTCCTGGCTTAGTCTTGGTTTGGTTTAGTCCTGGTTTAGTCTTTGTTTAGTCCTGGTTTAGTCTTGGTTTAGTCCTGGCTTAGTCTTGGTTTGGTTTAGTCCTGGTTTAGTCTTTGTTTAGTCCTGGTTTAGTCTTTGTTTAGTCCTGGTTTAGTTTTGGTTTAGTCCTGGCTTAGTCTTGGTTTGGTTTAGTCCTGGTTTAGTCTTTGTTTAGTCCTGGTTTAGTCTTGGTTTAGTCCTGGCTTAGTCTTGGTTTGGTTTAGTCCTGGTTTAGTCTTTGTTTAGTCCTGGTTTAGTCTTGGTTTAGTCCTGGCTTAGTCTTGGTTTGGTTTAGTCCTGGTTTAGTCTTTGTTTAGTCCTGGTTTAGTCTTGGTTTAGTCCTGGCTTAGTCTTGGTTTGGTTTAGTCCTGGTTTAGTCTTTGTTTAGTCCTGGTTTAGTCTTGGTTTAGTCCTGGCTTAGTCTTGGTATTCTATGTAGATGAATTTTTATAATCAATAGGTATCCGATATTTTTTCCTGTTTAAATTGACACATTTATTAAAGTTCCTCATGGACTTTTCACGTATGTGTAATTTCTGCTCCTCGGAAATTACGCAGTCTCACGCACGACCACGCTCAAGACTTGAGAGCCCTGGCTTTATTACGTTCTAATGTAGTTTCCTCATCACAAACACACCTGGAGTTGTGTTTTATTTCATTCACACATGTTTAACACACAAACACTGCACATTTAGGTTGTGTCAAACAGAAAACACTGTTCCACATTGATAAAAGGAGAAATTAAATTTGTCAACTGGACAAAGTTTATTTTGTCGAAAACGTTTTGCAGCTCATCCGCGCTGCTTCGTCAGTTCTGGTTAGAGTGCTGGTTAGACACTGCTTCAGGGCTCTCAAGTCTCACGCATTGAGAGTGTGACACACGCAATTCGACGTGTTCACACGCTCACACACTACACATGGTATTTCTCAAAAATTGTTCACTCGCACCCCCGCTCCTCGGAAATTACGCAGTCTCACGCACGACCCCGCTCAAAACTTGAGAGCCCTGCTTATATCTCGCTGCAGGGAGGAGCTAACTATACTGACATTATTCTGAAACTATCTCAACTATTTGTTTTTGAGTTTCTGTCTTTTGTTTTTCCAATTTCTCTGGCATCTAGTTTAGCATACCTATTCAACCCCTAACGACTGTTTCCACACCTCTGGCCCTGACCTGTCTGCCCTATTGTTTCCTTTGTCTATACAGTACAGTATATATAGAGAGCAGTGTTGGGAGTGACTTGTTACAAAAGTAATTAATTACTGTAATGCATTACTTTTTGGTGTAACGCAGTAATGTAACGCATTACAGGGAAGAAAATCGGTAATATATTACTCGTTACAATGCCAGTAACGCACATTACAATGCATTTTTAATCTGCTTTGTTTTTGTGGGTTTTGCGTTTTCTTCATACAAAGTTCGCGGATCACCGCGAGATCAGCTACTGAATCTGATAAGTCCGCACAGAACATTACATTTCATACAAAGTTCCGCGAGATCAGCTAGTGATATAAAAGTCCGTGCAGACCATTCCATTTCCTTTTACTTCGTCTGGAACTGGCAGACTGACAAAGGATGACAGAACCAGAAGAATCGGATAGTGCTAGCTCCTTTTCAAGATGGGCAAACGCCCACTACTTTCACTTCGTTCAAAATAAGGACTCCAAGAACATTTTAGTTAAATGCACACTGTGTGTGAATCCCAAACCTCTTTCCACGTCGAAATGCAGTACAAGCAATTTGACGAAGCACTTGCAGAGGTGCCATAGCACCACGAAATTAGTCAGGAAAGGAGGGGATGGGACAGGGAACGATACAACCCCAACAAAGCAGCCGAAACTGATGTTGACCCGACCAGAGCTCCCAAAACCTCCTGGATGCAGGTGAAAGTCATGACACATGAGAGATTTGCACTGTAGATGCCAAATCCTTTTTTCCAGTCATTTTGGTGAGAGTAACTAAAGTAATGCAAAAGTAGTGTAATGCCTTAGTTTTTATTTAGAGTAATATTGTAATGTAAGGCATTACTTTAAAATGACAGGAACAAGTAATAAGTAGTGCATTACACTTTTTGAGTAACTTGCCCAACACTGATAGAGAGCACCTGTAATAAACATAACCCTACAGCCACAGCAGCAGCAGCAGCAGCAGCAGCAGCAGCAGTACAGGTCTCAGTGTGTGCTTCATGCCAACAGTCATGGGAATTAGAATACAATAGTGTCATACAATACATCTTTCCCACTGTGCTTATTTGATTGTTTAGTTAAATTCAAAAACAGTTTGTGCGTACACTGGCGAATGAGTGAGTAAGTGCATGTATGGTATAATATCAATCAATCAATCAAACAATATTTATAAGGCGCTTTTCATACAAAATTGTAGCACAAAGCGCCTTACAGTGGTCAAGGATTAGAAGATTGACCTTTATTGATCTCGCACAGGAGAAGTTGTTTCTATATTTGACCTGGGACCATCCCCATGATTTGTTTTGTTATTTAGTCTTGGTCAGGACCTCAGCTGGAGGATTTTACCTATGGCGCATGTTTAGGTTGGTGGGGGAAACCGGAGTGCCCGGAGGAAACCCACCCAGACACGGGGAGAACATGCAAACTCCACACAGAAAGGCCCGGGCGACCCGAACCTTCTTGCTGTGAAGCATGAGTGCTAACCACTCAGCCACCGTGCTGCCAGGAAAAAAAAAAAAGCAAACAGACAAACAAGCAGACGAACAAACAACAAACAGATATACAAGCAAACAAGCAAAAGAACAAACAAAAGACAAGCAGAAGGTATGGTATGGTATGGTATAAGATGGTATGGTATGGTATGGTATGCTTTTATTTGTACAGGGAAAGTGCTCAACAATACATGAACCAAGACAAAAAGTCACAGGAGAGATGCTGGTGCCAGGTTATAGCAGGATACTCATTTGCACCCGTAATCCCTGAGCAGGTTGGTGTGAAAACAGGAAATGCAGATTAAATGTACAGAGGCAAACAAATCAAATAAAGCAGATATTCCCTAGAGTCTCATTATTCAAATACTATTCTGAAATTCAGAAGACATTTACTCTTAGCAAAGCAATTTGAACTCATGAACAAAAGAAAAAGTCAGAATGTCAGAAAAGAAAAGTTAAACAGTATATTTTTTAAATGTTGTTTTTCATAAATAGCCCCATTTGTTGCATGTATTTTGGCCATTTGCTTTTGCACATGTTTTTCCACTGTAGGACTGAACTCACCTTGCCTATTGTATAGAAATGTGTTGTTTTTTCACTTAAAGGAAAAGTAACGTTTATTTTTTTATTTTTTTTTACAATTTGAGCCTTCTTTCGGTAATAAAATAAGTTGTTTTACTCACCCATAGCACTTTGGTGTCATATGGAGCACTTCCAGAGATGTTTTAGATTAGCGTTAGCCTAGTGCGACTTCTAGCCATAGCTCGGGGCATATAATATATTCCCCAAGCATGTAATATGCCCCGTGCGGGCTCCAAATAACACAAACTTTAGCACTTTTCAAATCATAGAAGCCCGATGTCTTAATCTACGATTTCGTTTGAAGCAAAAGTGGCCTGTAATCCGAGATTTATCCATAGTTTACTAGCCTGGGAATTCCCAGGCCGCTTCCGTTCGTTTCGAACTGGAAGGCGGCCTGGAAACTCGTCCAAGCGAGAGTCCCAGATTTAGGGCCCCAATCAGAGAGCGGGGGAGGTGTGGCAAGACGGTGACGCGTACTACATGACAAACGGAAGCTTGTAGTTTGAACTGACAACTGACATGATTGGCTGTGGACTTACGTATACGCTCAATGATAGACATTCATAACGCCCAATAAACGGCCGTTGGCAATCGCTAACCACACCTCCGCTACGGGATTTTTCGAAGCGAGTTTCCAGACCCATATCTCACTTGTGATATGGTCAGGTGTTAACCAGACTAATAGTTTACAGCTTTGTGTTTCATGTTTGGGTCCCGGGAGCTGAGAGCACACTCCGCACATGCGCACTGGCCTCCTCATCTACTCGAAACTATGGCTAAATCTCGGATTACAGGCCACTTTTGACCACACGAAATCGTAGGATAAGACATCGGGCTTCTATGATTTGAAAAGTGGTAAAGTTTGTGATATTTGAAGACCGCAAAGTAATGCCCCGAGCACTCGCGTTAAACGGATATCACCAAACTCCGAAATCTCTGGAAATACTCCAAATGGCACCAAAGTGCAATGTGTGTGCTAAAGTTTGTGTTATTTGGAGACCGCAAACAAGTGCCCCGAGCACTCACATGATGGAGATCGCAAATCTAAAACATCTCTGGAAGTGCTCCATATGACACCAAAGTGCTATGGGTGAGTAAAACAACTTGTTTTATTACCGAAATAAGGCTCAGATTGTAAAAAACGTTACTTTTCCTTTAAGTTGTCTTAATTTCACAATAATTGGACATGAGTGAACATGGGGACCCTGCTCTGTTACAGTTGATACAGTTTATTATGCAATTAAGAGGCCATAGGCAACTCACGATCTGAAAGACATATAACATAAGGCGCTTTGTGTTACAATTTTGTATGAAAAGGCAAATAGGCAACACTAGACTATATATAAAACTATAACAGGTAAGATTATTCCTTAAGTTGTCTATTAAATGCACAATAATTGGACATGTCTAAGTGCATGAGTGAACTGTGGGGCCCCCAGGAGCAGCAGTAGAAGTAGAAGAACGAGACACGCAGAGGGTTAATTTCATCCCCCCACGCCCACCACCCACATCTTCAATTTGAAAGCCGCCTCTCTACCGGGAGAGGAAGGCTCTTTTTCGGTCAGATGGCGTGCTGCAGTCCGCCCCCGCCATTCTCCAGCCCACACACACGGCGAAAGGCAGACAGCAACCAATACGGTGCGCCCGCGGAGGATTTCTGCCGCGGACTGGTGCAGGAGCTACAGGGATCCACGTCAGTGTGAGGACGCTCTGGGCAAAATCTGCACGGTAAGAAAATAACTGTAAACCTAGGCTAATTTTACATTTCGTTTCGATTCGTGTTTACGTTTGAGGTTTTAATGCTTGTGTGAAACTATTTTTGTCCGTCTTGCGCGTCAGAACATCGCGCAGTTGGTGTCATCGTTCGTTGGGGAGACCCGATCTGCGTAATCACGTCGGTCCCTGTCGGCGCGTCCGTGGACCTGAGCGAAAGAAGGTGAGAGCTGCGTCTGCCGGAGCGGTGTACTGGAGGTGCCATCGTGCGTAATTCTAATGCGTAATTCTAATGCATTTTAATGAGCAGTTTGGTGCCGTTTTACTTTGCCTGTTAGTGTTCTCTGTCTCTCTATAGCACTTTTGTCATCTAGAGTTTGCTTTTCTTATAAATATATGTAATAGCCTGCCTACATATGAGGACTTGGACAATGGACATCTGCAGCTTTAGTTTTAGCAATTTGTAATTACTAAGTTGTGGGTGGGGACTGAAAGGTTGTGGGGGATCTGTGCGTGGGTCAAGGTTGAACATTATAATTTGACTAATTAGATATAAACAGAAAAGAAAGACATCTCATTTGGTCTGTGTTTTGTTTAAACTGTGAGTCAGAACATTATGAAGATAATGGCTGTGAGGTCAAATGGCCACATGTCCATAGATCTGTGCGTCTCCGCCTCTATAGGACACTTTAAACACTGGACACAAACACTGGACACTGTACACAACAGTGCATTGTTGAGTGTAGGGATTGAACCTCTGGCTTTTAGATTTGTTGCCAAACACTCCAATTTAGCTGCTACCACCCAAAAGTACTAGTTTACAAAATGTGTCCTTAAAGGAAAAGTAACGTTTTTTACAATTTGAGCCTTATTTCGGTAATAAAACAAGTTGTTTTACTCACCCATAGCACTTTGGTGTCATATGGAGCACTTCCAGAGATGTTTTAGATTTGCGATCTCCATCATGTGAGTTCTCGGGGCACATGTTTGCGGTCTCCAAATAACACAAACTTTAGCGCTTTTCAAATCATAGAAGCCCGATGTCTTAGCCTACGATTTCGTGTGGTCAAAAGTGGCCTGTAATCCGAGATTTAGCCATAGTTTCGAGTAGATGAGGAGGCCAGTGCGCATGTGCGGACTGTGCTCTCAGCTCCCGGGACCCAAACATGAAACGCAAAGCTGTAAACTATGGATAAATCTCGGATTACAGGCCACTTTTGCTTCAAACAAAATCGTAGACTAAGACATCGGGCTTCTATGATTTGAAAAGTGCTAAAGTTTGTGTTATTTGGAGCCCACACGGGGCATATTACATGCTCTGGGAATATATTACAGATTAAGAGAGTAAGTGAAACAAAATTTTTAGGAGTCATGATTGATGAAGGACTAAACTGGAGGTCTCATATAAATTACACTAAAAGCAAAATAGCTAAAGCAATTGCGGTGATGCATAAAGTAAAGTTCTCACTAAACAGTGCAGCATTATTAGTCTTGTATAACTCCATAATCGCACCATATCTGATGTTCTGTGTGGAAATTTGGCATCAAGAAGTACCATGTCATGGGACCTTAAATGGGAACTTAAAGGTCCCATGACATGGTACTTCTTGATGCTTTTATATGGCTCCTTAATGGTTCCCTAATACTGTAAATGAATCCTTCTTCAAAATCAACACTCTCTGCATGAGATATGACTCTGACAGTCTTCATGAGGCTAGATATGTGTCTAAAATGCTTTATTCTGGGTGTTGCTGCTTCAGTGCAAATGAGAAGGACAGAGAGATTGGCTAAGGAGCGGGGGGGCGGGTTTCCCCCGCAGGAAGCGCAGCTCTGCACCGCTGTCTCCTCGCTTCTGTGTTTAACACAGGAAGACAGATGGGAGACTTTGCAATGAAAAAAAGCATATTTACACAGAAAATAAAATTAAACCACTGGTATTTCAGAGGTCCAGAGGGTCGGGTAAAGGACCTGCGAGCCTAGAAACACTCGGACGTGCCTCCAGGCGAATAAAAAAATGCATTTCGCATTGTAGCGCATTCACAGTCCAAACTCTCTGGGCGGGATATACAGGGACGCTGAGCGGAGACAGAGGGAGGGGCTGGAGCTGCATTTGCCGATCTGACGTCAAAAAGGTGCCTTGTCCGAACTCGCCCGTTTGTACACTGGTTTTGTGTAACGCAGAAAAGGATCGCAAATGCTCAGTTTAGACATTTCGCAACTTTTAACCATGGGGGGGCTAAACAGGGTAGGGGAGCTCACATTAACGTTCAAAAACCTCAGAAAGTGAAAATTTCATGCCATGGGACCTTTAAAGTGTTGAAAATGTGTGATATTGTTGAATTAAGTCTCCTCAAAGTCATGTATAAAGCAAAGTGCAGAGTGTTACCTGTAAATATTCAAAGACTGTTTGAGATGAGAACAAGCCAATACAATTTAAAGGGAACCTACATGTTTAAAAAACCTCAATTCAGAACCAAGGTTATGGAGCGAAGCGTCGCTGTGAAAGGAGTTCATTTATGGAATAATCTTGACAAAGAAATCAAAGAATCAAGTACAATAATGGCATTTAAAAAATACATAAAATCCAATGTAATGTGTATGTATGAAAAAGAAAACTAAATTGTTACACTTGAAAATGAAGCTTTATGTTTACGATTGATTAATAATTGTGATTGAAATGGAATGTAATGAGGAAAGGTTTTACAGTCACTATCGGTGTTGGTGTTTGGAAAAGGGAAGAGGGGACAGATAACATAAGATAACTCTTATCACAAATGTTGATGTATTTTTATACTTTATGAATGAAATAAACAAACAAATAAATAAATAAATAAATATTATATGCCCCGAGCTATGGCTAGAAGTCGCGCTAGGCTAACGCTAATCTAAAACATCTCTGGAAATGCTCCATATGACACCAAAGTGCTATGGGTGAGTAAAACAACTTGTTTTATTACCGAAATAAGGCTCAAATTGTAAAAAAAAAAAAAAAACGTTACTTCTCCTTTAAATAACTTCAGTGACTGAAACATGTGTAACTGTAAATGGTAATAGGTCTAATGGTCTTCTAGTGATTTTACAGACACTCAAAGTCACTTTACAATTTCACACATTATTCATTCATTGCACACTCGCTGGTGTTAAGCTCCTCCCACCACCAACACACACATGCCACATTCATACTAGAGTCTAAGTGGGTGAAGTGCCTTACCTAAGGACACAACAGCTGTTTTGCCACTGCTGCACCACTGTGGCACATGGTATTTCTAGCTGAAGAGATCATCCATCACAATCCATGCACACTGAGGATCTTTCTACTGCCTTTAAGTGGTTAATAAAGTTTTCTGCTTGTTCTCAGAGTTCATACTTTACTATGGTTGGTTAATTCCACCTGTCACTCACGTGGAGTCTTAAGGAGGTTGACGAGTGTGTGGGCGTATCTGTGTTTGAGATTTGCATTAAACAGACAAGCACTGAATCACTATGAGATCACCAAAAGAGCAGACTGCCACATGGATGAGATCACAATACACTCATTATCACCATATGGCTCAGTGTACCTGCAGCTGCAACAGGTGAGATGATTTATGCACATAAACAAGTCTCACATGTAAAATTACACTCACAAGCTTGTTAGCATTAGCCAACAGCTTTCCAGTTAGTCACTCTCTCCTTTTTGTTGAAAATCAAACTCATAAACAGGGGCCATGAATGCTCGGACTGATTACAGACTCATGAAAATGTGTTGTTTAAATCTATACAATATTTTTTCTTGAGTTTTCAGATTATCTTTTTTGGCAGTGTTTGCTAATGTGTGCCTTGTGTTCATGGTAACTCCTGAACATTCCGCCAATAGAGATACAGTGGTACCTCACCTTACGAAATTAATTCGTTCCAGAAGTGGTTTCGTAACATGAATTTTTCGTAAGTTGAGTAACTATTTCAATGGAAAAAGCCTGATTCATTCCAAGGCCCCGATCCAAGTTTTTTTTTTTTATAGTGTAACTTTTTTTATAGTGTGGTCTGGACCTGCTCTAGACCTGCCAGGCACGGAGCCCCAGACATCCAGGGACCCAGGGGGACACTGCCAGCCCACCTTAAGAGCTCCCTAAGCGGGCATGGGTCCGGGGATTGTCCCGGTCACCGGCCTGGAGGTCTTGAAGAGGCCGACCTCACGGTTCTATCCAGGCCGCTCTGTGAGCACCTTACGCGGGCAGGTCTGGAGCGGGTCTGGACCGCCGCGGCTCTTGCGTGCGAGCGGCGGCTCGCCTCGGCTGTGGCTCGAGGCGAGGCCAGGGGGTGGACGCGCGCGCGCAGCGCTTTGGTCCACCTGGTCTAGTCCTGGTCTAGTCCTGGTTTAGTCCAGACCACTGCGGCTACTCCTGGTTTAGTCCAGGTTTAGTCCTGGTTTAGTCCAGACCACCGCTGCTCCTCTAGACCTCCTCTAGACCTGGTCAGGTCTAGAGGAGGTCTCTTGCATGGGTCTCGTTCATGCGTTCATGCGCTCAGACTGCGTGCAGTCCCCTCCTCACTGCTCCCCTCAGCTGTGACTCGAAACGAAACCAGGAAATAGACCGCGCAGCTCTTGCGTGCGAGCGGCGGCTCGCCTCGGCTGTGGCTCGAGGCGAGGCCAGGGGGTGGACGCGCGCGCGGCACTTTAATCCACCTGGTCTAG
The DNA here is from genome assembly GCA_036785185.1 of Paratrypauchen microcephalus. Lineage (NCBI taxonomy): Eukaryota > Metazoa > Chordata > Actinopteri > Gobiiformes > Gobiidae > Paratrypauchen > Paratrypauchen microcephalus. Next base: position 406,987 of record JAVJIX010000329.1, on the reverse strand, counting down.
TCCTGGTTTGGTCCTGGTTTGGTCCGGGTTTGGTCCCGGTTTGGCCCAGGTTTAGTCCTGGTCCAGTCCAGGTTTAGACCTTGGTCTGGACCTGCTGGCAGCTCCGCGCCGGGTCATGCTGCGCTATCACACATGTCCGAATTTTTGAGATTTCGCGTTTCGTAACTTGAATTTTCTTTCGTATCTAGAGACCAAAATTTACCGTGAAGGCGTTTCGTAACTTGAAATTTTCGTTTGTTGGGTCATTCGTAAGGTGAGGTACCACTGTACATGCAGAACACCCCCACTGTGATATCACTGCACAGTATCAATAAGATAGACCTTGACCCTTGAAAGAGTCTATTCTCTGTTTGAATAACCCCATATTTCTCCTCCCTCCACAGTGCCATGTCTCTCCCTCGGACCCTGGGTGAGCTTCAGTTGTACCGCGTCCTGCAGCGGGCCAACCTGCTCTCGTACTATGACACGTTCATCCAGCAGGGCGGCGACGACGTGCAGCAGCTGTGTGAGGCGGCAGAGGAGGAGTTTCTGGAGATCATGGCTCTGGTGGGAATGGCCACTAAACCTCTGCATGTGCGGCGTCTGCAGAAAGCACTGAGGGACTGGGCTGCTAACCCCGCTGTGTTCAGCCAGCCCGTGTCCTCCGTGCCACTGGGGGCACTGCCAATGTTTAAAGTGGATGGGACGGGGACCAGAGCGGGCAAGAGTCTGAGCAACGGGCAGCCGGGGTCTCCATGCGAAAGGTGGGTGTAGATTTGTTCCATTATCTATGAATAAAGAGAGATAGATATACTCGTGACAAACTATAAAAACTTTTTTTCTTAAAGGGACAGTGTGTAAGATTTTTACCCGTTAATTACTGAAATTGAAGATACCCATTCAAAAATACATTGTTTTCCAAGCCTTTTCACTTCCATCATGAAATCAAAGTATTCTTTTGGACTTAGATATAGTCACATAAAAGGGGGATCTTCCCCATGCAGAGGCAGCCATTTTGAATACGAGAGCCGCAGAAGGACATTTGGGCTCCGCCTTCGCCTTCGGCAAGGCTCGTGGTTTTGGGTAAACAACACAAGCATGCTGCCAGATCAGACGTCGTAATGGATCTAACACGTGTTTTGGACTAAATTGTTTTGCTGGATTTTATTTGCTGGATCCTTACGGACAAATTGAGAGCAAGTTTATGGTGAAATACAGAGCTTAAAACACAGAAGTGGGCCCAGCGCACATCGCACCGCTAATTCAGGAAACAGCGGCGTATTTGACCACACCCCCACCCGCTGCACTGGCCTGTCTCTGTCCTCGTCATTTGCATTCAAGCAACAACGCCCAGAATAAAGTGTTTCAGAGACATATTTATGACTGACTGTCTTCATGAGGCTCTCTCATGGACTGAGTGTTGATTTTGAAGAAGGATTCATTTACAGTATTAGGGAACCATTAAGGAGCCATATAAAAGCATCAAGAAGTACCATGTCATGGGATCTTTAAAAACAGCTTGCAGTGTAGTAACTCTAGAGCAGTGTTTCCCAAACCAGGGGTACAATTTATGGCTACGCGAGCACACTGCAGGGGGTACTCGGCAGTGTTGCTGCCAGGCGCAGGGGGAGATTTTTTTTGAATTTTTTAAAGATCCCATGACATGGTACTTCTTGATGCTTTTATATGGCTCCTTAATGGTTCCCTAATACTGTAAATGAATTCTTCTTCAAAATCAAGCCTCAGTGCATGAGAGAGCCTCATGAAGACAGTCAGAGTCATAAATATGTCTCTGAAACACTTTATTCTGGGCATTGTTGCTTGAATGCAAATGAGGAGGACAGAGACAGGCCAGTGCAGCGAGTGGGGGTGTGGACAAACTCTCCGCTCTTTCCTCTTTAGCGGTGCGCTGTGCGCCGGCCCCACTTCTGTGTTTAAGCGCAGAGGAAGATATGAGACGATTTCCATTGAAAAATAAACACATTTCCACAAATTAAACCACTGCTGTTTCAGAGGTTTGGAGGCTTGGATAAAGGACATCCGAGCCTGGAAACACTCTCACATGTCTCCAGGCAAATAAAAAAACGCATCTTGCATTGCGTAGCTCTTTCGCAGTCCAAACTCTCTGGGCGTGAGTTCCAGAGACGGTGGGTAGACATCCAGACGGGGGGTGGAACTGCATTTCCATTTTTTCTTGAGTGTGACGTCAGAAACTTCCCTTGTTCAGAATCGCCCTGTCTTTTTTTCAAACGCGGAAAAGGATCGCAAATGCTCAGTTTACACATTTTGTAACTTTTAACCATGGGGGGGCTAAACAGGGTAGGGGAGCTCACATTAACGTTCAAAAACCTCAGAAAGTGAAAATTTCATGCCCTGGAACCTTTACATTCTAATTTGAGTAAATTGAGTTAAAGGTCCCATGGCATGAAATTTTCACTTTGAGCTCAAACGGGCGATTTTGAACAAGGAAACTTATTGACGTCAGCTCGAAAAAAGAAATGCAAATGCAGTTCCACCCCCGTCTGTCTGTACTCAGCGTCTCTGTAAATCACGCCCAGAGAGTTTGGACTGCGAATGCGCTAGGCAATGCGAAATACGTTTTTTTATTTGCCTGGAGGCACGTCCGAGTGTTTCTAGGCTCGGAAGTCCTTTATCTGAGCCTCTGGACCTTTGAACAGCAGTGGTTTAATTTTATTTTCTGTGAAAATGTGTTTATTTTTCAATGGAACGCTTCAAATCTCTTCTCCGCGCAAAAACGCGGAAATGGATCAGAGCGCACAGCTGAGAGCGGAGAGTTTGGCCACGCCCCCACCCTCTACTATAGGCCATCTCTGTCCTCCTCATTTGCATTCAAGCAACAACGCCCATAATGGCCTGTTCAGAGAGAGAAAAATGACTCTTTCTCATCTTATCTCTGTTTCTCATGCACTGAGTGTTGATTTTGAAGAAGGATTCATTTACAGTATTAGGGAACCATTAAGGAGCCATATAAAAGCATCAACAAGTACCATGTCATGGGACCTTTAAAGCCCCAGTGTGTAGGATTCGTGGCGCATAGGTGGTTACTAGCTATTCCACTTCCTCTTTTGGCTATGGCAGACCTCGAGGGTCACCCGGGCGCGACGTAGCGCCGACATCGCGCGTGCCCGCGCACGAACCGCGCACCGCTGTATACATAAAACGCGGTCCCCGTTCACTTTTTTTTTTCTTTTCGCATGAAAACACACATTCCCGATCATGATTCATGACAATCTACACATCAAATGAAACCTTACAGTCTCCTCTTTTTGACTATGCAATTCATTTCCCTGCAAAACAATCACTCCCCGAGCACATGGGGCTTTTATACAGAAAAGCACAAAACTTAGCTTACTTAGCTTACCTTTGAAGGCTCTGCACAGGTCAAACTCTGTATTTCATCATAAACTTGGTCTCAATCTGTCCATAAGGATCCAGCGAATAAAATCCAGTAAAACAATTTAGTCCAAAACATGTGTTAGATACATTACGACGTCTGATCCGGCAGCATGCTTGTGTTGTTTACCCAAAACCACGAGCCTTGCCGAAGGCGAAGGCGGAGCCCAAATGTCCTTCTGCGGCTCTCGTATTCAAAATGGCTGCCTCTGCATGGGGAAGATCCCCCTTTTATGTGACTATATCTAAGTCCAAAAGAATACTTTGATTTCATGATGGAAGTGAAAAGGCTTGGAAAACAATGTATTTTTGAATGGGTATCTTCAATTTCAGTAATTAACAGGTAAAAATCTTACACACTGTCCCTTTTAAAAAAAAGACAGAAAATGCCTGAGAATTACATTTTCAAATTAAGGAGATGAAATAAATGATTGATGATTTCCATTTAATAATCTGTTGTGTCACGTTCTACTTTTGGAGACTTATCAACACGTATGAGTGAGGGGGTACTCGAGGTATGGCAAAAAGGCTCAGGGGTACACAAGACAAAAAACACTGCTCTAGAGGACGCAACAGTTCATTGGCACTGGTCCATCTGGGCCTTATTAACTGTCTTGAGCTGTCTTATTAAAGTCTGAGAATCATTATACGTCACTTTTCAGCCATAGATTTCATGAAAATATTACATGTGCAATAGTCCTCAAAATTATTTTTAATAAATTAAAGAGGGGTATTTGACTTCTACGGGGTATTAGCTGCAAACACATAACATATTTAGATCACCATGTTACCTTGTACTGTTTTGAAAATGCTATATTTGCAGAAAATAACAAGTTACTCCCCCTTCAGAATGCTATCACAACACAATCAGCGAGCATCCCACTAATGAAACTACTGCACATCAGTATTTCCATCAGGTTTGTCAACTGGGCATGTTTTTGTCATGTAGGAGCATGGGTGATGGAGGCTTGTGGGCGGAGCATTGTGCGGAATCTTGTACCTAACCGTAAGGGGGGGTTTGAATAGGGCCTGGGAGAGATCGCTAGATTTCTCAAACATGCCTGAATGAAACCAAAACCTCTTGTTTTTGATGATGGAACAACATTATAACATGCTAGAAAGCTCAAAATAATTTATTTTGCATAATACCCCATATTAGGCAGTTTTCTGATTTATGTCATAATGTTGTTTCCTCATCACAAATAAGTGGAGTTCTGTTTTGTTTTAATTCACACACCTTCACTAGAATCATTTGGATAATTTCAGACATGGAATTGCCAATCTCTACTGAATTAAAGGTAAAAGGAGCTGTTCACTTGAAAACTATCACTTCATGACATCACAAGGTGAAACAGCATTTTGTGCTTTGGAGATGTAGACAAAATGTTATTGAGGAGGTAACAGCGTTCTAATATGGCTTAAAGGAAAAGTAACGTTTTTTACAATCTGAGCCTTATTTCGTTAATAAAACAAGTTGTTTTACTCACCCATAGCACTTTGGTGTCATATGGAGCACTTCCGGAGATGTTTTAGATTTGCGTTAGCCTAGCGCGACTTCTAGCCATAGCTCGGGGCATATAATATATTCCCCGAGCATGTAATATGCCCCGTGCAGGCTCCAAATAACACAAACTTTAGCACTTTTCAAATCATAGAAGCCCGATGTCTTAGTCTACGATTTCGTTTGAATCAAAAGTGGCCTGTAATCCGAGATTTATCCATAGTTTACAGCTTTGCGTTTCATGTTTGGGTCCCGGGAGCTGAGAGCACAGTCCGCACATGCGCACTGGCCTCCTCATCTACTCGAAACTATGGCTAAATCTCGGATTACAGGCCACTTTTGACCAAACGAAATCATAGACTAAAGACATCGAGCTTCTATGATTTGAAAAGTGCTAAAGTTTGTGTTATTTGGAGCCCGCACGGGGCATATTACATGCTCGGGGAATGCCCCGAGCTATGGCTATAAGTCGCGCTAGGCTAACGGCGTTAGCCTAACGCTAATCTAAAACATCTCCGGAAGTGCTCCATATGACACCAAAGTGCTATGGGTGAGTAAAACAACTTGTTTTATTACCGAAATAAGGTAAAATGGTTAAAAAAAAATTAGTAAAAAGCGTTATTTTTCCTTTAAAGATCCCATGACATGGTACTTCTTGATGCTTTTATATGGCTCCTTAATGGTTCCCTAATACTGTAAATGAATCCTTCTTCAAAATCAACACTCAGTGCACGTTTTCTCCCTCAGAACACTCCATTATGGGAGTTGTTGCTTGAATGCAAATGAGGAGAAAAGAGCTGGCCAATAGTAGAGGGTTGGGGCGTGGCCAAACTCTCCGCTCTCTGCTCAGAGCTCTCAGCTGATCCATTTCCGTGTTTTTGCACGGGGGGAGAGATTTGAAGCGTTCCATTGAAAAATAAACACATTTCCACAGAAAATAAAATTAAACCACTGCTGTTCAAAGGTCCAGAGGCTCAGATAAAGGACTTCCGAGCCTAGAAACACTCGGACGTGCCTCCAGGCAAATAAAAAAACGCATTTTGCATTGCCTAGCGCATTCGTGGTCCAAACTCTCTGGGCGTGATTTACAGAGACGCTGAGTACAGACAGACGAGGGTGGAACTACATTTGCATTTCTTTTTTCGATATGACGTCAATAAGGTGCCTTGTTCAGAATCGCCCGTTTGAGCTCCGATTTTTTGTAACGCAGAAAAGGATCACAAATGCTCAGTTTAGACATTTCGCAACTTTTAACCATGGGTGGGGGGGGGGGGGCCTAAACAGGGTAGGGGAGCTCACTTTAACGTTCAAAAACCTCAGAAAGTGGAAAATTTCATGCCATGGGACCTTTAAAGCTCACAAGAGTCCATTTTGCATAATAGAGGCTTTTTCTTTGCCCTGCTCTAAGACTCCCACTGGTAAAAAAGTGACATCATTTCCTTTTCTCTTACAGGGAGGACAGAGCCTGCTTGACCCCCATGCACAGTGGCAGCCCCAGGAGCCCATGCTCTCAGCCCTCTCCACAGCCTCCAGACCACCACTACCGGGACAAACTCTCCCCCATGGACCCCCAGTGGCTCTGCCCCGACCAGGACGCTAACTGCCCCTCTGGCCCAGACGAAGATACCCCCAGCCCCCCTCTGCTGTCCATCTGCCCCCTGCCCTCCGCCTCCCCCAGCTCCTCCTCCGCTCTATCGTCCTGGTCTGGGGGTCAGCTGGATCAGGACACAACCAAAGCAGTGATAGAGAGCGTAGATAGACTATTAAGGACACTCCCCAGGTCAGATCCTACAGAGATGAAGACGCTGCTAAGGATGAACAAAAAGATGGCCAAGACAGTGGGGCATATCTTCAAAATGGGGGCGCAGGATGTGAACAAAGAAGAAGAGATTAGGAAGTTCAGTTTGATCTATGGACGCTTTGATTCGAAAAGGAGAGAGGGGAAACAGCTCACACATCACGAGGTAAGAAACTATATTCACTTAAAGGTCCCATGACATGGTACTTCTTGATGCTTTTATATGGCGCTTTAATGGTTCCCTAATACTGTAAATGAATCCTGCTCCAAAATCAAGACTCAGTGCATGAGAAAGAAGAAGAAGAAGAAGAAGAAGTGACTTTATTGATCTCACACTGGAGAAATTCTTCTCTGCATTTAACCCATCCTATATATATATATATATATATATATATATATATATATATATATATATATATATATATATATATATATATTAGGTGCAGTGAGCAGCACATTACTGCACCCAGGGACCATCTCCATGATCTTCTTGCTTCAGTTTGGTCAGGACCTCAGCTGGAGGATTTTACCTGGTGCATGTTTTGGGTTGATGGGGGAAACCGGAGTGCCCGGAGGAAACCCACCCAGACACGGGGAGAACTAGAGGTAAGATCGGGCCTAAAAAATCCAGCCCGACCCGAACCGGCCCGCGGGTATTAAAGCCCGACCCGGCCCGAACCCGACCAATTAACTTGATTTGCAGGCCCGAGCCCGAAGCAAACCCGAAATTTCATATTTTATTTGTGAGGACTCGGGAGGAGGAGGGGTGATTTATGATAACAAATTAAAGCCTGTCTTTTGTAACGAAATCTAAGTTAAACAAGACTGTATAAACATTTACATCTTTTATATTTGTTTCTGCAGAGGGTACATTAACCCACAATTTTCCATCATTGACGGATTTTTTAAAGAGTTGACGGGAAAAATGTAAGGCCGTCCGTCATTTTGACGGGTTGAAAGTTGGGCCATAAACCACAGCAGCAGTACGTCCTTAAGAATCTAGCGCGGCACTTTAAGAGAGAGAAGCAGAGAGCGCGGAGCGGAGGAGAAGCAGAGAGAGCGCGGAGCGGAGGAGAAGATTATTAAGAGGGCGGCGTTCACGTGCGCAGAGCTCTGGCTCTGCGGCTCCTGTTTAATAGTTAAATAGCAATTACATTACAGCGCCTTCTCTGTTTTATCCAAATTATTTATTTTAAAACAAGTATTCCTTAGTTTAGTATCCACACATCGTTTTAGTATACATTTTTATAAACAGATATTTATTTTTTAAAAAGTCAGCGAGAGAGAAGCCCGAGCCCGAACCGACCCGAAGCAATGATTGACATTTTAGACCCGAGCCCGACCCGAATTTCGGGTTTGGTTTCGTGTCGGGCTCGGGCTCGGGCTTAAGATCTTACCTCTAGGGAGAACATGCAAACTCCACACAGAAAGGCCTGGGCGACCCGGGGATCGAACCCGGAACCTTCTTGCTGTGAAGCATGAGTGCTAGCCACTCAGCCACCGTGTACACAGTCAGAGTCAGAAAATCTGTCTCTGAACAACTCATTCTGGGCCTTGTTGCTTTAATGCAAATGAGAAGGACAGAGATAGGTTAGAGGAGCGGGTGGGGGGGCAAATGTGCCGCTGGTTCCTTGTTTTAGCGGTGCACTGTGTGCTGGCCCCACTTTTAAGCGCGGAGGAAGAAAGGAGAGGCTTTTCAATGAAAAAAACACATTTTCACAGAAAATAAAATTAAACCACTGCTGTTCAAAGGTCCACAGGCTCAGATAAAGGACTTCTGAGCCTAGAAACACTTGGACGTGCCTCCAGGCAAATAAAAAAAAACGCATTTCGCATTGCGTAGCTCATTCGCGGTCCAAATTCTCTGGGCGTGATTTACAGAGACGCTGAGTACAGACAGACGGGGGTGGAACTGCATTTTTCGATCTGATGTCAATAAGGTGCCTTGTTCAGAATCGCCCATTTGAGCTGTGTTTTTTTCAAACACAGAAAAGGATCGCAAATGCTCAGTTTAGACATTTCACAACTTTTAACCATGGGGGGGCTAAACAGGGTAGGGGAGCTCACATTAACGTTCAAAAACCTCAGAAAGTGAAAATTTCATGCCATGGGACCTTTAAAGGTGCATTGTGTAACTTCTAAGATGGAGGGTTCACTACTTGCTTGTTATTTCTGTTATTTAACTTGCTTCTCCATAGATCTGACCATTAACCTATCTCCATTGTGATTACGAAGTTACTACTGTGGAATAATCAAGGCAAAACAGTAATATCTCCATGGAGACCAGCAGAAAAGTTACAGAGTGCATCTCTAATATAACAAGTGAAAGACATTTGTGTATTTTTAGGACATAAAGTGTATTTTGTCAAACACACTACTATCTGTTTTCATGGAGAATGTTCTGAGGTATGGTTTTAACTTTCTATTGCCATGGAAACAGACATCTCCAGAAAGTTACATACTGTACCTTTAAGAATGATTCAGGCTTAGTAACTACTTAATTAACACCCTATTAAGTAAGTATTGTATTATGTAGTTATGAAGTTGGTACCAAAACTTTTATTAACTGAAAATACAAGTGAAAAACATGTGTGTGTATTTTTGTGCATAATTTCTATGTACTTTTTGTCAAACGCGCAATATATATTGTGTTTTAGGAAGTTGGCCTACTGTAGTAATAGTAGTAACACCACAGACCCTCTTGTAATAATAACACTAGTAGAATTTAAAAGTGCAGCAAGTTTTATAGGAATGGCAAGCAGTCGCAGTAAAAGTAGGTTTTGTAGTAGTAGTAGTAGTAAATAGTAGTAGTTGTAGTACGTTAAGGTAAGCCTTTATTGTTCCTGTAAGTAATTTCTCTACTGCATTTGGCCAATTCTTCAGTGCTGCTGTTGTAAGCTGGTGGAAATAGCAACAATATAAGTTTTTATATAGGTTTTGTTTTTGTAGTAGTAGTGGTACTGGTAGTAGTAACAAGTAGTAGCAGTTGTAAACCAAAAACGTTCATTGTCTTCTTTTGTGCATTAAAGGAAAAGTAAAGTTTTTTTTACAATCTGAGCCTTCTTTCGGTAATAAAACAAGTTGTTTTACTCACCCATAGCACTTTGGTGTCATATGGAGCACTTCCGGAGATGTTTTAGATTTGCGATCTCCATAATGTGAGTTCTCGGGGCATTACTTTGCGGTCTCCAAATAACACAAACTTTAGCACTTTTCAAATCATAGAAGCCCGATGTCTTAGCCTACGATTTCGTGTGGTCAAAAGTGGCCTGTAATCCGAGATTTAGCCATAGTTTCGAGTAGATGAGGAGGCCAGTGCGCATGTGTGGACTGTGCTCTCAGCTCCCGGGACCCAAACATGAAACGCAAAGCTGTAAACTATGGATAAATCTCGGATTACAGGCCACTTTTGCTTCAAACGAAATCGTAGACTAAGACATCGGGCTTCTATCATTTGAAAAGTGCTAAAATTTGTGTTATTTGGAGCCCGCACGGGGCATATTACATGCTCGGGGAATATATTATATGCCCCGAGCTATGGCTAGAAGTCGCGCTAGGCTAACGCTAATCTAAAACATCTCTGGAAGTGCTCCATATGACACCAAAGTGCTATGGGTGAGTAAAACAACTTGTTTTATTACCGAAATAAGGCTCAAATTGTAAAAAAAAAACAAAAAAAAAACTACTTTTCCTTTAACTTCTTGGGTTCTTTTTAAAGAATACAGCACACCTGAAAAATGCCAACAAGGTAAATACATCTCCTACTGTGGCAAAAGGAGAAATTCGATTTGACATCTCCTCACCTCCTGGCATCTCGCAGTTGTAGTAGTAGTAGTAGTAGTAGTAGTAGTAGTAGTAGTAGTAGTAGTAGTAGTAGTAGTAGTAGTAGTAGTAGTAGTAGTAGTAGTAGTAGTAGTAGTAGTTAATAGTTTATTCAAGTGGTCATCATAGATTTTAATGGAACGATGCATAGGGCAGGTCAGCCAGTAGGTCTTATTGAAGTGAACACGTATTTACAAAAACAAATGAAACTGTCACTGAAAATGTAATGAACGTCTTTTTTTGTTTGTTTTTTTGTTTTCAGTTGATCATAAACGAAGCGGCAGCTCAGTTCTGCATTCGAGACAATGCCCTCCTCCTCAGACGGGTGGAGCTCTTCTCTTTGGCGCGACAAGTGGCCCGGAAATGTGCCTATACCTCCACCCTCAAACACGCCAGGTAGGACTGGGAGATACGGTGATCAAATCCAATCATGGTCTTACTCCCGTGAGGATATGCTATTGGTAAAATGGCCATATCGTGATCCAATATTTTTTTTCTTGTACTAGTGTTGTCAAACTATGTTATTTCGATACCAAGGAAAAGACTCGATACTCAGTACTCAATTTTTATAGATAATAGAATGTGATTTTCAACATAAAATGATAGTACTGTTTTCTATATTACCATGGGGTCCTGTAGGTTCCACAGTGGTCCATGGGCGTATACGAGTCTTTGTGCTCTTAGTGTTCAGCTCAAGATCATTCGAAAACTATTCAAGGTCTCATGACATGGTAGTCTGGTTAACACCTGACCATATCACAAGTGAGATATGGGTCTGGAAACTCGCTTCGAAAAATCCCGTAGCGGAGGTGTGGTTAGCGATCGCCAACGGCCGTTTATTGGGCGTTATGAATGTCTATCATTGAGCGTATACGTAAGTCCATAGCCAATCATGTCAGTTGTCAGTTCAAACTACAAGCTTCCGTTTGTCATGTAGTACACGTCACCGTCTTGCCACACCTCCCCCGCTCTCTGATTGGGGCCCTAAATCTGGGACTCTCGCTTGGACGAGTTTCCAGGCCGCCTTCCAGTTCGAAACGAACGGAAGCGGCCTGGGAATTCCCAGGCTAATGACATGGTACTTGTTGATGCTTTTATATGGCTCCTTAATGGTTCCCTAATACTGTAAATGAATCCTTCTTCAAAATCAACACTCAGTGCATGAGAAACAGAGATAAGATGAGAAAGAGTAATTTTTCTCTCTCTGAACACTCCATAATGGGCGTTGTTGCTTGAATGCAAATGAGGAGGACAGAGATGGCCTATAGTAGAGGGTGGGGGCGTGGCCAAACTCTCCGCTTTCAGCTCTCAGCTCTCCGCTCTCAGCTGTCTGCTCTGATCCATTTCTGCGTTTTTGCGCGGAGAAGAGATGAGAAGTGTTCCATTGAAAAATAAACACATTTCCACGGAAAATAAAATTAAACCACTGCTGTTCAAAGGTCCAGAGGCTCAGATAAAGGACTTCCGAGCCTAGAAACACTCGGACGTGCCTCCAGGCAAATAAAAAAACGCATTTCGCATTGCCTAGCGCATTCGCGGTCCAAACTCTCTGGGCGTGATTTACAGAGACGCTGAGTAGAGACACAGACGGGGGTGGAGCTGCATTTTTCGAGCTGACGTCAATAAGGTGCCTTGTTGAGAATCGCCCGTTTGAGCTGTGTTTTTTTCTAACGCAGAAAAGGATCGCAAATGCTCAGTTTAGACATTTCGCAACTTTTAACCATGGGGGGGGGCTAAACAGGGTAGGGGAGCTCACATTAACGTTCAAAAACCTCAGAAAGTGAAAATTTCATGCCATGGGACCTTTCAGGAAAGGTTCATTTCTGTCTTGTGAATGTGACTTTTTTAGTATCGATACCTGCTCAAATGAGTATCTAGTTTTGATACTAGATTGACAACCCTAACTCAAACAAAGACACTTTTTACCGCTTATTGGTCAATCACATTAATGCTATGAGTGACAGGTGGATTTGACCAATAGAATCAGAAGAAGAAGAACTTTAGTTAGTTTGTTTGTTAGCTCTTCAAGGCAGTAGAACTGTAGTGTTCACCTGAAAGTGGATGAAGTGGATAATGTGATCTGGCTCTAAGGAAATTGAGATATTGTTTTTTTGCATAACGCCCACCTCTAACACCAGGTAACAACAGCCCTTTAAAGAGCGGGCTATTCACCTTTGCTATAGCAACCGATGACCCAACCCCACCTGCTGCGATAGCCTGATTGCACCTTGAGTTTGTACTTGTTTTGGTGCTATTAATAAAATGTATTGATGAAGAACCTTGGACCAACTCGATGTGAAAGGAATGAATCACTCAAAAACACTTTTCCCATCTGTTGATTTGAGCAAATTTTTTCCCCTTACGTCACTTACGTCAGGATTTTGGTGTAAAAGTTTGTTTATCAGTGGGTGTATAATCTATTAAGAATTATAACACTTCAATCAGAATAAATCACTAAAATAAATCAGCAGTTCAAACTAGGGCTGGGCAAAGAAAGAAAAAAATCTCATATTGATCAATCACAAAATTAAATTCTTGTTTATTTTGTTGACTCAAGAGGGCTTTAAATGGCTTTAAATATTCATTTTCTGAACTTAAACAAAACAGACTTTTAATCATTGCCATTTAACACAAATGGTAAACTAGGTCACTCTTGAAAGATAGAATTCTCCACAGGGGTTTCACCTGCTTAAATACAGGTTGATAAAGAAACAAACACATTTCTTCCTCCAAAGTCTGAACTCTGCTCCAAACCACATGTTTTACTGACAGAGGATTGGCTATGAGCCTCTCCATTAAAGATCCCATGACATGGTACTTCTTGATGCTTTTATATGGCTCCTTAATGGTTCCCTAATACTGTAAATGAATCCTTCTTCAAAATCAACACTCAGTGCATGAGAAACAGAGATAAGATGAGAAAGAGTAATAAATGTCACTCTGGAACACTCCATTATGGGCGTTGTTGCTTGAATGCAAATGAGGAGGACAGAGATGGCCTATAGTAGGGGGTGGGGGCGTGGCCAAACTCTCCGCTCCGCTCTGTGACCCACTTCTGTGTTTTTGCACGGGGGGAGAGAAGAGAAGCGTTCCATTGAAACACATTTCCACAGAAAATCAAATTAAACCACTGCTGTTTCAGATATCCACAGGTTCAGATAAAGGACTTCCGAGCCTAGAAACACTCGCAAGTTCCTCCAGGCAAATAAAAAAACGTATTTCGCATTGCGTAGCTCCTCCGCAGTCCAAACTCTCTGGGCGTGATTTACAGAGACGCTGAGTACAGACAGACGGGGGTGGAACTGCATTTGCATTTCTTTTTTCGATCTGACGTCAATAAGTTTCCTTGTTCAAAATCGCCCGTTTGAGCTCTGATTTTTTCTAACACAGAAAAGGATCGCAAATGCTCAGTTTAGACATTTCACAACTTTTAACCATGGGGGGGGGGGGGGGGGTAAACAGGGTAGGGGAGCTCACATTAACGTTCAAAAACCTCAGAAAGTGAAAATTTCATGCCATGGGACCTTTAAAAAGACCCTAGCTGATTATTGACCATTAGGAATGGTTAGTTTGCATCCTGCTCCAGTGGATCTTGTTGTTGTGTCCTTGCGCAAGTCACTTCTCCCACCTTGCCTAAAATGAAGGGGGTGCTTGCTTGAGGTGGTGGTTGTGGGGGCTGAGTAACTATAACCACAGTGGTTATAGTTCCTTCACAGATGTAGCCCACTGCCATATGCTGTTATGGACTGTGGCACTTTTAAAGACGTGCGATACCAATGAGGCAAAAAGCAATACAATTATTATACCAAAAAATGATTTTTTTATGGCTTGGCTTCAGTAAAAATATTGATTGAAATGTCTATGTTAAATGCTCCAGGACCAGTCCAGAGGAGAACCTCATGCTGCCTCTGAAGAGACCAAGACACGAGGTGAGTTTCCACATTATTTATCAGAAATATACAATAAGCAATATAAGTAGAAGGTTTTGTACTGGTAGTAGTAGCAGAAGAAAGTAGTAGTAGTACTAGCAGAATTAGTTGTGGTAGTAACAGTAGTAATAGAAAAATCCCTCAAGTAATAATAACACTTTTAGGCGCAGTAGAGGAGAGGTTTTATAATAGTGATACTATTTTGAGTTGTAGTAGTAATAGTAGTAATACTTTATTCATTTCATGTATTTTATTTAACAAATATCTACCAGCTTCAGCAAAATAAATTGTCAGCTCCAAATGTTGTGACATGTTTCAGGTTTTGGTTCCTGAAAACTTGTCTCTTTTGGGAGTAGAAGGTCCAGAGAATCTGAACCAACGCAACGATGAAGACAGTTTATCAGCAGAGAGCTTGGACAGTGTCTCCCACGGTAAATACATCACATAAAGACACCGGACTCTTTATTAGGTACAGCACAGAATTCCAATGGGTGTGAGGAGGCAAACGAGACACATCCAAGAAACCATAACTGTCTGCACATCACACATTTGTAATCTGTCATTCATTTAATTGGACTTGAACAATGAATATTGCAATGAACAAACTGGTATTTTTAAAGGTCCCATGACATGGTACTTGTTGATGCTTTTATATGGCTCCTTAATGGTTCCCTAATACTGTAAATGAATCCTTCTTCAAAATCAACACTCAGTGCATGAGAAACAGAGATAAGATGAGAAAGAGTAATTTTTCTCTCTCTGAACAGGTCATAATGGGCGTTGTTGCTTGAATGCAAATGAGGAGAAAAGAGATGGCCTATAGTAGATGGTGGGGGCGTGGCCAAACTCTTTGCTCTCAGCTGTGCGCTCTCTGATCCATTTCCGCGTTTTTGCGGGGAGAAGAGATTTGAAGCGTTCCATTGAAAAATAAACACATTTCCACAGAAAATAAAATTAAACCACTGCTGTTCAAAGGTCCAGAGGCTCAGATAAAGGACTTCTGAGCCTAGAAACACTCGGACGTGCCTCCAGGCAAATAAAAAAACGCATTTCGCATTGCGTAGCTCCTCCGCAGTCCAAACTCTCTGGGCGTGATTTACAGAGACGCTGAGTACAGACAGACGGGGGTTGAACTGCATTTGCATTTCTTTTTTCGATCTGACGTCAATAAGTTTCCTTGTTCAAAATTGCCCGTTTGAGCTCTGATTTTTTCTAACGCAGAAAAGGATCGCAAATGCTCAGTTTAGACATTTCACAACTTTTACCCATGGCGGGGGGGGGGGGGGGGGGGGGTAAACAGGGTAGGGGAGCTCACATTAACATTCAAAAACCTCAGAAAGTGAAAATTTCATGCCATGGGACCTTTAAGATGTGTGAAGAATCCCTCAGTCGTCCAGGAAGAATCCACGGTAAAAGGAGAAATTCAATTTTTCAACTGGACAAAGTTTATTTGGTCGAAGACGTTTCGCAGCTCATCCGAGTTGCTTCGTCAGTTCTGGTTAGAGTGCTGATGGACACTGCTTATATCTCGCTGCAGGGAGGAGCTAACTATACTGACATTATTCTGAAACTATCCCACATCTTTGTTTTGAGTTTCTGTCTTTTGTTTTTCCAGTTTCTCTCTAGTGTCTAGTTTAGCATACCCATTCATACCCTAATGTCTGTGTTCACACCTCTGGACCTGACCTGACTAGCCTCCTCGTTTCCTTTGTTTGTTTTGATTTTGGTTTGAGAATGGAATTATATATGGGAGACAAATTATGTCTGACCCCTCCATTCCTGTTTAAAGGTCCCATGGCATGAAATTTTCACTTTCTGAGGTTTTTGAACGTTAATGTGAGCTCCCCTACCCTGTTTAGTCCCCCCCCCCATGGTTAAAAGTTGCGAAATGTCTAAACTGAGCATTTGCGATCCTTTTCTGCATTAGAAAAAATCAGAGCTCAAACGGGCGATTTTGAACAAGGAAACTTATTGACGTCAGATTGAAAAAAGAAATGCAAATGCAGTTCCACCCCCGTCTGTCTGTACTCAGCGTCTCTGTAAATCACGCCCAGAGAGTTTGGACTGCGGAGGAGCTACACAATGCCAAATACGTTTTTTTATTTGCCTGGAGGAACTTGCGAGTGTTTCTAGGCTCGGAAGTCCTTTATCTGAGCCTGTGGATATCTGAAACAGCAGTGGTTTAATTTTATTTTCTGTGGAAATGTGTTTATTTTTCAATGGAAGGCTTCTCATCTCTCCCCCCGTGCAAAAACACGGAAGTGGGTCACAGAGCGGAGCGGAGAGCTTGGCCACGCCCCCACCCCCTACTATAGGCCATCTCTGTCCTCCTCATTTGCATTCAAGCAACAACGCCCAGAATAAAGAGTTTGAGAGAGATATTTATGACTCTTTCTCATCTTATCTCTGTTTCTCATGCACTGAGTGTTGATTTTGAAGAAGGATTCATTTACAGTATTAGGGAACCATTAAGGAGCCATATAAAAGCATCAAGAAGTACCATGTCATGGGACCTTTAACTTATAAAATATTGTCAATATAAAACTTTTGTCACTTGTAGACTTACTCACAGTGGCAGGAGTTCCCCATTGTTTACTATGGGTGGATTTACTACCCTTTGTATTAGAGATGTGTACTACAAATAAACCTATGTGGGTGGACATTTAAAGAGTACATGCACAGTCCCTGGTGCGGAGAGGTGACACCAGAACATATTGACTAAAGTGTTCGTTGTGATTGTTCATTCAAATGCACTCCTCTTCTTTAGACGTAGGGTCAAGGTGTAACAAGTCGCCTTCTCCCCGCCCACACAACGACTCATCCAATCACGCGAACTGGAGTCGTCACCTGATGCAGCAGACTCTGATGGACGAAGGGCTGCGATTGGCCAGACTGGTGTCACATGACCGGACCGCCAAACTCAGCCTGGGGCCAGAGGGAAACCACACAACAGGTAAACACAAAGATGATCATATAAGAATACAAAAACCCAATATCTGACTGCAGTGATTATATACGACGGTAGAAGGAAGGGCATCTGATGTAAAAACTGTAACTTTTTTGACGGAGGGCACTTGTCTCTGTGGAAACTTACTTTGCCGGGAATGTTACTTTAATGGCTTTAATGTATCTGTCTCCATGGTGATGCCACAGGTCAAGTATACAGATCAGATCTGCGGAAAGGCTACACCACTGTGAGAATGCATGTTTTAAAGATATTTTAGCATTAAACTATTTACAATTGATTAAATTCAAGGTAGATCAGTTTAATGCCATACTGTGGAACATTCCAGACGAAGCATAGTGTTTACAAAAGTAATAATACATTCATAATTGCATACATTTATTTGAGCACTTCAGTCATTTAATAGTAAAAATATTTTTATATAATTTGGGATATTTCATTCACCACTGTCTGAGAATAAACGGTGCAATAACCCTTAATCCTGTCCCTCAGTAGTGAGTTATTGACCATTTTAAAGGAAAAGTAACGTTTTTACAATCTGAGCCTTATTTCGGTAATAAAACAAGTTGTGGATAAATCTCGGATTACAGGCCACTTTTGCTTCAAACGAAATCGTAGATTAAGACATCGGCTTCTATGATTTGAAAAGTGCTAAAGTTTGTGCTATTTGGAGCCCGCACGGGGCATATTACATGCTTGGGAAATATATTATATGCCCTGAGCTATGGCTAGAAGTCGCGCTAGGCTAACGCTAATCTAAAACATCTCTGGAAATTCTCCATATGACACCAAAGTGCTATGGGTGAGTAAAACAACTTGTTTTATTACCGAAATAAGGCTCAAATTGTAAAAAAAACATTACTTTTCCTTTAATGCCTTTAATGAGAGTGGCAGTGCATTTTTCCTAACTGTAATATATTTCATGATTGCATATACTTATTTGACTTCTTCAGTAATTTTGCATTTTTTTTATTTTATTTTTTATGAGTTTGCATATTTCTTCAATCAACAGTACAATGTCCCTTACTCCTGTCCTTCAGTAGGGACTCACTGATGTCTTGTCTTGGGGTTTTGTGTTGAAAATTCCATAGACCAGTGCTTCTCAAATAGTGGGGCGGGCCCCCCTGGGGGAGCACGGTGTGATGCCAGGGGGGGCGCCGTGTGACCCTGGGAAACATGCTTTTTTGCCGTACTGTACTAGAACTAAGTGCAATTGCACATCAACAACAGTAGGTGGCAGTGGCGCTCTCGTTGTCGCTCTGGGGCAGGGGTCGGCAACCTTAAATTCGCGATATACAGAACAGACTCACCATCAGCAGAACATCCTCTGTCACAGAAAAAACACGTATATTCCACTGAGTCGTGTCCTTTAGTCCGACAGAAGCTGACGCATCAGCGGCACAAGGAGAGAGCGGTTTGTTTTGTTTGTTTTTTTCAGCGCCTTTAGTTTATGCAAATGGGCCATGTGATTTTAAGTTTCGTTTCTGTAAAACGTAAACAAATGTGGGCAAATCTGCATTAAAAACACATTAATATTCAGTCCTCAGTGCAGTCTTTGTTGTAAGTTTCTTTCTTTTTTGTTTTTAATGTTAATAAAAGGATACAGTGTTATGCAGAGGTGTACTAATAACAATTTTCTAGACAAATAATACTATTAATAGTCGCGCGCAGGGAGGGGGGGCGTGAAATTTTTTTCTTCTTCCTGGGGGGGGGCGTCACAGAAAATAATTGAGGAGCACTGCCATAGACAGTGATCCTTTTAACCTTTACTCTAAGGTCGTTTTCACACCTGCCGTTTAAAACCAACCAGAGTTCGTTTGCTCCTTTGAGTCGGACCTTTTGTTCTGGTGTGAATAAAAACCAAAAATCTCGATCTGGAGCAAACAGAACCGAGACCACCTAAAAAGGTCGGTCTCGGCACAGTTCCATTCGAACTCTGGTGCGGTTCGTTTGAGGTGAGAATGCAGACCGGACTCCATCCGACACAAGTTGGCTTTTTGTACTTAACGAGCTCCCGTCGTATGTCGAGCATCTGATGGTCCGTTTTGAACTGCAGTGAGTCAGGGTGCGATGCCTCTGTTTGAGACACGCACAGCGAAAATTACACATCTCACAATCTCACGACAAGAGTCACAAGAAAAAGTGCCTGAACGACAACGTGAAGAGTAGAGGCTCTGAAAATAACACTGAAAATAACCCTGAAACCGACACACACATTTCACATACTAAGTTAGTTCTGTAGTTAGTTTCTTATTTTAGTTGAGGTTTTGAATTGAGTCTTTGTTCCTGGTTTAGTTCCAATTTACGCCTGATCTAGAATTAGTTTGGGTTATACTGTATTTTATTGCTGGTTCAGTCCTGATTTAGTCCTGGGTTAGTCCAAGTTTAGACCTAATTTATTCCTATTATAATATTCATACTTACACACACATTATATCAAAACTGGGATGAAACCTGGACTAACTTAGAACTAAACCAGGACTAGAACAGGACCTGGGCTTTCAGACTTAATTGGAATTAAATCAGGATCGAATTAGGACAAGTGTGAGTATTGCCTGGTTTAGTTCTGACTTAATCCTGCTTTAGGATGACATTATTTTTGCTACAAATTGTGAAGTTTCCCTCCTTCTCCTCATATTTGCCTTTTCTTTCACAATATTTCGTTTTGTTTTGCACGGAGGGGACCCATAATTCTCCAGGAGAGGCAGAGTTGCGACAGTGTGGAAGGAGGAAGCCGAGGCGTGGGCGACGGTGGAGCAGGGGGGAGGAGAGGAAGTGCTCTGTGGGTGGTGTGCTCCGGCGCCCCCTCCCTGTGACTGCGGCTTTGACGTCAGAGTGGTGGGCGGGCGAGCATTAGCGTGGGCACAGAGGAAAGAGAGAGAGGGAGCGACAGAGCAGAGAGAGAGAGAGAGCGAGAAAGAGAGGAGGAGGAGGAGGAGAGAAATCCCATGTTTGTGTAGCTTATACTGTAAAAGTCTCTTTTTGATCACACACATTCACACCTTCTGGATTTTATGTTTTGAGTTTTATTACTTGTTGTTTTCCTGCTGTGTTTACTTTTGTGGGTGGAGGGTCCAAAATATTCCACAAAATTGTATTAATTTAGCAGTTTCCATGGAGACAAGTGGGCTTTTTTGGCAATAAAAACACCTGTAATTGAAAGACAGCTAGAGATTTGAACATTTGAGGCAAAGCAGTAACGTTTGAATGAGACAAGCAGGCAGGGCTGGACTGGGACAAAAAAACGGCCCTGGCATTTTTGGCTCAGAACGGCCCCTCATAATTAGCGGAGCACAACAGACTAATTTATGTTTGTGTTCCCCAAAGTAATGTATTTGACTATTAGTAATGTATTTGACTATTGCTTTGGGTGGTGATTTAAACATTCTTACATTCTCGCAGGCTCTGGACGGGAAAAGTAGTGAACTCTCTCTTCTCTCTCCTCAACAGCCTGGCTCGACCAGACAGGAAGAGGGACAGATTATTACAGTTTATTAAGTGATAAATAGAAAACCTAAAAACCTAAATTAAAAATAAAAATATTGGGAACTACTTGGGAAAACTGTGGAACTATCCAAACCATCAAAACATTTAGGCTACGTTCACACTGCAGGGCTTAATGCTCAATTCCGATTTTTTTGTGAAATCCGATTTTTTTGCGAGGCCGTTCACATTTCCAGTTAAATGCGCATTGTATGTGATCTCCAGTGTGAACGCTAAACTTCCCAAAAGTGTCCCGCATGCGCCTTGGAGGACACGATGACGTCACACGCAGCGAACACGCTCAATGTTTACGGAAGTAGCCTAAAGTTGCTTTCGTACCGGAGCCAAAACATGTACAGCTTATTTGTTTTAAGGAGGAGACAGAGAAGGACGAGGTTTTTGGCCACAGCGTTTTGCGGGGCAGTGGCAGCAACGTGTGCAGAAAGGAACATGTGGGTTCGGAGTCACAGGCAGGAGGGGTGGGATTGCTATGTGCTTCGCCGCTTCACTGATACGAGTTTATACTATTTTAGCATGACGAGAAGAACGTTTGTGCACATTTGTGAACGCCGACTTGTACCACTCTCATTGGAGGAAACACACTCAGGTCGGATGAATGCGACCTGGCCGTTCAGACTGCAGTCGCATGTCAAAAGATCGGATATGTATCGGATTTAGGACCACATATCCAAGTGGCCTGGATCGCATTTGAAAAAATCGGATCTGTGTCGTTCACACTGTCATTAGAAGATCAGATACAGGTCGCATAGAGGCAAAAAAATCGGATTTGGGTCGTTTCAGGCTGCAGTGTGAACGTAGCCTTAGTATCTTTAGGTTACATTTTTATTTTTTGATAATGATCAGATAAATCTCAAACTAAGGCAGCACGAGGCAAGGCAAGACGGCTGAGCGGAAGTAACGACGCTCTCACTTAAGGTCGCTTAAATCGGCCTATTCAGTTTATGATGTGTGTGGCATTTGTTGTTTATCAAAAAAAGTCTGACCAATGTGGATCCCCCCAGTGGAGTCAGTGTGGAAACATTTACATGATTAAAATGTTTCTTGTTCACCTAAAGTGTATTCTTAGACTTAGACTTAGACAATCTTTATTGATCCACAAGGGAAATTATTTTGGGTACGGTAGCTCATCAAATATAATATATGATATATAACAGAGGGTAAAAGAACAAAAAGAAAAATAGATGGAAAAGCAACCAAAGAGCAATAGACCTGTGTCAGATGAGACACAATTATATACATAAGATCATGATAATAAATATATATGTACAATCAGAAAAATAGAAAAGTAGTAGTCAAATATAAAATACAGTATCAAATATGATGATACGATGATTTTGCCGAAAAAAATTGTCCGCAAAATTCGCCGTTTTCTATCCATGCGGCATGCCTGTCCATCACCTAAAAGTCCCGGTATTATCCTAATGTTGCTACCTGCTTATCTGCTGTGATACACCTCCCTGGTCACTGTTTCCCTCGGGGTCCCTCGGGTCCCCTGTCCACAGTCTCTGGCTGCTGCTCCTCCTCTCCCCTCGCGTTCCCTCGCGTTCCCTCCCCTCCCCTCACGTTCCCTCGCGTTCCCTCGCGTTCCCTCGCGTTCTCTCGCGTTCTCTCGCGTTCCCTCGCGTTCCCTCGCGTTCCCTCGCGTTCCCTCGCGTTCCCTCCCCTCCCCTCACGTTCCCTCGCGTTCCCTCGCGTTCCCTCGCGTTCCCTCGCGTTCCCTCGCGTTCCCTCGCGTTCCCTCGCGTTCCCTCGCGTTCTCTCGCGTTCTCTCGGGCATTCAACCTGGAGGCTCCAGCAGCCCCTCCAGAGAATATGTCTGTTATTTTAAAACATTTTGCAGGGTCTATAGTGAGATTTTTTTATCTTTTAGCCCGCAAATTCTCCGCACCTCCTTTCTTGCGCTTTTCTACGGCTCATTCACTCAACAGTATGATTACGAAACTGGCGGGGATCAGTGCAGAGAAAGGGGCAGCGTGCTGCCGAATCACGCAGCACGCTGCCAGGGGAATCCCAGTTACGCACCAGGAAGGGAGTTCCCCTGTTGCACAACGTGGTGCGTGATACGGCTGTATTCTTCCGCACTGGAAAATAGTTCCCACCCAAAATGACCAAGTCAAGCTCTCCGTGTTGATTTGCACATTTATTTGCACTCGATATGAATGCGCACTACACAGAAAGTAATTGGGAAACGCATCGAGCAAATGAATTCCTTTTGGCCGAAATCTTTCTCTGGCGCCGTTAGACTCCAGTCTAAGGCGGAGGAGCTGCAGATACCGCGACGGTCAGTGCTGACAGACTCGGACAATGGCTGGGTGAGCAGGAAAACGCTTTTCATCACTTATTTTAGTCTCTGGACTGTGGGGAGATGCCCAAATTTAACCTGGGGGTGGCATATCCCTTTAAAGGAAAAGTAACTTTTTTTTTACAATTTGAGCCTTATTTCGGTAATAAAACAAGTTGTTTTACTCACCCATAGCACTTTGGTGTCATATGGAGCACTTCCAGAGATGTTTTAGATTAGCGTTAGCCTAGCGCAACTTCTAGCCATAGCTCGGGGCATATAATATATTCCCCGAGCATGTAATATGCCCCGTGCGGGCTCCAAATAACACAAACTTTAGCACTTTTCAAATCATAGAAGCCCGATGTCTTAGTCTACGATTTCGTTTGAATCAAAAGTGGCCTGTAATCCGAGATTTATCCATAGTTTACAGCTTTGCGTTTCATGTTTGGGTCCCGGGAGCTGAGAGCACAGTCCGCACATGCGCACTGGCCTCCTCATCTACTCGAAACTATGGCTAAATCTCGGATTACAGGCCACTTTTGACCACACGAAATCGTAGGCTAAGACATCGGGCTTCTATGATTTGAAAAGTGCTAAAGTTTGTGTTATTTGGAGACCGCAAAGTAATGCCCCGAGAACTCAAGTTAACAGATACGCTACAACATAACTTCTACAAAACTGCTCAAAATGACACCAAACTGCTATGGGTGAGTAAAACTACTTGTTTTATTGCCGAAAGAAGGCTCAGATTGTAAAAAAAACGTTACTTTTCCTTTAACAGAACCATTCAGGACCATAATGGTGTTTTCACACCTCTGGACCTGACCTGACCTGCTGCCCTATTGTTTTCTTTGTTTATTTTGATTTAGGTTTGAGGATAGAGTTATACATAGGAGACAAATTATGTCTGAGACCTCCATTTTTGTTTAAGGAATGATTCTCTTTCTTGAGAAAATTATTTGACCAAAAATATTTGGTCGAATATGCTTCGCAGCTCATCCAAGCTTTCTTGAAAAAATAGCATCTTTAACTCCCCTGAGAGAGGAGTTAAAGAGGCTATTTTTGTCAAGAAATAGAATCTCAGACATAATTTGTCTCCATCTATAACTCTATCCTCAAACCTAAATCAAAATTAAAAAAACAATAGTGCAGCAGGTCAGGTCCAGAGGTGTGAAAACACCATTATGGTCCTGAATGGTTCTGTTAACAAGACCCACACTCCCACTGCATATTGAATAGGCTAACCCAGGCATGGGCAAACTACGGCCCGGGGGCCATATGCGGCCCATTAAGCCTTTTAATCCGGCCCGCCAAACTTAAAGAAATTATATTAATAAACCTTGTTAATGTTTTAATTTCCTGGCAATTCTGACGTTTTCCAACAGCTGACGCACTACATACATTGACCTTTGTTGTGGCATATTACTCCACGTTTGTGCTTTACTCTTTGACCCCTCAGCCCTCCTGTAAAGACGAGCGGAGCTAAGAAAAGAAAAGTGTTTAATAAGGAGTGGACAAGTAAATATTTTTTCACCAAATACTTATCACCTGCTGTATGCCTGATATGCCAAGAGACTGTAGCGGTTTTTAAAGAATATAATATCAGCCGTCACTTTGCCACAAAACATGCTAACTATGCTAGCAAGCAGCCAACGAAAGAACGAAAGAACCTGAAGGAGAACAGAACTTGCTTTAAAATAGTAACTGTTAGTAATTTTAAAAAAAAAGCTGTACTTTATAAAATTTTCTGTTTTAAGAGTCATTTTAATAAATAGCTAAATACTATGGAACTTGAAAGATGGACATTTTGTTGTAATGCTTTTGTTTATTTTTAATTGAAATAAAGCACATGTTTTCTACATATCCCATGTTATTTTTAGTGTTTTTACCAAAACACTAAATCCACCTGCTCCTGGTCCGGCCCTTCTCTCAAAGTTTAGAACCCTTTGTGGCCCACGAGTCAAAAAGTTTGCCCACCCCTGGGCTAACCCTAACTACCAGAAACTGTAAACAAAGAGGTGTGATAGTTTCATAGTAATTTCATTGTAGTTATCTCCTCCCTTCAGACAGTTTTAAGCAGTGTCCACCAGCGTCCGACCAGAACTGAAGAAGCAGCTTGGATGAGCTGCGAAACGAATTCAACCAAAGAAACTTTTGTCCAGTTGACAAACTTGAATGTCTTTTTTTTTTTTTTTGCCGTGGATTCTACCTGGACGACTGAGGGACTCTACACACATGATACAGAACTGTTATTGTCGTCTATCACTAAGAGCATTTTTGGTATCTTTTAGCATTTTTTTTGTGACCACACTACGATGTTGTTACTAGGAAATTTGACATATTCATTGTTTTGATTATTAAAATAGATGTATTTCATAGTCATTTTGTAGTGGTTTAAAGGTCCCATGGCATGAAATTTTCACTTTCTGAGGTTTTTAAACGTTAATGTGAGCTCCCCTACCCTGTTTAGCCCCCCCCCCTCCATGGCTAAAAGTTGCGAAATGTCTAAACTGAGCATTTGCGATCCTTTTCTGAGTTTGAAAAAAACACAGCTCAAACGGGCGATTCTCAACAAGGCACCTTATTGACGTCAGCTCGAAAAATGCAGTTCCACCCCCGTCTGTCTGTACTCAGCGTCTCTGTAAATCACGCCCAGAGAGTTTGGACCGCGAATGCTCTAGGCAATGTGAAATGCGTTTTTTTATTTGCCTGGAGGCACGTCCGAGTGTTTCTAGGCTCGGAAGTCCTTTATCTGAGCCTCTGGACCTTTGAACAGCAGTGGTTTAATTTTATTTTCTGTGGAAATGTGTTTATTTTTCAATGGAAGGCTTCTCATCTCTTCTCCGCGCAAAAACGCAGAAATGGATCAGAGCGAACAGCTGAGAGCGGAGAGTTTGGCCACGCCCCCACCCTCTACTATAGGCCATCTCTTTTCTCCTCATTTGCATTCAAGCAACAAGTCCCATAATGGCCTGTTCAGAGAGAGAAAAATTACTCTTTCTCATCTTATCTCTGTTTCTCATGCACTGAGTGTTGATTTTGAAGAAGGATTCATTTACAGTATTAGGGAACCATTAAGGAGCCATATAAAAGCAGCAAAAAGGGTGAGAAAGAGAGAGTATACATACACAGAGAGAGAGAAAGAAAGAAAGAGAAGAAGGAGGGATAGGAGGGGCAAGGTTTTAAAGAAGGAAAAAAGAGACACTTAAAAGATGTTGTAGATAGAGCGGCAGACAAAAGGAGACAGAGAAAGAGAGATGAGAGAGAGGAGAAAAGGGTAAGAGGGAAATCGAGGGAAAGAAAGAGAAGGAGGTTGAAAGAAAGAGGATGTAGGAAGAGAGAGAGGGAGGCTTACAGGAGAGAGCGGAAACAAGAAGTAGAAGAGAGAGAGAGAAGGGAGAGAGGGGGAAAGAGAGAGAATAGATGTACAGAGAGAGAGAGAGAGAGAGAGGAAGTGAGAGGTAGATAGAGGACAGAAAAGAGAGAGGAGATAGATGGAGGGAGAGAGGAGAGAGAGAGGTAGTGGAGATAGCGGAAGAGAGTGGAGAGAGTTGAGATAGAGGGAGAGAAAAATATAGGGGGAGTGAAGATAGCAGGAGAGAGAGTGGAAAGAGAGAAAGAGTAGAGATAGTGAGAGAGGAGAGGGACAGAGAAAGAGAGGGGGACCGGAGATAGAGGGGGAGAGAGAGGGAGAGAAAAAGAGAGGGGGAGTGGAGATAGCAGGAGAGAGAGTGAAAAGAGAGAAAGAGTAGAGAGAGAGAGAGAGGAGGGGGACAGAGAAAGAGAGGGGGACCGGAGATAGAGGGGGAGAGAGAGGGAGAGAAAAAGAGAGGGGGAGTGGAGATAGCAGGGAGAGAGAGTGGAAAGAGAGAAAGAGTAGAGATAGAGAGAGAGGAGGGGGACAGAGAAAGAGAGGGGGACCGGAGATAGAGGGGTTGAGAGAGAGGGAGAGAAAAAGAGAGGGGGAGTGGAGATAGCAGGAGAGAGAGAGTGGAAAGAGAGAAAGAGTAGAAATAGAGAGAGAGGGGGACCAGAGATAGAGGGGGAGAGAAAAAGAGAGGGGGAGTGGAGATAGCAGAAGAGAGAGTGGAAAGAGAGAAAGAGTAGAGATAGAGAGAGAGGAGAGGGACAGAGAAAGAGAGGGGGACCGGAGATAGAGGGGGAGAGAGAGGGAGAGAAAAAGAGAGGGGGAGTGGAGATAGCAGGAGAGAGAGTGGAAAGAGAGAAAGAGTAGAGATAGAGAGAGAGGAGAGGGGGACCGGAGATAGAGGGGGAGAGAGAGGGAGAGAAAAAGAGAGGGGGAGTGGAGATAGCGGGAGAGAGAGTGGAAAGAGAGAAAGAGTAGAGATAGAGAGAGAGAGAGAGAGGAGGGGGACCGGAGATAGAGGGGGAGAGAGAGGGAGAGAAAAAGAGAGGGGGAGTGGAGATAGCACGAGAGAGAGTGGAAAGAGAGAAAGAGTAGAGATAGAGAGAGAGGAGAGGGACAGAGAAAGAGAGGGGGAGCGGAGATAGAGGGGGAGAGAAAAAGAGAGGGGGAGTGGAGATAGCGGGAGAGAGAGTGAAATGAAAGAGTGTGTAGATAGAAGGAGAGCGAGTGGGTGTAAAGGACGATGTGAGCTGTGGGAGTTAATTTTCAGGGCGTTGTTCTGAGTCACAGTGACACAGCTCCAGATTAAGACAGGAGTGGGCAGAGACACGGCTCCACGTTTTATATTTTTCACACAAGTCCAGAGTGAACGGGGCTCAACACAGATGTTTGAAGACTGACTCTAGTTTTTATGTATTTCATTATGTATTTCATCTGTTTCCTCATCAGAAACAAAACTACGGCTTCATAACATCTCAAAGTGGAGCGTTTTGAGGTTTGGAGATGCAGACAGACTCATAATAAAGGATTACTCAACTGTGTGAATGAAACAGAACACAACTCCAGGTGTGTTTGTGAGGAGGAAACATTATAGCATAGATCAGAAAACAGAGTAATATGGCTCCTTTAAAGGTCCCATGGCATGAAATTTTCACTTTCTGAGGTTTTTGAACGTTAATGTGAGCTTCCCTACCCTGTTTAGCCCCCCCCATGGTTAAAAGTTGTGAAATGTCTAAACTGAGCATTTGCAATCCTTTTCTGCGTTAGAAAAAACCAGAGCTCAAACGGGCGATTTTGAACAAGGAAACTTATTGACGTCAGATCGAAAAAAGAAATGCAAATGCAGTTCCACCCCCGTCTGTCTGTACTCAGCGTCTCTGTAAATCATGCCCAGAGAGTTTGGACTGCGGAGGAGCTACGCAATGCGAAATGCGTTTTTTTATTTGCCTGGAGGCACGTCAGAGTGTTTCTAGGCTCGGAAGTCCTTTATCTGAGCCTGTGGATATCTGAAACAGCAGTGGTTTAATTTTATTTTCTGTGGAAATGTGTTTATTTTTCAATGGAAGGCTTCTCATCTCTCCCCCCGTGCAAAAACACGGAAGTGGGTCACAGAGCGGAGCGGAGAGCTTGGCCACGCCCCCACCCCCTACTATAGGCCATCTCTGTCCTCCTCATTTGCATTCAAGCAACAACGCCCAGAATAAAGAGTTTCAGAGAGATATTTATGACTCTTTCTCATCTTATCTCTGTTTCTCATGCACTGAGTGTTGATTTTGAAGAAGGATTCATTTACAGTATTAGGGAACCATTAAGGAGCCATATAAAAGCATCAAGAAGTACCATGTCATGGGATCTTTAATGCTCACGCATATACATTTAAAGGTACACTTTGTAACTTTTCTGGTGAGGGGTCAGCCAGCTGCTTGTCTCCACAGAGATGTTGTTGATTTGCTTGGAGTGTTCTGAATAATTTGGGGAGCATATCTTATTTGCATTTGAAAATTTGCGATTGCGTTGCAATTGTAATTTAATTTGCGATTCATGTTTTAATACATTTTAAACATGTCCAGAAGAATTGAAAATGTGTTGTGCAACCCATTTTATATTCTTTCTTTAGTTTGTCTGTGTTTGCTAATGTGTGCATTGTGTCACCGTGGTAACTGCTGAACAATCCGCCAATAGAGATTCATGTAGAACACCCCCAGGAGTATGTCACTGTAAAAGTATCAATATATAAATAAGAAATGGCCTGCTTAATACTTAATAATAGAATAAAATACAGTACAGTAGAAAATATATGAACTCTTTTAATTCCCACATGTTCCTAATCCTGCATATTCAGGCTTTATCACTTCACACACACTGTACCTGGAATAAAGTAGGACTAGACCAGACTTTTTACTGAAATTCAAAACTTTACAGAA
>JAVJIX010000329.1:142500-372500 GCA_036785185.1 Paratrypauchen microcephalus | reverse complement strand
CGATGTTGTCCTGATGGCTTCATCGAACCGGGACCTCCAATGTGCACTGGGGCGGTTTGCAGCTGAGTGTGAAGCGGCTGGGATGGGGATCAGCTCCTCCAAATCCGAGGCCATGGTTCTCGACCGGAATAAGGTGGTTTGCCCTCTTCGGGTGGGTGGGGAGTCCTTGCCTCAAGTGGAGGAGTTCAAGTATCTCGGGGTCTTGTTCACGAGTGAGGGGAGGATGGAGCGTGAGATTGACAGGCGGATCGGTGCAGCGTCGGCAGTGATGCGGTTGCTGTACCGGACCGTTGTGGTGAAGAGGGAGCTGAGCCGAAAGGTGAAGCTCTCAATTTACCGGTCAATCTACGTTCCTCCCCTCACCTATGGTCATGAGCTTTGGGTAATGACCGAAAGGACGAGATCGCGGATACAAGCGGCCGAAATGAGTTTCCTCCGCAGAGTGGCTGGGCACACCCTTAGAGATAGGGTGAGGAGCTCAGTCACGCGGGAGGAGCTCGGAGTAGAGCCGCTGCTTCTCCACGTCGAGAGGAGCCAGCTGAGGTGGCTCGGGCATCTGTTTCGGATGCCTCCTGGACGCCTCCCTCGGGAGGTGTTCCGGGCATGTCCCACCGGGAGGAGGCCCCGGGGAAGACCCAGGACACGCTGGAGGGACTATGTCTCCCGGCTGGCCTGGGAACGCCTTGGAGTCCCCCCGGAGGAGCTGGAGGAAGTGTCCGGGGTGAAGGAAGTCTGGGAGTCCCTGCTTAGACTGTTGCCCCCGCGACCCGGCCCCGGATAAGCGGAAGAAAATGGATGGATGGATGGATGGATATTGGAATTGGTATTGAGTATCGAGTCTATTCCTTAGAATTGAAATCGAGTTTGAAATATTAGCACCATGATAACACTCACATGACCACATCTGCATGACAAAATTAGCTTAAAGGGATATGCCACCCCCAGGTCAAACTTGGGCATCTCCCCACAGTCCAGAGACTAAAATAAGTGGTGGAAAGCGTTTTTCTGGTGACGCAGCCATTGTCCAGGTCTGTCAGCACTGACCGCCGCGGTATCTGCAGCTCCTCCGCGTTAGACTGGAGTCTAACGTCGCCAGAGAAAGATTTTGGCCAAAAGGAATTAATTTGCTCGATGCTTTTCCCAATTACTTTCTGTGTAGTGCGCATTCATATCGAGTGCAAATAAATGTGCAAATCAACACGGAGAGCTTGACTTGGTCATTTTGGGTGGGAACTATTTTTCAGTGCGGAAAAAGACAGATGAAGCACACACCACGCTGACAGGGGAATCCCTGTTACGCACCAGGAAGGGAGTTCCCCTGTTACGCAGCGTGGTGTGTACGCTTTCCACCACTTATTTTAGTCTCTGGACTGTGGGGAGATGCCCAAGTTTGACCTGGGGGTGGCATATCCCTTTAAAAAGGGTTATTAGATAGATTTTCTGTTAAGTTAATTTTTTCAAAAACAGCGATTTCTCCAAGAGGCCCCTGACATCCATCTGAAATGATTATTATTATTGTTATTATTATTATTACACATTTCTAGAACTAGTTTAAAGGTCCTATATTAGGCAAAATTGACTCTTGTGAGCTTTAAGTCATGTTTAATATTGTTACCTCCTCAAAAACAGACCTGGAGTTGTGTTTTGTTTCATCCACACGTTTGAATAACCCTTTATTATTCGTCTGTCTACATCTCCAAAGCTCAAAATGCTCTGTTCCACCTTGTGATGTCATGAAGTGTTAGTTTTCAAGTTAACAGCTCCTTTTACCTTTGGTTGATCATTCCAGGGCTGAAATAATCCAAATGATTCTAAAAATACAGTGAAGCACTTCCTGTATTACCACATCACAAGGTGGAAAGTGTTTTTAGTCTGAGAGAAGGAAAACACAACTCCAAGTGTGTTTACGATGAGGAAACATTAGAACATAGATCAGAAAATAGCGTAATATGGGCCGAACAGCCATTATTGTTCTGTGTAGGATCGGGATTTAATTTGGCTTGTTTTGTTTTAATGGTGCAATAGGTGGCAGTATAACTTTGTCAAGTAAGTTCATGTGGGCACTTTTAATGGGGCACGATGCAGAGATGATTGTACACTATTGTAAATATACTTAAAAAAATAATAGAGAGAGCTTTCTGTAGATAAAGAAATGTAGATTTTGTGCAGCTAACATTTGGAGTTGTATAGTAATAGATGAGCTCAAAACCTGCTGTAATCACCTGCATTTGCTCATGTTCAGGAACAGTATCTAGAATATTGTAGAATGTGTAACTTATGTCTTGATTTTCAATACAGCAGCTTCTAAGTTTGGATCTTACCCTTTGAGTAGTGGTTTTCAAATGGCCCGTTAGTCTGGCTTGGGGGTTTGAACTGGTGATCCTCTAGTACAGGGGTGTCAAACTCAAATACACAGTGGGCCAAAATTTTAAATTGAACAAAGCCGCGGGCCAAGGTTGAACAAATATGAACTTTTAATATGGAGCCAAACAAGTTTTGATTTAACAATGAATATTGAACAAGCAAGGCTTATATAACTTAAAAGTGCAGGCGTGCAAAATATTATAATAATAATAATAATATTATTATTAATAATAATAATATTATTATTGGCGATTTCTTCTGCCACGATATAACTTGCCTTTACAGCAGCCTCACTTTGTTTTGTGGCTTTTGTGAACATTTTCTGTTGTGAAACCAAACCTTTTTTCATCTCCTTTACTTTCTGGCTCCTTTTAGCCGTGTCCAGGTCCTTATATTGGTCCTGGTGTTTCGTTTCATAGTGTCGTCTAATATTGTACTCCTTAGTTACTGACACGTTGCCTCCACAAACAAGACAAACAGGTCTGTCTTTTACATATGTAAACAAATATTCTGTCTCCCACCTGTCCAGAAAAGTTCTATTTTCTGACTTTCTTTTTGCCATTTTTTGGTAGGGTAACACAGTGACAGCTGTAGTTTGAGGTCGCAGTGTGGTCTGGGGGAGAGAGGCACGGGGATGCGGGGTGCGCCGGGGCTTTCAGCCGAAGGAGTGCGCAAGAAGACGGATCAGTACCTTCCTAATACATCCAAGACCGCTACTGACACAGAGGAGGGGGTGTGTCTGCCTCTCTCCTGATTGACGTGCCAAAACAACAGCAGAGCATTATGGGATTTGTAGTATAAGCAGTAAATGTGGTGTTACAGCGCTGCCGCCGTATAAAACCGGCGGGCCAGCTCTAATATTAATTTGAAATTGCCTCGCGGGCCAAATATAATTACACTGAGGGCCAAATTTGGCCCGCGGGCCAGAGTTTGACACCTATGCTCTAGTACATGGGTATTTATTCAAACTACAACTTATCAGTATCTCACTATGAAAATGTTCTGCCTGATATTTTACAGATGAACATACAGAAGTGGGTAGTGGTCAAAAATTGTACTCAAGTTAAAGTACTTCAAAATAATAGTAGTACAAATGCTCCAAGTGAACTACTACTTAAAGGAAAAGTAATGTTTTTTTTACAATCTGAGCCTTCTTTCGGCAATAAAACAAGTAGTTTTACTCACCCATAGCACTTTGGTGTCAATTGGAGCAGTATCGCAGAAGTTATGTTGAGCCGTTCTGTTCTACTAATGATCCCGTATCCGTTAGCGTGAGTGCTCGGGGCACTGATTTGCGGTCTCCAAATAACACAAACTTTAGCACTTTTCAAATCACAGAAGATCGCTGTGTCAGCGTAGACTTTTAGTAGATTCCAAAACGGCCTGAAACCCGATATCGCAACAGAAAAGTAAAGTTCAGAGCGGTGTTAGCTTCTTTCGGACTAGCGGTGTTTACAAAACAGCTGAGTTCACGCATGCGCACTGTCCTCTCTGATGACGTCATCAAATGAAACTATGGGCCCGTTTACACGAGAATGCTTACGGGTAAAAACGACAAAATATTTTATCGGAAGTGCCTTTCGTTTACACGGTGACGGCGTTTTTGGGGCCTAAAAACGCAGAAATCTGAAACCACCCTCCAGAGTGGAAAAGTTAAATACGCTCCGCTGTAGCGTCTCCGTGTAAACTGCCCAAAGACGCAAAACTGGTCAGATCTGCTCACGTCGGTACGCGTTTACGTCACATAGATGCGGCAATACAAGAGTCATTTCAACAATTGTATAAATGGCACCCACACACGTCTACGGTCTTTTCTCTTCTTCCCGTACAAGTCTTTTTCACACTCTCACAGCCACAGACGCCAAGACAAGCGACTTCCGCATGAGGCACTTCAAATGTAAAACCCCATGTGATTTTATATTTTCTAATTCACTGTAATCCTCCTGTAATGTCACTATTTTCAGTACAATATTCAAAAACATGTCAACAAAAATACAAGTCACTGAAATGTTTGGAGCGGAACTTAACAACTCATTTAAAACGCAACTAGAACATTTTATTTTGAAGTTTTACCTTTCTCTTTTCCGGTACAGTCGTGGTTAGAAATGTAACTTGACGCTGTTGTGATGTTTGTTTTTTTTCAGTCAAGCGCCTTCCTTCGTTGGCGCTTGCGTCCACTTTTGCCTCTTCGTATAAACGCAGATAAAAAATTGAAGACGAGACGCCACTTTTGCGTCTTCTGTTTTGATCGTCGCCGTATAAACGTAGCCTATAGCTGCATATCGGGTTTCAGGCTGTTTTGGAATCCACTAAAAGTCTACCCTGGCACAGCGATCTTCTGTGATTTGAAAAGTGCTAAAGTTTGTGTTATTTGGAGAGCGCAAAGTAATGCCCCGAGCACTCACGCTAACGGATACGGAATCATTAGTAGAACAGAACGGCTCAAACATAACTTCTACGAAACTGCTCCAATTGACAGCAAACTGCTATGGGTGAGTAAAACTACTTGTTTTATTGCCGAAAGAAGGCTCAGATTGTTAAAAAAAACGTTACTTTTCCTTTAAGTAATAGTAATTGTAAGAGTGACTGATGTGGATGTAATTGGAGGAACAAAACATTAAATAAAGAACAAAATCTGGTGTTTTCAAAGGATAGATACAAAAACTATAAGAGTTTTTACCAACGCTTTTACTGAAGCGTACTATTACACTGTTAAATATATTACTGAAGTAGAAGTAAAAGTATGAACTATACTCTGAAAAGTACAATCTTTAATGGTTACTCAAATAATTATTCTTGTGTAAGTGTAACTGAGTACTACCCATCTTTGTTCATATTGAATGTAACCATACCAAAAATGATGTAAAATAATGAATTTCTTTCTGTTTTCCAAAGAAAAAAAACAACTTCTTAGCCAGAAAAAAGGAAAATTTCAAAACTAAGAACAGGTATACTTAACTAAACACTGCCGACTATTCTGATTGCACTGGTATGTGGCAAATTATGGTATATTTACTATGTACAGACCACAAAAATTTGAGAGTAACTGGATAATATCAGAAGGAGCGATGCAAGAAACACAAACGTTCAAATAATTTCATATTGTTCTTACTCACAGTGGGAAGAGGAACCACAGCTTTATATGTAACTACCCACCTGTGTTCAGGGAAAAAGTCTGTCAAAAAAAGTTAAAAAATCTGATGTACTTTTTCTGTTTTTGAGTCCAGTGATGAAAACCTCTACTCAGGCCTTCCCTCTCCTGACCTCCAGTGACCTCTTTGGTTTCTTATGTTGCAGATTTATAGATTATTTATTTTGTTACTTCATAATAAATGTTATTTTATTGCACAAAAGTGAGAGTGTGGTTCTGTTGGACTGGCAGCACATGCGTCAGAATCTGGCTCCTGCTGTCGGTGATTCACCTGCGTCGTCTGCTCAAATGACAAAAACACAAAACCGTTTTTAGATTTATGGAGCTGGTCATTAACGGTCTCTCAGTCGGTAGAGCATTCGTCCACTGAGCACAAGGTTAGAAGTCCTTGGGCAAGACACTCAACCCACCTAATAATAATAATAATAATAAATTTTACTTATATAGCGCTTTTCATGACTCTCAAAGATGCTTCACAGAGCAATACAATAAAATAAGTCCATAAAACAGTCAAAAATAAAACAAAATGAATTAAATTACCTCGCCCCCAGTGTCTGCGTACACTGGTGTGTGAATGTGTGTGTGAATGGGTGAGTGGTTCCTTGATGTAAAGCACTTTGAGCCTTGAAGGTGGGAAATCACTTTATAAAAACATGGCCAATTACCATTTAAACCTAGTACATTCATGCTAAAATAAAGACAGTAGTGACTAAATAAAATACTATAACAAAACTGGTAAATAATAAGTATTTTCTATATTTTTTTCAAGTGATATTATTTAAATATTCTGTACGTTTCTTCCCATATTAGAAGTTGAGGCAGTAACTGATATATTACAGAAATATTATGTAATAGACCTGTATTCATGTTAAAGGTCCCATGGCATGAAATTTTCACTTTCTGAGGTTTTTGAACGTTAATGTGAGCTCCCCTACCCTGTTTAGGCCCCCCCCCCCATGGTTAAAAGTTGCAAAATGTCTAAACTGAGCATTTGCGATGCTTTTCTGCGTTTGAAAAAAACACAGCTCAAATCAGACCCCCAGGATTTTGCGGGCATTTTTTGTGATTGTTTCGGGCTAAAATGCCTGAATTTGCGGGAGCTTTTCCAAAAAGTTGCGATGAAAGTTGCGGTGCTTTTAAGGTTTTTGTTGCGATTTTGTTGCGGGAGGAAGTGAAAGTTGCAATAAATAGTTGCAATTTTCCCTTTTTGTAATTAAAATTGAGTAATATTTTGAATATTGAGTTATTACTGACAAAGAATAATACAAAGACACAGAGATCACAGATATGGTCCTAAAACAACCTTACCAACATCGAAAATAAATTACTACTAGGAGGGGAACTGTTTCGGTCTTTTGCTGTTATTTTTGTGGGCAAATGGCGCCGCAGACATGTTTCTTTGCCATTAGAAGCCGTGTCTCAGTTCCCAGAGTGCGCGGCTCGGAGCGTGGTCCGAAGGGCATGTGTGTCACACATTTCGACAGAACACCAGCACGACGACTGCTGTCCCACTTTTTTGTCCCATGCACAGTTAACACGGTTGTTAAGCGGTCCGTGGACTGCAGTCGGGGCTGAGCAAGTGTGCACCTCCTTGACTGCAGTCTGAGCCCCCTTTGGGCCGCGCTCCGAGCTGTGCGCTCTGGGAACTGGGACACGGCCGCAGTTTCGTTTTGTCACACGGAAGTAAAGCAGAAGGAAGTTGGTCGGCGTTCAATACGTCGCCGATGATTGGTCAAAATTGTAAAAAACAATAAAAATTGCGGGAAAGTTGCGGTGATTGGTCAAAATTGCAACACCGCCCTGAATTCACAGGGATTGGCTGAAGTTGCGTTGAAGTTGTAAATCGCAACATCGCGAATTCCTGGAGGATCTGTCAAACGGGCGATTTTGAACAAGGCACCTTATTGACGTCAGATCGAAAAAAGAAATGCAAATGCAGTTCCACCACCGTCTGGATCTCCACCTCCTCTCTCTGGAAATCACACCCAGAGAGTTTGGACCGCGAAGGAGCTACGCAATGCGAAATGCATTTTTTTATTTGCCTGGAGGCACGTGCGAGTGTTTCTAGGTTCGGAAGTCCTTTACCCGACCCTCTGGACCTCTGAAACAGCAGTGGTTTAATTTTATTTTCTGTGATAATGTGTTTTTTTCATTGAATTTCCTCTCCTTTCTGCCTCTGCGCTTCAAACACGGAAATCGGAGCCAGCCAGAGCACAGCGGCGCAAAGGAGCGGGTGGGGCCCCCCCCTCTAACCCAATCTCTGTCCTTCTCATTTGCATTCAAGCAACAACACCCTGAATAAAGTGTTTCAGAGACATATTTAGCCTCATGAAGACAGTCAGAGTCATATCTCATGCACTGAGTGTTGATTTTGAAGAAGGATTCATTTACAGTATTAGGGAACCATTAAGGAGCCATATAAAAGCATCAAGAAGTACCATGTCATGGGACCTTTAAAATAAAGATAGCAGTAACAGAATAAAAGAAGTATATTGGTAAATAAAAAGTGTAGTATAAATTATAAACTCTTACGTTAGGCGATATTTTGAGGACTTTACCATTCGAATGTTAGGATATTCTGTTTTAACTTGCTATTTGCCATGACAACAGTCCTAATTTACCCTGAAACCCATGGACAGATACTGTATAAAAGTTATTTTGATATTTGCGGTGAGGCGAGGTGTCAGAGTGTCTGCTGGTTCAAGGCTGATTTCTTGTTGGCAGTGTTTGGCGGGAGATGACAGAGGCGTCCATCTCTGATCATCTGTCACCGTCTCTTATCGTTTCATCTTCTATTCTTAGCTCATGTTATTTCCTCCGAGCAGACAGCTGATCATCACAAGACCAGACCCACAAACTAAACAAACGTGCATCGTCTTATATTAGAAAAGGGACAGATGGGAAGAAGGAAGACAAGACATAAAACACCTCCACTTGTGCTGGTTTATCGTTTAAACGAGACATAACACTTAAACAACCACGTAGAGATCAAGGCAAGAGACACAAGAGCTTCATATGAACTGGTCATCACCATGAGGAAATAATGGTTCGGTTCACAATTTTGACGTCACTTTTTTTTTTTAATTTGCAAAATGTAAAAATGCAGGAGACATGAGGAAAATAACACAATATGCCCCTTATGATTAATGCAAATCATAAGTGTATATTCCCACAGTGTCCAGAGTCTAGTACAGGGGTCTTCAACGTTTTTCAGGCCAGGGACCCCCAAACAGATGGCGAACTGGGCCAGGGACCCCCTACTATATATACGGCATAGCATGATGCGTTTGCCTTTACTTCTCCATTCGCCATGTGCGCATTAATGTGCATTTTAAGACATCAGAGAGGGTGGAGGGACAAGGGAGAAATTGATTGGGGAAACATGAAAAAATATATTGTTTTTAAAGATCCCATGACATGGTACTTCTTGATGCTTTTATGGCTCCTTAATGGTTCCCTAATACTGTAAATGAATCCTTCTTCAAAATCAACACTCAGTGCATGAGAAACAGGGATAAGATGAGAAAGAGTCATAAATATCTCTCTCAAACTCTTTATTCTGGGCGTTGTTGCTTGAATGCAAATGAGGAGAAAAGAGATGGCCAATAGTAGAGGGTGGGGGCGTGGCCAAACTCTCTGCTCAGAGCTCAGAGCCCACAGCTGATCCATTTCCTTGTTTTTGCACGGGGGAGAGATTTGAAGCGTTCCATTGAAAAATAAACACATTTCCACAGAAAATAAAATGAAACCACTGCTGTTCAAAGGTCCAGAGGCTCAGATAAAGGACTTCCGAGCCTAGAAACACTCGGACGTGCCTCCAGGCAAATAAAAAAACGCATTTCGCATTGCCTAGCGCATTCGCAGTCCAAACTCTCTGGGCGTGATTTACAGAGACGCTGAGTACAGACAGACGGGGGTGGAACTGCATTTGCATTTCTTTTTTCGATCTGACGTCAATAAGGTGTCTTGTTCAAAATCGCCCGTTTGAGCTCTGATTTTTTGTAACACAGAAAAGGATCGCAAATGCTCAGTTTAGACATTTCACAACTTTTAGCCATGGGGGGGGGGTAAACAGGGTAGGGGAGCTCACATTAACGTTCAAAAACCTCAGAAAGTGAAAATTCCATGCCATGGGACCTTTAAAAACATTAAAATATAAAATTATATTATTTTAAAGTGAAATCAAAAGATTTTGCGACCCCTCTGCAGTACCTCCGCGAGCCCCCTAGGGGTCGCAACCCCCCTGTTGAAGACCTCTGGTCTAGAGCAAAAGAAAAAAGAACTAAACCATTTCAGTACTCCACATAGAAATTCATTTGAAAATTAAATTAATTTTAAAAAATTGATAAAGTATCTATCTATCGATCGATCTATCTATCTATATTCAAAGTCCAGAGTATTGAACCGGTAATCTTTCCATTAGAGTTCTAACCACTATGCCCATAAGTGATATCTAAAGTGTTCACAATGTAGGTTACTAAGAGATAGCAATTACTTCATTTACAACGCACAAAAGAAAGAACATTTCACACACAGAGTATGCAAATATATTGGTGTCTCAATGTGTGTATTGATACTTTAAGTGGCATCGTGCTGGGGGTGTTCTGCATGTACATCTATGTCAGAATGTGCACAGGTTTCCCATGGTGACACAATGCACACATAACTGAGTAACTGAGCTTCTACCAGAGTTGTGTTTTCAGTTAGCATCACACCCCAGGGAACGCCAATGACATCAGCTGTTTCGTATCATAATAAAATATACACAAATACTGGCCCATTGCACCATTAGAGAAAAGGACATTGGCTCATATAATACATACTACCGTGTACTTCGGAAC
This sequence comes from Paratrypauchen microcephalus, assembly GCA_036785185.1. Taxonomy (NCBI): domain Eukaryota; kingdom Metazoa; phylum Chordata; class Actinopteri; order Gobiiformes; family Gobiidae; genus Paratrypauchen; species Paratrypauchen microcephalus. The sequence continues at coordinate 362,144 of JAVJIX010000329.1, read as the reverse complement.
TACCCATATTTGTTGATGAATTCACAGAAACCAGTTGAGTCCAGGGCCTCTCTATGTGATGTGTGTGTAGAGGTGTTGTAGATACTGCCCCCTGGTGGTGGTGTTAGCAGGGAACACAGCGTGGCAGAAGTCGCACAGGTGGGACTGCAGAGTCACATCAGAAATCATCATCCCGCCGGGAGGAGGGAGGAGGTGGGTGTAGGGGGCCCCCGAGGAAGAGGTCAGGCCCCCGGGTACAGGGACCTGGGAAGAAAACTGCAACTGGAAAACAATAGGAAAAGTGCTGGTGTCATTGTCTTACTTTTTTAAACAGCCACTGTGTATTTTATCTAGTGAAGGGTTTGCCACCTGCTTGTCTCCATAGAGATGTTATTGCTTTGCCTGGAATGTTCCACATTATGGCATTTAAAGGAAAAGTTACTTTTTTTTTTTACAATTTGAGCCTTATTTCGGTAATAAAACAAGTTGTTTTACTCACCCATAGCACTTTGGTGTCATATGGAGCACTTCCAGAGTTGTTTTAGATTTGCGGTTAGCCTAGCGTAACTTCTAGCCATAGCTCGGGGCATATAATATATTCCCCAAGCATGTAATATGCCCCGTGCGGGCTCCAAATAACACAAACTTTAGCACTTTTCAAATCATAGAAGCCCAATGTCTTTACCTGGCCAGCCAAATGATCTCTCTCTGTATTTGCTATACAGCACGATACCATTTGGACACCCTCGCTCCACCGGTTAACAACGGACTCCGCGATTCTGATTCGTTCAAAGATGGTGACGTCAGTGCACCCGCCTTTGCCCGCAACGTCCCTTCCATTCAGCTGTAAAATTGGTCTTAAATGACCTAAAACACATCGATTCCTTAAAACTACAGCAGCTGACAGCTCTAGAGGCCTTTCTTTTCAAAAAAGATGTTTTTGCATTGCTTCCTACCGGCTTGTTTCACGTCGTTGTCCGTTAACTGTTCTCTGATTGGTTCACTTAGCTGTCTGTCTAAGCGCAACGGCAGCGCATTCTGGACCAAGCGTTACCAGACTCGCAGCTGGTACAGCGATGAGTCATGGATTCTTCCAGGCAACCGATGTCTTAGTCTACGATTTCGTTTGAATCAAAAGTGGCCTGTAATCTGAGATTTATCCATAGTTTACAGCTTTGCGTTTCATGTTTGGGTCCCGGGAGCTGAGAGCACAGTCCGCACATGCGCACTGGCCTCCTCATCTACTCGAAACTATGGCTAAATCTCGGATTACAGGCCACTTTTGACCACACGAAATCGTAGGATAAAACATCGGGTTTCTATTATTTGAAAAGTGCTAAAGTTTGTGTTATTTGGAGACCGCAAACATGTGCCCCGAGAACTCACATGATGGAGATCGCAAATCTAAAACATCTCTGGAAGTGCTCCATATGACACCAAAGTGATATGGGTGAGTAAAACAACTTGTTTTATTACCGAAATAAGGCTCAGATTGTAAAAAACGTTACTTTTCCTTTAATCTTTATCTTCACAGAAACAATCAGGTGACGCCTCTTGGCCACACTAGTGTCTGAATGAGATCACTGCAAGTTTCTGTATCTGAAATCATTTTTGAATAGTTTATTATTATGAATTACTAGTTAATTACTAATTAACTCTTTTATCTTTTTGCAAACAAGCAAATGATGACACCAGGCCAAGCTGCAAGTCACATCTGTGGAGAGGTGACCCTTCTCGCAGTAAACATACATCGTTTTCAGTGTATTTTTGGGCTATAAACATAGAGAGATGAATTTTAATGCCATATTGTGGAGCATTCTAGGCAAAGCAATGTAAGTATTAGGTATCATCTGCAAACAACCAACTGTAGCTACTATATTTTATGGAGGCAAGTCATTTATTCTCCTAGAAATGTTTAAAATGTGCACTGTGACCTGAATCTCAAATTGAAAACGCAAAATTAATATAAATTGTAAAGCTTGTAAATCGCAATATTTTTTCACCAAACTGTACAGCCCTAAGAAAAATATAGAAAAACTGGTTACATTTCTCTGTGTATGTTCCCCGTTATGATGAAGGCGTTTGTTACACGAGGTTTCACTGGACAAGGTCAAGACTGAAGAGAGAGACTGAGGAATGCTGAGCTCAGATCTGGGCTCTTTCTTTTGGACACTCGTATCCACAGACAGCTCGGACATGTCTTGTGCTAGAAGGTCGGAGAAGTCTTTAGCGTTTCTGGAAGACTCCTGAACGCCACACAGTGCTGCTGGGGTGACGAGGGGAGGAGGAGGGTGAGGAGATGTGTTCAGGTACGCAGGATATTCAGAGTCTAACTGTGCTGGGAGGTCTCCAAGATCTTTATCTGAACCTCCTGGAAAGAAAAAAAAAAAATTTGGTCAATATTAGGTTGGTATAATAAACAGAACAACGTATTTGTATCAACAAATCTCCAATTTGACAGTCAAACAGCAAAGCCCATCCTAGAAGTTGAACTTGTCCTCCAGCTCAGTTTGAATCTCCAGCCATTCTAGAAAGTGATATCAGTATACGCAGGATTAAAGATGGGCTAAACAGAGCCTAATCCAGAACTATAAACCAGGATTTTATCTGGTCTAAATCGGGATTAAATGAGAATAAAATTAGGACTAAAACCAGGACTTACTTCGCCTGACCAAGTGAAATTGTTTTCTTGTTGTATTCCATACAAATAAAACCACTTTCTCCATATGGAATGCGTGATAAAAGTCTGTTATTTTACCAGAGTATACCAGGTCTAAAGCAGAGTTACACCAGAAAAAACTGAAATACAGTGGTACCTCACCTTACGAATGACCCAACAAACGAAAATTTCAAGTTACGAAATGCCTTCACGGTAAATTTTTGTCTCTAGATACGAAAGAAAATTCAAGTTACGAAACGCGAAATCTCAAAAATTCAAATAATGCGGCCTCAGCCACACACATTATACGCTTTTCTCAGACTGGATTTAAACTTTTCTCACATTTGTCTCTCGTTTAAACACTCAAACTTTCATAGATTTTCAACAAAATTATTAATAGTGAAGTGTGGGGGGAAGGGGGAGGGGGGAGAAGACTGCGCTCTGACACGTGTGATAGCAGGTCTAGACCTGGACTAAACCAGGACTGGACCAGGACTAAACCTGGACTAAACCAGGACTAAACCTGGACTAAACCTGGACTAAACCTGGACTAAACCTGGACTAAACCAGGACTAGACCAGGTGGATTAAAGCAGCGAGGAGGGGACTGCACGCAGTCTGAGCGCATGAACGAGACCCATGCAAGAGCCGCGGTGGTCTAGACCTCCTCTAGACCTGACCAGGTCTAGAGGAGGTCTAGAGGAGCCGCGGTGGTCTGGACTAAACCAGGACTAAACCAGGAGGAGCCGCGGTGGTGCTCTTGCACGGGTCTCGTTCATGCGCTCAGACTGCGTGCGGTCCCCCTCGCTGCTCCCCTCAGCCGTGACTCGAAACGAAACCAGGAAATAGACCGCGCGCAGCGCTTTAATCCACCTGGTTTAGTCCTGGTTTAGTCCAGGTTTAGACCTTGGTCTAGACCTGCTGTCAGCTCCGCGCCGGGTCATGCTGCGCTATCACACACGTGTCAGAGCGCAGTTTTCTCCCCCCTCCCCCTTCCCCCCACACTTCACTCTTAATACAGTTTGTTGAAAATCTATGAAAGTTTGAGTGTTTAAACGAGAGACAAATGTGAGAAACACAGAACACAATGTTACACTATAAAAAAAAGTTACACTATAAAAAAAAAACTTGGATCGGGGCCTTGGAACGAATCAGGCTTTTTCCATTGAAATAGCTACTCAACTTACGAATTTTTCATGTTACGAAACCACTTCTGGAACGAATTAATTTCGTAAGGTGAGGTACCACTGTAAACTGAGATTAAACCTGGGTTAAACAAGGACCAAACCAGGTCTAAAGCAGAGCTAAAGGACTCTCTCAGGTCTGTGTTCTGTATTCACTACCTTGTTGCTGCTTGAGAGCGGCGGTGAGCTTCTGGAGCATCGAGGCTTGTCTCAGACACAGAGACCTGAGACGCACAAACTCCTGATACAGCTGAGCGTACGCCTCCTCCATCAGGACTGCACGAAAACAGAAAAGATAAATAACACCAGACAAATCTGAAAAGTTAAATAGCACACCTTTAATACTTAAACGACATTTTGATGCACTGCATGTCGAACACATATGGCAGAAATGACAATAAAGCTGACTGATCTTTTTGTGTTGTAATTCATCATTCCAAGGACTGGTGTAACAGAGTACACACTTTGTGACTGATTAGAATAATTATTTCAAGTACAATGAGTTTTATGTATTTAAACTCTGATTTCATAATGAAGCTGTCGTCTATTGAATCTCTATTGTGCATTATTAAGAAGCTAAGACATAATGTTGCCTAGAATATTTAAAAAATAGACTGACCAGTTTCTGCAATGTTTTGTTTTTTAATAAGTGTGGACTCTGAGCTAAAACTGCCAGGAGGAACTGGTTCAAAACAGGGAAGTGAAAGTAGATGGAACTGAAATAACCTGCACGCACAGATAAGAACAGCACAGTGTTCTTTACTCAGTATATTTGAGTGATTTCAATAAATAAAACTGAATCCATGGTTAAGTATTTTGCTATTATGCTTTATTCAAGAACAATTGCACAGGAAAAAGTCATTCTAAATCACTAGAAACAAGCACATAAGAAAATGCTACCACAATCTAGGGCTGTGTACACAAAACGTGTGACTAAGAGTGCAGTTACTTATATGTCAAATAAAAAGTTAAGCAAACACAGCAGTGCAAATGTAGTTGACGTTTATACCAATGATTCGTTTGTGATGAAATAAACACAGTAACAAATGGACTAAAACAGCAAAGTATGAGGCAATAACTCAGTTTAAACAAAAAGATCCTGTGTCACAATGATGAAATAATAGCTTTTTCTTTACTTACTTTTGATTTAGAGCGACACGGATGACAGGAGGAGGAAGTGTGTGGAGTTTGTTGGAGGTTTTTGTGGAAGAGGCGTGTGTGTTTTCATTCTGGTCAAACGGGCTTCGCTGCGTCATGACGTCATCGCAACGGAGCGCTCACCTGACTTCCGTAAACAAAAACAAAACAACCAAAAACCGAGGCTTTTTTTTATTATTTAAAAAAATAAAATAAAATAAAAAACGTGCTCCTCACCTTCCACGGTGGTTGGTCTCTCACCCTCATCCAGCTCGGGTCCTCTACCAGAGGCCTGGGAGTATCTTTGCTGTTCCTGTACTGCACTTTTCTGGACTGAGATGTCTGATGTTTTTCCTGGGATCTGTTGTAGCCACTCCTCCAGTTTGGGGGTTACAGCCCCGAGTGCTCCGATCACCACGGGCACCACTGATGCCTTCACCTTCCAGACCTTCTCCAGCTCTTCCTTGAGCCCCTGGTATTTCTCTAGTTTCTCGTGTTCCTTTTTCCCAGTGTTGTATAGTAACGAAGTAATAATACTTCACTACTGTACTTAAGTACATTTTGGGAGACTTTGTACTTTACTTGAGTTTTTAAAAAAATGATAACTTTTACTTTTACTTCACTACATTTCTGAATTTAATTGCATACTTTTACTCCGATACATTTTCAATGTGCCGTTTAGTTACTCATTACAAAAAAAACCTCTACTGACTGCAAGGAAGTCAGGACGTGCCTGGGCTTGTTCGCTACTTGCGCATGACAATCAGCCTACACCTGTTGGTTTCATGCAGCTAGTTTAATCAATCAACATCCCTGATGGAAGAGGAGACAGCATCCACGTCGGCTACAAATGAAGGGGGACCTGACGATGAGCATCCTTGGCCGTACTTAAACACAATATTCTCTTACGCTGATATGAAGGATTCGTCCTATTGAATGAAGTGCCTCTTGTGCCTTCCAAGAAACGTGGAAATCCTATCTTACAGGAACTCCCCGTCCAACCTCAAGAAACACATCGAGGTAAGTTCTAGATTAATGAAATTGTTAGCGTCTGTATTCCAATTTCAGTAACCATAGCATGGACATTCTAGACACCGTTGTGAAACCTTGAGCAGAACATGTAGAAATTAACTTTGTGTGACATTGTTTCGGTTACACAAAGCATTTATTTGACGATGTTGGAGCTAACAGGCTACCTAGCTTTTTCGGCTCAAGGGAAGGCATAGCTGTAGGCTAAGTGTAACGAATGAGAAAAGGCACACGAGTTCAAAAGGACAAAAAATAACATTAACATGTGCCTACTCTTAAAAATTTAAACAAGCGCTGTGTGTTTGTGCGATCTAAGTAACAAAGCGAGGGTTAGCTTCAGACTGCCTTTGCTTCATACTTTTACTTGTACTTTTAATTACATTACTTGAGTACATTTATTTTTACATTACTTGTCATACTTAAGTACAAGAAGTTCCAGATACTTTAAGACTTTTACTCAAGTAACATTTCAGTCAGTGACTTCGACTTTTACCAAAGTCATTTTTGGGAGGGGAACCTATACTTTTACTTGAGTTTGATTTTCCAGTACTTTATACAACACTGCTTTTTCCTGATGTTACCATCACTTGGTATTACAATGTCCACCACCACGGCTCTGTTCTGTTGCTTATCCACCACCACTATGTCTGGTTGGTTCGCCATCACCATTCTGTCTGTCAGTCTGTATCTGGAAGTCCCAGAGGATCTTGGCTCGGTCATTCTCCGCAACCTTTGGAGGTGTTTCCCACCTTGACCTTGGGGTCTCCAGCCCGTACTCTGCACAGATGTTTCTGTACACTATGCCCGCCACTTGGTTGTGTCGCTCCATGTATGCTTTCCCTGCCAGCATCTTACACCCTGCAGTTATGTGCTGGACTGTCTCAGGAGCCTCTTTGCACAGCCTACACCTTGGGTCTTGTCTGGTGTGGTAGATCTGGGCCTCTATTGCTCGGGTGCTCAAGGCCTGTTCCTGTGCAGCCAGGATGAGGGCCTCTGTGCTGTCCTTCAGACCAGCCCTCTCCAGCCATTGGGAGGATTTCTTGATATCAGCCACTTCAGTTATGTTTCGGTGGTACGCCCCATGTAGGGGTTTGTCCTGCCATATATATATATATATATATATATATATATGCACTAAATCAGGGCTGGACTGGGACAAAAAAATGGCCCTGGCATTTTTGGCTTAGACCGGCCCCTCATAATTAGTCCTGGTTTAGTCCTGGTTCAATCCTGATTTAGTCCTGGTTCAGACCTGATTTAGTCCTGGTTCAGACCTGATTTAGTCCTGGTTTAGTCCTGGTTCAGACCCGATTTAGTCCTGGTTTAGACCTAATTTAGTCCTGGTTTAGTCCTGGTTCAGACCTGATTTAGTCCTGGTTTAGACCTAATTTAGTCCTGGTTTAGTCCTGGTTCAATCCTGATTTAGTCCTGGTTTAGTCCTGGTTCAGACCTGATTTAGTCCTGGTTTAGTCCTGGTTCAGACCTGATTTAGTCCTGGTTTAGTCCTGGTTCAGTCCTAAATTGTGGGCCTGTCTCTAAGAAAAAAAGAAAAAAGAAAAAAAAGAACGGCATCAGCCCCTAGGACTGTCGGCCCACCGGGAAAATGCCCGGTATGCCCAATTACCAGTCCAGGCCTGCACTAAATAATATAATAATAAGCTAAGTGAAAAAAGTCATGAAATATCCTAATAATAATAAGTTAAATAACAAAGAAAAACAATGCTATAGCTATATTATCGTTCTATTTAAAGGTGTTCTTGTAAACTTATCTATCTCTGCGATAAGAGGGTGACCCCACTCACAGTAAGAATGTGTGTTATTCAATGTATAATTGTTACATAATGCACCACTAAACCTTTCTTGTCAATATAATGATTTAATCTTTTTTATGTTCTGTCCTTTATGTCAAATTAAAAGTTGCAGAAACTTTACTCTGCAAAGTGATCATAGATTTTATTGTGAAACTCCTGCTCATATCAGTTTCCTGTATCTGTCGTTTTCCTCAGCGCTTTGGCCCTGATGGACGACAGGTGTTGGCTGGTGAGACTTGTGAAAATGCATTGGTTTCCCTCAGAGAGTTATGGTCATGAGACTATTACAGATTGAAATATGACAAGACTGCACCATTTTTTTTTATTTCTGATTGCGCTGCTATGTTCTTTAAATAGGGCATGAAGGGTTAGACTACTTCAGATAACTTCAGGACTATATTTGGTTAGTCGGCCCCCAACCTGATCTTTTATTAGAAAATGTGAATGGAATTTCAGTTTTAAAGTGCGTATGACAGTGTGTAATTCTGACTTAATTTGGTGTAAGTAGAGCTCTATTTTAGAGAGTTTCACACCACAGATCCATGTTCCGTACTGATGGCATCATACTAAGGAGAATTCTGTGACACCATTTACACGCAAAAAAACAACAATTTTGTTTATTTATTTTCATATTTCATCATTTCATATTATTTAAACATGAATTCAACAAAATAACATAGTTTTCTTATAATTGTGTTTGTTATATAATCATTTCTATGTAGATTAGAGGACTTTTGGTGTGCATCATGGTTGCTAGGTAACAGTTATGGAATGCCCTAGAGTGATGCCATGAATTTTTCCAATCTGGGAGAACATTTGTAAAATCTAAAATATAGCCCCTTAAAAGGTGCACTGTGTAACTTTTCTGGTGAATGGCCTGCCCCCTGCTTGTGTCCATGGAGATATTATAAGATATTATTGCCTGGAATGTTCCTCAGCATGGCATTAAATGTATCAACCTCCATGAAGACAGGTAGCAGCAGCGTTATTAGTCTAGTTATAGATTCTTTATTTCATTCATTCTTTCTTTCTTTCTTTTTTTTAAGTAAAATTGATTGTGCTTGTTAATTGGGAACATTTTATTCTACACTGATGAATCAACAAAGATTTCATGCAGATATGTGACTTATTCGTATCTGTTACATAACCCATTCATGTGATCCCCAGTGGCTGTGTGCGGTCCCTGCTGTGTTGTGAGTGTGAATGTTTGATTAATGGTGCTATTTTTACATGAGCTGCTGTACGTCGCCCTCCGGAGTCTGTTGGCTGGTTTACACTTCTTTGCTTTGCCCTTGAACACTTGCTCTCTGCCCCCTTCCCCCTTCTCTGGGCCAGACACTTGATCTGACTGGGGTCCTTCTGGAGTGCAGCTGAAGTCCACGTGTCTGTGCATTTGACTGTCGTTACTGCACATGGCGGAATACTGGAATTTGGTGTATTGCCAACATGGTGTGTGTGAAGAAAGTTCTACATGTACTGTGTTTCTATGGTCGTATGTTCAGTTGTTACCAAGGTGACACAGCAAACACAAAACACAAAAAGTTTGAAGAGTCTGAAAAGACAAAAAACTAAATTACAGAGCATGGTCCAGTTGTAATTGTAATTTTTTGTGTGAGAGAGACAGTGTAACAGCACAAATCATCTCAGCTCTTATAGTTTTCATGAAGTCAGCTCTTTCAGGTCATCTTGACTTAAAGGTCCCATGACATGGTACTTCTTGATGCTTTTATATGGCTCCTTAATGGTTCCCTAATACTGTAAATGAATCCTTCTTCAAAATCAACACTCAGTGCATGAGAAACAGAGATAAGATGAGAAAGAGTAATTTTTCTCTCTCTGGAACACTCCATTATGGGCGTTGTTGCTTGAATGCAAATGAGGAGGACAGAGATGGCCTATAGTAGAGGGTGGGGGCGTGGCCAAACTCTCCGCTCTCAGCTCTCAGCTGTGCGCTCTGTTTGCGCGGAGAAGAGATTAGAAGCGTTCCATTAAAAAATAAACACATTTCCACAGAAAATAAAATTAAACCACTGCTGTTCAAAGGTCCAGAGGCTCAGATAAAGGACTTCCGAGCCTAGAAACACTCGGACGTGCCTCCAGGCAAATAAAAAAACGAATTTCGCATTGCCTAGCGCATTCGTAGTCCAAACTCTCTGGGCGTGATTTACAGAGACGCTGAGTACAGACAGACGGGGGTGGAACTGCATTTTTCGAGCTGACGTCAATAAGGTGCCTTGTTGAGAATCGCCCGTTTGAGCTGTGTTTTTTTCTAATGCAGAAAAGGATCGCAAATGCTCAGTTTAGACATTTCGCAACTTTTAACCATGGGGGGTGAACAGGGTAGGGGAGCTCACATTAATGTTCAAAAACCTCAGAAAGTGAAAATGTCATGCCATGGGACCTTTAAAGCTCAGATTAAAGTCTAACTTGTGTAACAGAGCTTCTAACAGAGTAGTGCATTCAGCTAGCTTCACAGCTGATGACATCAGCTGCAAAGGATCAATTGTGCTCTTTATATCTGCATTATATTGAAAATGTATACATCCATTTAAATGCCTGTATGATTTCTTGAGTCTAAAAAAGTCTAGTATGTTACTGTGATACAGGCGCCTACAGCTCCACTCAAACAGTGAGAGATACAGAACTACAGTCATAACATACTCCCTACAACTGTACAACAACTCACCTTATGTAACAGATAATACTCCCTACAACTGTACAACAACTCACCTTATGTAACAGATAATACTCCCTACAACTGTACAACAACTCACCTTATGTAACAGATAATACTCCCTACAACTGTACTACAACTCACCCTTATGTAACAGATAATACTCCCTACAACTGTACTACAACTCACCTTATGTAACAGATAATACTCCCTACAACTGTACAACAACTCACCTTATGTAACAGATAATACTCCCTACAACTGTACAACAACTCACCTTATGTAACCTGGGGATAATCTCCCTACAAGTGTACAACAACTCACCTTATGTAACAGGACCCAAGCTGGAGTACCTATGGTGCATGTTTTGGGTTGGTACCCAACTCAACTGTACAACAACTCACCTTATGTAACAGATAATACTCCCTACAACTGTACAACAACTCACCTTATGTAACAGACAACTCTATGTCATGTCAATCACTCATCATCTCTGCAGTTTCTCCTGACCACCTTGTATTTAGCCCAGATAAGTACTAAAGTACTGTACTTTAGTAAACACACTTTTTTTTTTTTTTTTTTACAAAATGTATTCACTAGCTAGGACCACGCCATCAACATAATGCAGTGAAGATGTTTATTATTGAATGATAGTGGATGTCTCGGTGAATAGGTGGTGATGGCTGGGTTGAGACAGTGGGTGGGGGCTCCGTCTCAATCTTCGATTGGCCCAGCGGAACGGGACCCCCAAAAGTTTTTGAAAGAGCATAAAAGTGGAATGGGTCTGGAGGAGATCGTTGAGGTTGTGACGATCGTACACGAGGTAGGTGCTGGAGACCCGACAACCAAGGGTTCGAATTTTTCCGGTCGGGTACATCTGCCCTGGCCGTGGACATAGTGGCGCCAATGCGAAATAAATGAATGGAGAATGGATGGGGTGTTATGCCAGAAGAGGTCCGTGAAAGGCAAGAGGTTGCCGGAGCGCAGAGTGAGAGTGCAACGGTAGAGAAGGTCCGAAATAAGTGGTAGGCGTTTCGCAGGAAGGCGAGGTTCAGTTTTTTGCAGTCCTTTAATCAGGCACGGGAACATGAAGATGAGACTGTCAGTCTTCACCAGAAATCAGCTTGTATATGAGATTTATCCCTGAGAGGTAAGCCTGGACCCTACTCCCGCGGGAGGATTCATGGGGGCCGGTGCATAGTGTTCTGGGCAGCAGATTCGCTGTCCCCGTGACCCGGAAATGGAAAAGCAGAAGATGGATGGATGGATGGATGGATGGCAAGCCTGGACGGTGGAGACGCAGACATTCCTGGAGTGGCGTGAGAGGGTGCTGAAATTGCAGATGATGGTGACGTCAGATGAGCAGAGGGGAAGCTGATGAAGGTGGTGTTGACTGATTTATTATTGTTAGAATGAATGGGAATGCCTGGATTAATCAGACCCCCCAAAAATGGTGGAAAAGTAGGACGAAGTTCCGATGAAGCTGAAGGCTAATTGTGCGATTCGAGTGCTCTGGAAGCAATGCAGAATCCGACTACTGCCGAAGATTCGGATTGAACACTGGAGAAACGGGAGCTGCGTCGTGAAGGTGCCGTATGGCGAATGAGTCAGGAGTGATGTAGAGAAACCGTGACGTGGAGGGTCTTCTCCCCTGACTGAGGAGTTGGACCTTTGCTGGAGTGGGGTCACTCGCGCCAGCGCAGATGGTTGACTGATGTGACCATGATAATGCTGATGTGCGTCCTTTGGCATGGGTTCGGATGGCAAGCATAGGAACCTGTAGGTGAAGAAAGCCACGCTCGAATGTTGAGGGTTGGATAGGTGAGGGATGAGGGTCGGAGGGATGGGGGTCGGAGTGATGAGGGTCGGGGGGATGAGGGTCGGGGGGATGAGGGTTGGAGGGATAAGGGTCGGGGGGTCGGGGACCTGTCGGGAGCGAGACCTGACGGGAGGAAGATCTCCTATCGTGAGTCGACCCGTCGTGGGTCGGGAGGGAGACCCGTCATGGGTCAGGAGAGCGAGGCAGAGAAAGACCCGTTGTGGGTCGGAAAGGAGTGAGACCCGTTGTGGGTCAGGAGAGAGGGAGACCCGTCATGGGTTGGGAGGGAGGGAGACCCGTCATGGGTCATGAGAGAGAGAGATAGGCGGAGAAAGACCCGTCGTGGGTCGAGAGACCCATCGTGGGTCGAGAGAGAGACCCGTTGTGGGTCGGGAGACCCGACGTGAGCTGGGCGAGCCGTCGTGAGAGCCAGGCGAGCTGTCATGCGGTCGTGAGAGCCGGGTGAGTCGTCGTGAGACCCAGGCGTATTGTCATGCCGTCGACCTGACGGGAGGAAGACCTGTTGTGGGTCAGGAGAGAGGTGGAGAGAAGAAGACCTGTCGTGGGTCGGGAGAGAGGCAGAGAAAGACCCGTCGTGGGTTGGGAGGAAGGGAGACCCGTCATGGGTCAGGAGAGAGGGAGACCCGTCGTGGGTCAGGAGAGAGGCAGAGAAAGACCCGTTGTGGGTTGGGAGGGAGGGAGGCCTGACGGGAGGAAGATCTGCTGGGAGGAAAGGAAGCTATGCCTTTATTAGTCCCACAGTGGGGAAATTCCAGTTCTGCATTTAACCCATCCTGTTATTAGGAGCAGTGGGCAGCACATTACTGCGCCCAGGGACCATCTCCATGATCTTCTTGCTTCGGCTTGGTCAGGACCTAAGCTGGAGGATTTACCCATGATGCATGTTTTGGCTGATGGGGGAAACCGGAGTGCCCGGAGGAAACCCACCCAGACACGGGAAGAACATGCAAACTCCACACAGAAAGGCCCAGGCGACCCGGGGATCGGACCCAGACCATGCATGCAAACTCCACACAGAACACACACCTGAAGACCTGTTGTGGGTCAGGACAGATGTGGAGGAGAAGACCCGTTGTGGGTCGGAAGACTCGACGTGAGAGCCGAGCGAGCCGTCGTGACAGCTTGTCATGAGGCCAAGCGAGCAGTCGTGAGCCGTCGTGAGAGCCGTCCTGAGAGCCGTCCTGAGAGCCAATTGAGCAGTCGTGAGAGCCGTAGTGAGAGCCAGGCGAGCCGTCGTGAGAGCCGTCAAGAGAGCCGTCAAGAGAGCCAGGCGAGCCATCGTGCAAGCCATCGTGAGAGCCATCGAGAGAGCCAAGCGAGCCGTCGTGAGAGCCAGGAGAGCTGTCGTGCCGTCGTGAGAGCCAGGCGAGTTGTCGTGCCGTCGTGGGAGCCAGGCGAGTTGTCGAGCCGTCGTGGGAGCCAGGCGAGTTGTCGAGCCGTCGTGGGAGCCAGGCGAGCTGTCGAGCCGTCGTGGGAGCCAGGCAAGCCGTCGTGAGACCCAGATGAGCTGTCATGCGGTCGTGAGAGCTGGGTGAGCTGGCGGTCATCATGCTGTCATGAGAGCCGGTGAAACGTTGTGACAATCGGCCAGTCGTCAGTCGGCTTGGAACCTGTGGAAAAGCTAAGGACCTGAGGGTGGAGGTGCATATTGGGGATGTTCACAGGGCAGGTACGGGTTGAATGCTGGACAGATGAGCGCGGTCGAATTTGGAGACCGTAATAGTAGTCGCGACATGAGAGCTGAGAATGATGAAAGAATGCAATGATGTAGCATGAGCAGGAGAAGATGAGGATTAGATGGCGAGAGCATCGCTGAGGATGCGTATAGGATAGAATGAGCTGACGTCGATGGTAGGATCCTCGATCGGGAAAGAGGTGGTGAGCCGAGATGGTGTAGCTCAGGTGAGGGCGGAACTGGGAGGAGCTGAATAGTGTGACACGTGGTTATGATGGCTTAAGCTCGCTTGTAATGGATGACGTGAGCTGCCCGAGCTATAATAGCGTGAAACAGCAAGGGCCGGAATATGAATTGATGGCGAGCGGGTGTAAAGACAGCTAGCGTACGTCAAAATTGCGTGAGCAGCACGAGCTGAAATTGAGTGAGTGACATGAGTCGATGGGTGCTGAATATTGGAATAGCAGAAAGAGGATGTAGAGACTGCTTAGCTAGCATGTGATGGAATGGTGTGAGCTAGCATGAGTTGCATGAGTTAGAATGGTCGGATGCGAGTCGGTAGGAGAGGTTGAATACGAGATGACAGTGTGCCAGTGCAGAGAGGAGTTAAGCGAACAAAAACATTCGTACGACGTTTCGGAGTGTGAACGAAAATAGTGTGAATGGGCGTGGTGACTTGTGTGGCTGCAACGACAGAAAAAACATTTGGGTGTTGGGGAAAGGGGTGGGGGGGGGGGAAGGGATAGAGCAGAAGACGGGAAATGGATTAGAGGCCCTGCCTAATGTGGGTAGGGCATGAGAGCCATCTAGCTCATGATGACTGAAAAGAGAGAAATGAGAGATGGGGAGAAGATGCATGTGCATGGGGAATTGTGCAGCCTGCGAGATGGGGACAAGAATGAGACACGAAGGGTGCAGGCACAGGGGGAGATGGCCTGCTTGAAAGCAGCTGAGATGATACAAGAGAATTCAAGTGAAACTGCACAGTAGACAGAATACGTTTACTGGCCACTGGTGGTGATACTACTTAGCCCCCAGCAGGGGGAGCTATGAGGCTGTAGTGGAGGAGAGGAGGGAGTGACGTCTGCAGCTGCACGCGGGAAACTTGATGGGAACCCGGAAGCTCGTTCGTCTCGTTCCAGGGCGCCGGGGTTACATTCTTGATCTAAACTGTTGAAGGTCCCGTCTTGATGTGTCAGCCTGAAGGGGAACGGCGGGTGCTGGGCGGTACCGAACGCTGTGGCTGCTGGAGGCCGGGCCGCGCTGTGCCGAAAGCCGTGGTTGCCAAAGCCGGTCTGCGCACCGAGAGCCGTCTCACTCTGACAGTACACCGGGCTGCGCCAGGCTGCGCGCTCGCCTACACGAGGAGGAGGAGGCGACGAGAGGGACAATGTGGTTATCCCGTACAGCACAGAGATATTGACGGTGGGTGCTCCTTAGAGGTGGAGGTCCGCTGCGTGAGCGCGCGCCTGGAGCGTTCGCTGGGCGGCGTGGGCCGTGGGCTGGACGCCGCGGATATGCAGTGGAAGATCCTCCGGCTGCGGATTCCTGGATAGAAATCCGTCGCGGCGTAAGGAATTGCGGACTGGAAGGAACGAGGAGACGTGAGGCAGGTTGGTGTTTGAAAGTGACGGGTTGTTAACCCAGCTCGAGCGAGCTGACGCGGTTGAGCTGTCGAGATAACCGAGACGAACTGGAATGAAGGGATGAGTGGCTATAAATGGCTCCGGGAAATTAGAGGTGTGGTTATGGTGAACTGTGATTCGCTGGTGAGGAGGAGAAGGTGGTTGAGGCGTGGTCCTGCTCCTGAATTTCAGTTAATCACATTAACTCCATTTACTTCCACCTCTGCATTTGTATAATTATGCCTTATTTGATATTTTTGCTACTTATTTTGAATTTATTAATATCATATTTAGGGTGCATGGGAGTTTGCCCAACCAGTCCACATGTGCTTTGTGGATCTGGAGAAGGCATTCGACCGTGTCCCTCGTGGGGTCCTGTGGAGGGTGCTCTGGGAGTACGGGGTTCGGGGCCCTTTGTTAAGGGCTGTTCGATCCCTGTATGACCGGAGCAGGAGCTGTGTTCGCATTGCCGGTAGTAAATCAGACCTGTTTCCGGTGCATGTTGGACTCCACCAGGGCTGCCCTTTGTCACCGGTTCTGTTCATTATATTTATGGACAGAATTTCTAGGCGCAGTCAGGGGCCGGAGGGGATCCGGTTTGGGAACCACAGGATCTCATCTCTGCTGTTTGCAGATGATGTTGTCCTGATGGCGTCATCAAACCGGGACCTCCAGCGTGCACTGGGGCGGTTCGCAGCCAAGTGTGAAGCGGCTGGGATGAAAATCAGCTCCTCCAAATCCGAGGCCATGGTTCTCGACCGGAAAAAGGTGGTTTGCCCTCTCTGGGAGGGTGGAGAGTCCTTGCCTCAAGTGGAGGAGTTCAAGTATCTCGGGGTCTTGTTCACGAGTGAGGGGAGGATGGAGTGTGAGATTGACAGGCGGATCGGTGCAGCGTCGGCAGTGATGCGGTCGTTGTACCGAACCGTTGTGGTGAAGAGGGAGCTGAGCCAAAAGACGAAGCTCTCAATTTACCGGTCAATCTACGTTCCTACCCTCACCTATGGCCATGAGCTTTGGGTAATGACCGAAAGGACGAGATCGCGGATACAAGCGGCCGAAATGAGTTTCCTCCGCAGAGTGGCTGGGCGCACCCTTAGAGATAGGGTGAGGAGCTTTGTCACACGGGAGGAGCTCGGAGTAGAGCCGCTGCTTCTCCACGTTGAGAGGAGCAGCTGAGGTGGCTCGGGCATCTGTTCCGGACGCCTCCTGGACGCCTCCCTCGGGAGGTGTTCCGGGCATGTCCCACCGGGAGGAGGCCCCGGGGAAGACCCAGGACCCGCTGGAGGGACTATGTCTCCCGGCTGGCCTGGGAACGCCTTGGGGTCCCCCCGGAGGAGCTGGAGGAAGTGTCCGGGGTGAAGGAAGTCTGGAGGTCCCTGCTTAGACTGTTGCCCCCGCGACCCGGCCCCGGATAAGAGGAAGAAAATGGATGGATGGATGGATATTTATGTATTTGCTCTTTGTTATTATAATATATTGTAATGTGTGAATCAGAATCAGAAAGGTTTTATCGCCTTATGTTTGAGCATGTTCACAACATTAGGAAATTGCTTCGGTGCTTGGAGCGGAAAAAATAGAATAAAATAGAAAACTTAAAACAAATTTACAAGAATACAAGAATATAACAGTGCAGGTGCAGGTAATGATCAGGTGCAAAAAATCCAGCACAGGGTCATGTGACTGACACAGAGCGGGGGGGGGGGGTGAAGTCATGTGACTGACACAGAGCGGGGGGTGGGTCATGTGTGGGGGGGTGGGATCATGGATCATGTGACTGACACAGAGCGGGGGGGTCATGTGTGGGGGGTGGGGTCATGTGACTGACACAGAGCGGGGGGGGTCATGTGTGGGGGGTGGGGTCATGTGACTGACACAGAGTGGGGGCGGGGTCATGTGACTGACACAGAGCGGGGGGTGAAGTCATGTGACTGACACAGAGCAGGGGTGTGGTCATGTGACTGACACAGAGCGGGGGGTGGGGTCATGTGACTCACACAGAGCAGGGGGCGGGGTCATGTGACTGACACAGAGTGGGGGGCGGGGTCATGTGACTGACACAGAGCGGGGGGTGAAGTCATGTGACTGACACAGAGCGGGGGGTGGGGTCATGTGACTGACACAGAGCGGGGGGTGGGGTCATGTGACTGACACAGAGCGGGGGGCGGGGTCATGTGACTGACACAGAGCGGGGGATGGGGTCATGTGACTGACACAGAGCAGGGGGGTGGGGTCATGTGACTGACACAGAGCGGGGGGTGGGGTCATGTGACTGACACAGAGCAGGGGGCGGGGTCATGTGACTGACACAGAGCGGGGGATGGGGTCATGTGACTGACACAGAGCAGGGGGCTGGGATCATGTGACTGACACAGAGCGGGGGCGGGGTCATGTGACTGACACAGAGCGGGGGATGGGGTCATGTGACTGACACAGAGCAGGGGGCGGGGTCATGTGACTGACACAGAGCGGGGGGCGGGGTCATGTGACTGACACAGAGCAGGGGGTGGGATCATGTGACTGACACAGAGCGGGTGGCGGGGTCATGTGACTGACACAGAGCAGGGGGTGGGATCATGTGACTGACACAGAGCGGGGGGCGGGGTCATGTGACTGACACAGAGCAGGGGGGTGGGATCATGTGTGGGGGGGTGGGATCATGTGACTGACACAGAGCACGGGGCGGGGTCATGTGACTGACACAGAGCGGGGGGCGGGGTCATGTGACTGACACAGAGCAGGGGGGTGGGATCATGTGACTGACACAGAGCAGGGGGTGGGGTCATGTGACTGACACAGAGGGGGGGCGGGGTCATGTGACTGACACAGAGCAGGGGGGCGGGGTCATGTGACTGACACAGAGCGGGGGGTGGGATCATGTGACTGACACAGAGCGGGGGGCGGGGTCATGTGACTGACACAGAGCGGGGGGTGGGGTCATGTGACTGACACAGAGCGGGGGGTGGGGTCATGTGACTGACACAGAGCGGGGGGCGGGGTCATGTGTTATTATTATTCAAGAGTCCGACAGCAGAGGGGAAGAAGTTGTGGTCTGAATGGGCCGGAGCCTCCTGCCTGAGGGGAGCAGGGGAGCTACTGTGTCCAAGTCCTTCCTCTTGTGGATCAATAAAGTTTGTCTATTGTAAGTTTATGTTTGCTGTATCAGAGCCAACAGTAACTCACCAGAGACCAAGCTGCAGCCTGCTGTATTCTGTCATTGTGTCTTTGGGCAAGACACTTCCTTCTCATTGTTAGCATGAATAATGCTTCTTTGGTGGTGGTGGGAGAGATGCAGAAGGTCAGCCATGTTAATGAGAAGATAACAATGTTCCAAAACATTATAAACATGCAAATAAAGGCTTCAATTCAACGTACAGCACAAATGTGTTCATTGATTGTCCAGGTCTGAACCAAAAGTAAACCAGGACTAATCCAGGACTAAACCAGGACTAAACCAGGACTAAACCAGGACTAAACTATATCACAACCATTACAGAACCAGGACTGAACCAGGCAGGGGTGTAGGACCAAATTCTGGGCCCTGGGTACAAATTGTCTTGGTGGGCCCACGCTGTATGTTGTTTATGACGTGCACATGTGAGCCCCTCCCCCTAAACTAAATCAAACTAAACAGAGTGACTTATAAAAGTGACCTGGGCGGTATGACCAAAAATTGATATCACGGTATTTTTCAAAATTTTATCGGTACCACAGTATTTGACTGTATTTTTTTCATGCATGACTCGGTGTTAACCCCATTTCCTAATAATTTAGAGAATAATTCCTGCAGTAAATTTGACTTGGTAAAACCTCTCTGGGTCCAGAGCTTTAATCATCTCCTTGAAGCTCCTTTCTCAACAGGACTAAGTGGTTCCAACACGTGGATCAACGCGTCAACCCGCTCTTGACGGGTTGACCGCGTGTGATCCCAGCTCCCACAGATGAGCGCTGCCGTTGTGTCCTTGGGCAAGACACTTAACCCACCTCGCCCCCAGTGTCTGCGGACACTGGTAGCCCCCATGGCAGAAGATACCTCAAGGCCTGTTGTGACGTGAGCCGTCCTCCTGTGAGGGTTCATGGGGGCTGGTGCATTGTGTTCTGGGCAGCAGATCTGCTTGGACTGCTGCCCCTGTGACCCAGAAAATGGAAAAGCGGAAGAAGATGAATGAATTTTTGCTTTTCTTGTCGTAGGCGGTCCCCTTAGCAAACGCGTCTTTGAGTGACGTCTGAGTCGACTTTAGCCCGACGACATTTACAGAATGTTTGTTTGATCAGCGCAAGATTTTTTAAAGCCAAAGTTCTTCCACACACCAACACGGCTCCTCTTTTCAGTTAAAGTTCCTCTGTTTCTAACAACAACGTCCATGTTGTTCACCACTCAGCACACACTCTAGCCATGTCCCAATTCGAGGGTTATTGATCCGTGCGCGTAATTTGCGTGTTAGCATTAGTGTTAGCAGCATGTCTGGGCGCTGCGAGCGGCTCTGTGGCAGGTGGCAGGTGCCCCATGTCCCTTGCAGTCTGCGGAGGCTAGTTCGAGGACTGCAGCTTTCGCAGCCTTCAGAGACGCCGAAAAAGCGTCCGAAAAAGCAGTGGAGGCGGCAGCCCTCCAATTGGGACACGGCTTACGCTTCCACCGCTCTCGTGCCACTGCAAAACAGTTCCCCGGCGTGACATTCCGGCGCTCTGTGTTCCCGAAGTTTTGTACACACACACTCACCGGTATTGCAGTAAATGAAAAATTCATATCATTAAAAAAAAACACACCGGTATTCGGTATGCACCGGTATACCGCCCAGCCCTAGATCAATAATGATACACGAGTACATACGGGGACTCAGTTGGCTGTCTACATGTGTCTGTTATGGATGATGCTGAGAATAACTTTGGGCAGTGTGCCAAGAACAGGCTTCCCTTAGGACATGTTATAGCCCGCCATAACATGTCCTTCCACTGCTGATGACACCCAGATCTACCTCCTGCTGAGACCAAACCAGTCTGGGAGCCTGGCTGCTGTGTGAAACTGCTTCAGTGGCGTGAACAGTTGCATGGCACAGGACTTCCTACAACACAACCCCTCCAAAATCAGTTTAATCAACCCCCCCCCAATCAACCTCCCATATCAGCAATGGTCTCGGCCCTCTCACTCCCAACATCACCGCTGCAGAAACTTCTGCGTCATTTTTTTACTCTTACCTCAACTTCCACTTTCATATCAAAAAAGTCACCCAATCCTGTTTTCTCCACCTCCACACAATTAGTCAAATCAAACATAATCCTCTCCCGCCCTGATCTTGAAAAGTTCATCTGTGCGCTCATCTTCTCCCATCTAGACTGTTGCAACTCCCTCCTCTCCGGCCTTGACTCCAAATCCACCATCTGGTTCAGGATGCAGCAGCTCGGCTCCTCACTGGAGCAGAACAGACATCAGCACATTTCCCCTGTTTGAGCTGATCACATTTAAACCTGTTTTAGAACTTTTAACCCTGTAAGAGCCCTCCCGCAGCCTTAGATCCTCAGGCAGGTCCCGTTTAGCTGTTCCAAAGTCCAGGCTCCGGACACAGGGTGATCGAGCCTTTTCCGTCCGGGCACCTCGGCTTTGGAATGACCCGCCTGAGGAGATGAGGCTCGCACCATCAGTATCATCTTTTAAAAAGGTCCCATGGCATGAAATTTTCACTTTCTGAGGTTTTTGAACGTTAATGTGAGCTCCCCTACCCTGTTTAGCCCCCTCCCCCATGGTTAAAAGTTGTGAAATGTCTAAACTGAGCATTTGCGATCCTTTTCTGCGTTACAAAAAATCAGAGCTCAAACGGGCGAGTTTGAACAAGGAAACTTATTGACGTCAGATCGAAAAAAGAAATGCAAATGCAGTTCCACCCCTGTCTGTCTGTACTCAGCGTCTCTGTAAATCACGCCCAGAGAGTTTGGACTGCGAATGCGCTAGGCAATGCGAAATGCGTTTTTTTATTTGCCTGGAGGCACGTCCGAGTGTTTCTAGGCTCGGAAGTCCTTTATCTGAGCCTCTGGACCTTTGAACAGCAGTGGTTTAATTTTATTTTATGTGGAAATGTGTTTATTTTTCAATGGAACGCTTCAACTCTCTCCCCCGTGCAAAAACAAGGAAATGGATCAGCCGTGGGCTGACAGCGGAGAGCGGAGCGTTTGGCCACGCCCCCACCCTCTACTATTGGTCAGCTTTTTTCTCCTCATTTGCATTCAAGCAACAACGCCCAGAATAAAGAGTTTTAGAGAGACATTTATGACTCTCATCTTATCTCTGTTTCTCATGCACTGAGTGTTGATTTTGAAGGATTCATTTACAGTATTAGGGAACCATTAAGGAGCCATATAAAAGCATCAAGAAGTACCATGTCATGGGACCTTTAAATCACTTCTTATAACCCATTTTTATTTGGTTAGCCTTCCTTTAACTGGTTTTAGCTTGATTTTATTCCTTCTTTCTTTTTATTCTATTTTTAAATTTATTTATTCTAATTGTGTAATCGAGGGCGGTTAAGGCCCCCGCTTATATTTTTAGTAGTATAACAGGTAAATCTGACAGAATAGAAATCACTCATAAAAGGCAGGGGTAGTGTAAAAATAGATAATTTTATTTATTCAACTTAAAGTTTAAAAATGCAAACTCCTAAAATACAATAAAGTGCTATAGTCAATGGGATAAAGTGCGTTAGTTTGACACTCGCAGAAACCACTGGGTTAAGGTGCGTTGGTTAGATTTACACACACATTTCACTGGGTTAAGGTGCGGTAGATTCTCAATTACAGCAAGCACAGTTAGTAATTCACTCCACATGCGTAACCCCAAATGGACTGTCTAGCACTTCTAATTTTTATCTACCAAGAGGACAGTTGAACACAAAATTTATACAAAAAAGGAGAGCACAATTGAGAGCACAATTGAGAGCACACTTGTCCGACCGTGGTCTGCTGTTGAACAACAACAAAAAATAAGCAGACTGACCCAAGTGCAGCTTCACTCCAAGGCTGCTTAATGTGGAAGCATGTAGTCAAGTTACCTTAGTGCTTTAATATCCCTATGGCACTAGCAGGGCCCTGGGTACAGCCAGACGGAGGCGGACAGCACAAAACACCCCTTTCAGCACCCTGGCGCAAATATAAAACACAAGCTATAACGTTGCCACTATGCTACACATCATACAACATTGTAGACAAAAGAAAATGAACAAAAGAGCACTTACACGACGTAGCACACATCTCAGCCACAGCCCTGAATGAATGAACCAGCCCCGGTGAGCACACCTTAAACTAATCCCCGTAATCAAACACACAGGCACACCAAAAAAAAAAAAAAAGAAATTTAGAAAGACTGCCTGAAACCTGCATTTTAGTCTCACTGGTTACAATTGAATTATTTGCATCATCTGTTTGTCTGTTTCTGTGTGCCTTCTGTATGCTATTGTATGCTTTATGTGGCTTTTACAGCAAATTGTTTTTAAAAGTGCTTTATAAATAAAGATTTATTATTATTATTTATTATTATTACCTCATCAAAGACATACAGGGAGTTGTGTTTAGTTTCATTCATTTGTTTCATTTGAGTAATCATTTATTATATCTACATCTCCAAAGCTCAAAATGCTTGGTTCCTCCTTGTGATGTCATGAAGTGGTAGTTTTTAAGTTAACAGCTCCTTTTACCTTTAGTTCAGTAGAGTTTGGAAATGACGGGGTGAAATTGTCCAAATGATTGTACGGAGTTTAAGAACACAGTGCAGCACTTCCTATATTACTACATGACATAACAAAGTGTAAAGATCTAACGAAATATGCAGGATTAATTTGTTTAACGTGTGTGAATGAAACAAAACAAAAGAACATTATAATGTAGATCAGAACATAGCGTAGTATGGGCCCTTTAAGGTTAAGCTGCCCTTTATTGTATTGAGTGAAGTCTCGAGCAGGTGCAGGTGTGCTCTCTATAAACACTGAATGTGGTCACAGACGACACCACCACAGAGCCAAGAAGCACCACCTGCTTGTCTCTGTTTCGACTGTTCTTTACTGTCACATGTCCTGCATTTACCATTTGACTTTTGGTTGTGTCACCTATTGTCTCCATGGAGAGACAGAGACTGACAGAGACAGAGAGATTTAATGCAGTATTGTGGAACATCCCAGGCATAATAACTCCATGGAAACAAGCCGGTGGCGTGCCCTTCAAAAGTGTATCTGAAATTCTTGTCTTGGGGAGTCCAAACCAAAACGTTCTTAAAGAGTGCCACAGTGACACAAAAAAAACTAGCCCAACTATGAAAGCTGAGGAGGATGAACTTTAAAATTAAAGGAAAAGTAACTTTTTTTTTTTTTTACAATTTGACCCTTATTTCGGTAATAAAACAAGTTGTTTTACTCACCCATAGCACTTTGGTGTCATATGGAGCACTTCCAGAGATGTTTTAGATTAGCGTTAGCCTAGCGCGAATTCTAGCCATAGCTCGGGGCATATAATATATTCCCCAAGCATGTAATATGCCCCGTGTGGGCTCCAAATAACACAAACTTTAGCACTTTTCAAATCATAGAAGCCCGATGTCTTAGTCTATGATTTCGTTTGAAGCAAAAGTGTCCTGTAATCCGAGATTTATCCATAGTTTACAGCTTTGCGTTTCATGTTTGGGTCCCGGGAGCTGAGAGCACAGTCCGCACATGCGCACTGGCCTCCTCATCTACTCGAAACTATGGCTAAATCTCGGATTACAGGCCACTTTTGACCACACGAAATCGTAGACTAAGACATCGGGCTTCTATGATTTGAAAAGTGCTAAAGTTTGTGTTATTTGGAGACCGCAAATAAGTGCCCCGAGAACTCACATGATGGAGATCGCAAATCTAAAACATCTCTGGAAGTGCTCCATATGACACCAAAGTGCTATGGGTGAGTAAAACAACTTGTTTTATTACCAAAATAAGGCTCAGATTGTAAAAAACGTTACTTTTCCTTTAAAACACAGGTTCACCTTGGTTCTAAACCTGACCCAGGCCTGATCCTGGACGCGTACAGCAAAAGGACATCTCGAACACAGATCCCACCTTCTCTCGTTCTGAACACTTCATAATTGCAAGTTGTGCATCTTAACGTCCACTTATGTGTTCAATCCAGGGGGACTATAGGGGCTTAGGCGTGCTAAGAGCCAGGTTATCCCAGGGACAGTGACGTGTGCAAAAACCCATTCACTTCCAGACTCCAGAGAGGATCCTGTTTCACAGTCTATATGGACCCAACAATGAGAGCTAAAAATACACACAGCAGCACCAGAGGCTTTTCCACACCACACACACTGCTCCCACATGAAACAGCGTTGGTGGTAGAGTGATCAGATCGCCTGACCCACACGCTGGCACTGAGATTCCAGCTATTACAGATACAGAATACTGCAGTTAAGTCTTTAGACACCTTACTCGCCCTATGTTTGATGTGTGAATGGGAGCGTGTGTGTAAGGTAAAAACATGCTGTATAAATATGTAGTACATTATACAACACCTGGTCATATTTGATAACCTCTGGTTGGCTGCATCTTCATTTTAAGGAAAAGGTACACTTTATTGTTTCTCTAGGAAACTTTATCCTCTGCATTTGACCCATGGTTCAGTGCCACTGGGGCAACCTGTCAGGTCCAGTTGGTGCAGCGCCTACGGACCAACCCCCAGATCTTGAACTAGTCTTGGTAAGTGATGATGTTTACAAGTGAACAGGCTAATAATAATAATAATAATAATAATAATAATAATAATAATAATAATAATAATAATAATAATAATAATAATAATAATAATAATAATAATAATATGACTCGAGAGAAAATAGCACCAAGCGATTATGACTTCTGACTTTTTCGTGGGCAACTGTTTTGTGACGCAAATATATCACTTTTTGGACAAATATTGTTTTGAGTAGAAAAACAAACTTTATTTAATGTCCCGGCTAACTTGCTGGACCTATTTTCGTCAGCGCCAGAACCGGGGCAGAACTGGGCTCACAGGACACTGTCAGGGGTAAGTCAGTGTTAAAGGAAAAGTAACGTTTTTTTTTTCAATCTGAGCCTTCTTTCGGCAATAAAACAAGTAGTTTTACTCACCCATAGCACTTTGGTGTCACTTGGAGCAGTATCGTAGAAGTTATGTTGTAGCTGTTCTGTTCTACTAATGATCCCGTATCCGTTAGCGTGAGTGCTCGGGGCACTGATTTGCGGTGTCCAAATAACACAAACTTTAGCACTTTTCAAATCACAGAAGATCGCTGTGTCAGCGTAGACTTTTAGTAGATTCCAAAACGGCCTGAAACCCGATATCGCAACAGAAAAGTAAAGTTCAGAGCGGTGTTAGCTTGTTTCAGACTAGCGGTGTTTACAAAACAGCTGAGTTCACGCATGCGCACTGTCCTCTCTGATGACGTCATCAAATGAAACTATAGCTGCATATCGGGTTTCAGGCCGTTTTGGAATCCACTAAAAGTCTACGCTGACACAGCGATCTTCTGTGATTTGAAAAGTGCTAAAGTTTGTGTTATTTGGAGAGCGCAAAGTAATGCCCCGAACACTCATGCTAACGGATACGGGATCATTAGTAGAACAGAACGGCTCCAACATAAGTTCTACAAAACTGCTCCAATTGACACCAAAGTGCTATGGGTGAGTAAAACTACTTGTTTTATTGCCGAAAGAAGGCTCAGATTGTAAAAAAAAGGTTACTTTTCCTTTAATGCACGACACTGCTGAAGGGGACGCCGTACAGATTCACATAAAAAAACCCGAACTATCCCTTTAACTTGAGGCTTTTTCCTATGGTGCAGGTTTGGGGTTGATAGGGGAAACCAGAGTGCCCAAAAGAAACCAAGGACATGGAGAGAACATGCAAACTCAGTACAGAAAGGCCCAGTCAAACACTGCAGCCAGAACAACATGCTCTGGCCAAACTTTACTAACTGTTCTTTATCTCAGGTATATACAAAAAAAAAAAAAAAGTGATTTATTTAGTTCTGAACAATACAAGAATTTTGGAGAGAAATGTCTTCTGCATTTGAGAGACATGTGCTACAAGTTAGTGACTGTGGTTGGACAGATGTTTGTCATGCTGGTACGGTCCGGTTCCAGACCATTCTGGATCCACACAGGATGTAGAAGTATTGTTTACTCAGACAAACAGCCACCTCGCCAACATGCAGCCGTAAAAACAGGTGCGATATGTACCAAGCAACGCAGTCGCACCAAACTCATCACACATCTACACACATCTTAAACTCATCAGGTCATTCATAAAACAAGTGTGATGTTGCAACACAGAGCCAGCTCCTCTCACGTTTAATCCTATCACATAAAAGCAGCAATCCAAAGCCCTCTTCTTACATAATGTACAGAGTGTCCCCCACCACACACCCCACGTGCTCCCCTGGATCTCCAAATAAACAAACACATAAGACTCAAAAGAGCTCAGGATTGTCACTCTGCAGAGGTGGGAGAGGAGCCAAAAAGTCGACTCAAGAGTAATGTCACTCTAAATCCCATTACTCCAGTAGAGTAGCCGTTCACCTGCTTGTCTCCATGGAGACGCTCTTGTTTTGCCTAGAATGCTTCCCAGTGTGGCAATGAACTTACTGTATCTATCTCCATGTCTCCAAAAGAAGGTGACACTAGACCAGTTACAGGTCAGATGCCAAACTGTGGAGCATTCCACACAAAGCACTTCAACTTTTATGAAGGCAAGCAGGTGGCAGACCCCCCCGCCACAAACGTTACATAGTGCTCCTTTAAGGGGATATGCCACCCCCAGGTCAAACTTGGGCATCTCCCCACAGTCCAGAGACTAAAATAAGTGGTGGAAAGCGTTTTTCTGGTGACCCAGCCATTGTCCAGGTCTGTCAGCACTGACCGCCGCGGTATCTGCTGCTCCTCCGCGTTAGACTGGAGTCTAACGTCGCCAGAGAAAGATTTCGGCCAAAAGGAATTAATTTGCTCGATGCTTTTCCCAATTACTTTCTGTGTAGTGCGCATTCATATCGAGTGCAAATAAATGTGCAAATCAACACGGAGAACTTGCCTTGGTCATTTTGGGTGGGAACTATTTTTCAGTGCGGAAAAAGAAAGCCGAAGCACACACCACGCTGCGTAACAGGGGAACTGCCTTCCTGGTGCGTAACAGGGATTCCCCTGGCAGCGTGGTGTGTGCTTCGGCTGTGTTTTTCCGCACTGAAAAATGACCAAGTCAAACTCTCTATGTTGATTTGCACATTTATTTGCACTCGATATGAATGCGCACTACACAGAAAGTAATTGGGAAAAGCATCGAGCAAATTAATTCCTTTTGGCCAAAATCTTTCTCTGGCGACGTTAGACTCCAGTCTAACGCGGAGGAGCAGCAGATACCGCGGCGGTCAGTGCTGACAGACCTGGACAATGGCTGAGTCACCAGAAAAACGCTTTCCACCACTTATTTTAGTCTCTGGACTGTGGGGAGATGCCCAAGTTTGACCTGGGGGTGGCATATCCCTTTAAAGACGTACAATCTGATTTATTCTTTAAAGGAAAAGTAACGTTTTTTTACAATCTGAGCCTTCTTTCGGCAATAAAACAAGTAGTTTTACTCACCCATAGCAGTTTGGTGTCATTTTGAGCAGTTTCGTAGAAGTTATGTTGTAGCGTATCCGTTAACTTGAGTGCTCGGGGCATTACTTTGTGGTCTCCAAATAACACAAACTTTAGCACTTTTCAAATCATAGAAGCCTGATATCTTAGTCTACGATTCCGTTTGAAGCAAAAGTGGCCTGTAATCCGAGATTTAGCCATAGTTTCGAGTAGATGAGGACGCCAGTGCGGATGTGTGGACTGTGCTCTCAGCTCCCGGGACCCAAACATGAAACGCAAAGCTGTAAACTATGGATAAATCTCGGATTACAGGCCACTTTTGCTTCAAACGAAATCGTAGACTAAGACATCGGGCTTCTATGATTTGAAAAGTGCTAAAGTTTGTGCTATTTGGAGCCCGCATGGGGCATATTACATGCTTGGGGAATATATTATATGCCCCGAGCTATGGCTAGAAGTCGCGCTAGGCTAACCGCAAATCTAAAATATCTCTGGAAGTGCTCCATATGACACCAAAGTGCTATGGGTGAGTAAAACAACTTGTTTTATTAGCGAAATAAGGCTCAAATTGTAAAAAACCCGTTACTTTTCCTTTAAATAATATGATAGGAAAGACAAAATAGATTTTGTATTTTCAAAGGATAAGTGCAAAAGTTAGACAAACTAAATCATATCCTTTCATTTCAATATTGTCAAATAAAACTTTTGTCACTTTTAGACTTACGCAAAAGAAAAAACTGATCAGCACTGCACTCCCAAATTTTCATTTTAATGACACCACAGTGGGTCCAGTACTTCTAGACTTTCTCCCAGTGGGAACAGTAGCCAAAACCTTTACTCAACTAAGAGTACCTGTTACTTCAATAGAAATATTACCCATGTAGGAATAAAAGTTTGCTGCACAGAAAATAGCAATTGCTTTAAAAAGTTATTCAAGCCAAACTCAGTAGAGGTAGCTGAGTACTAGCCATCCACCCACCTCTCCTGTGCAGAGCCCTCACAGTCCGGCAGGGGCAGCGTGAGTGGGCTCAAGGTGTGGGCAGAAGAATAGAAGATCCTTCCACGGCATCAACAGCCTGACACAGTTATTTGCAGAGCAGTCCTTCAGTGAGAGACAGGTGCACGCACAGTCAAACAGATTGGCTTTCCTCACACTGGAACAATATGCTCCTCTGTACAGGACCACTCCCTGGCTGAAGACGCAGCTGCTGACAAACCACAATCCTGTATTTGATGAGGTGATGTAAGGTAATGTGGTGTGAACTTAATCGTCCCTCTCCGGAAATATGTCCGCTGCATTTGACCAACGCTGCTACTGAAGTAAAAGCTGCGAGGAACAGTGGGCACCCAGGGATCAGAAGTGTATTATCACATTTGGAAACTTTTTCAGAAATCTGGTTAAAGGAAAAGTAACGCTTTTTACAATTTGAGCCTTATTTCGGTAATAAAACAAGTTGTTTTACTCACCCATAGCACTTTGGTGTCACATGGAGCATTTCCAGAGATGTTTTAGATTTGCGGTTAGCCTAGCGCGACTTCTAGCCATAGCTCGGGGCATATAATATATTCCCCGAGCATGTAATATGCCCCGTGCGGGCTCCAAATAACACAAACTTTAGCACTTTTCAAATCATAGAAGCTCAATGTCTTAGTCTACGATTTTGTTTGAAGCAAAAGTGGCCTGTACTCCGAGATTTATCCATAGTTTACAGCTTTGCGTTTCATGTTTGGGTCCCGGGAGCTGAGAGCACAGTCCGCACATGCGCACTGGCCTCCTCATCTACTCGAAACTATGGCTAAATCTCAGATTACAGGCCACTTTTGACCAAACGAAATCGTAGACTAAAGACATCGAGCTTCTATGATTTGAAAAGTGCTAAAGTTTGTGTTATTTGGAGCCCGCACGGGGCATATTACATGCTCGGGGAATATATTATATGCCCCGAGCTATGGCTATAAGTCGCGCTAGGCTAACGGCGTTAGCCTAACGCTAATCTAAAACATCTCCAGAAATGCTCCATATGACACCAAAGTGATATGGGTGAGTAAAACAACTTATTACCGAAATAAGGCTGAAATTGTAAAAAACGTTACTTTTCCTTTAAGGCATACTTTATTGTCCATGTAGGGAAATTTGTCCTCTGCATTTGACCCATCTAGCAATGCCGCTGGGACAACTTGTCAGGGGCGTAGAGGACCCATCTCTAGATGTTGAGCTGGTCTTGGTCAGGACTTAGCTTAGTTTACCTATGGCACATGTTTTGGGTTATCAAACCAGGCTCTACATTACCATCTCTAACCCTGACACTAATCGTCCAATCCAACTTTATTTCTAATGCACTTTAAAAATAACAGTTGACCAACAATACAACAGAAGACAATAAAAATAAACACAGACTGCCAAAATACAGACATAAAAACACACTGGACACTATAAAAGTCAATATTAATCACATTGAAATGCTAAAGAGAACAGATGAGTTTTAAGAGCTGATTTAAAAACAGAATCTGACTCAGCCTGTCTGAGGTGCCGGGGCGGTGCATTCCAGAGTTTTGGACCCTCTTCAGAGAAGCAGCGGTCCCCTCTATGTTGTCTCTTTGATTCTGAGACCACTAGGAGTGATCTGCTGACCTGAATGAGTGCAGGGGCATAGCGCAGAAGCAAGATGGGCAGATAGTGTGGGGCAAGGCCATGGAGGCGTTTTAAAATCAATTGGATAAGAGACTAGGAGCCTCTGCATAGACATTAAAAGGGCCATGAAGTGGTCTGGTCTTTTTGTGCCAGTCAAGAGGCGGGCATTTGTGCCATAAACTGGCCCTGGCCCCAGTCCAGACCATAAACATGCACCAAGACCTTTACCATGAATACAACTGTTTACTTCCATAAGAGCACACAGAGCAGGAATCCTGGACAGGACTTTTGGGAGATGAAGTCCTCTTTTACCCTAAACAAAGCGTCTCTCAGGTCTTCACTGGTGCTTCTCCAATGACTATTCGAAATGAGTTAATCTGCAACAAATCACGCATCAGACAATGTGCAGTGTCCGCTATGGCTGCAGCGTGTGTGGCGTCTGTGGCGTGTGTCTTCCATGAAAGAGAGTCAAAAACACTGTGTTCCTCAATAGTTTGTTTGTATACCTTAGAGCCATCCAAAACGCATAGATTCAGCACACCATAAACGATACCCCCTTCCCCATATAGGACAGTCAGTTACATAAATTAGAACTCGTGCCACACAGAGGCAGTACAGAGATGGGTCACAATGGGTCAGTTGAAAAAGTCAGACTTACATTATCTGTGAGTTTAGTTTGCATCTTTTCTCCACACACGTCAACCGTTAAAGGAAAAGTAACGTTTATTTACAATCTGAGCCTTCTTTTGGCAATAAAACAAGTAGTTTTACTCACCCAGAGCACTTTGGTGTCAATTGGAGCAGTTTCGTAGAAGTTATGTTGTAGCCGTTCTGTTCTACTAATGATCCCGTATCCGTTAGCGTGAGTGCTCGGGGCACTGATTTGCGGTGTCTAAATAACAAACTTTAGCACTTTTCAAATCACAGAAGATCGCTGTGTCAGCGTAGACTTTTAGTAGATTCCAAAATGGCCTGAAACCCGATATCGCAACAGAAAAGTAAAGTTCAGAGCGGTGTTAGCTTCTTTCGGGCTAGCGGTGTTTACAAAACAGCTGAGTTCACGCATGCGCACTGTCCTCTCTGATGACGTCATCAAATGAAACTATAGCTGCATATCGGGTTTCAGGCCATTTTGGAATCCACTAAAAGTCTACGCTGACACAGCGATCTTCTGTGATTTGAAAAGTGCTAAAGTTTGTGTTATTTGGAGACCGCAAAGTAATGCCCCGAGCACTCACGCTAACGGATACGGGATCATTAGTAGAACAGAACGGCTCAACATAACTTCTGCGATACTGCTCCAATTGACACCAAAGTGCTATGGGTGAGTAAAACTACTTGTTTTATTGCCGAAAGAAGGCTCAGATTGTAAAAAAAAACATTACTTTTCCTTTAACTATAGTTAATTAGTTCATTTGACATCCAATCCATTTTCTTTATAGCACATTTCTTAAACAAGCACAGCGTCCAAACTGATGCACACATATATCAAATAATGCTCTATTCAACACCAGCAGTGCTCACTGAAGCAATAAAACTACAAAATAAAAGTCTAAATCAATCAAAACAAAATTAAAAAAAATAAAAAGGTCAAAACAGTTTTGAGGAGCATTTGCCCCAGGGCACATGTCCATGTGCAGAATGAGTGGGGGCAGTGGTCTCTCAGACGCTGGACGCAGAAAGGTGCTGAGTGGGAAACATGAGTCTGGTGATAACATGCCACCTCAGCTGCAGAGGAGCTGCTAAACATGTGCCAATGAGCAGCGCACTCAGAGTGCAGGTCTGAGAGCGGGCAACAAGCACAAAACACAGAATAAACTCACATGAAACACTGGGCAGATCATCTGAAATCAAGATTATCCTTTACTGTCCTGGCATTTGACCCATCCTGCATTTGACCCATCCTTCAGTGGGTCACTGGGGCAACTTGTCAGCAGCAGTGGACGCTGCGTGCTTGGTCAGGACCTCAGCTGGGGGATTTGACCTCAAAGATCAAGATCAATGTCAGCTTTATTGTCAATTCTGCCATATGTGTTCAACATACAGTGAATCGAAATTTTGTTTCTCTCTGGCCAAGTGCAAAAAGACAGTGTACAAAATACAATATAAAGACAAAACACAACAAAAACTGTCTAAGACAGAGATCTAAAGTTAAACTAAAGTCTAAGATCTAAAATCTTAAAGCAGTGCAACATAATAAATAAATACTTATATACAGATTTCCAAAGTGTGCAGTGTGCATCAAAAATGTGCAATGGAAGATACAGCAGTGACATGGTCATGTGCAATAGAATGTGCATTTAAGTTAATATAAAATAAATGTGCAACAGTAGTAATTCTAGTGCAATAACAGGAGTAAAGAGCAGTAGTAAAATTCCAGTAGTAAATGTAAATGTGCAACAGTGCAACAGTCGTCCTTAGCAGCAGTTTTTTAAACTGGTCATGTTTTGGGTTGCATGGATAAATCACATGCAGACTCACCACAGAAAGACCCAGACACCTCAGGAAGCACACCTGCAACCTACTTACTGTGAGGAGAGTGCCACACAGCCCAGCCTCCACAGTCTGGGTAAATGTCAGTGTTAATGGGCCTCAGTGTAAAGCACTCTGTGTCCACTGTGGCATAATGTGGTTAATAGTTCAGCCTCACAGCAAGAAGGTCCTGGGTTCACTTCCTGGATGCTCCATGTTTAGTGGTGTAGTGCAGGACAATGGTCTGGGGCTGATAGAGAAAACATATCACATATTCTAATGTCTTTGTTTAGCTGTGTTAGTCGATGCAGTGAAGTTGTTCTAGTCTAATAGAACACTGATTTGAAAGTACAGTAACACATACTGCCCTCTATGCACTCGCACAGCCCTATAGCACAGCCCTATAGCATCACATGACACCCGCTGTCCCACAGGACCACACGGGCTGACCTTTCACATCCTGCTCAGGCCCTGCTCTGGTCCGCACCGGCTTGAGTTTCCTTTGGAGCATGTTTCTGCAGCAAATCACAGTGACACGAAGCACTTTTACAGCTCTGAACATAACGTTTCAGTCACAGTGCTGTCGCTGTGGTGTTGGACTTCACTGTGGCTGAATTTAGCCTGTTAGCATGCGGGGTCAAGGGTCAGCGGTGAAGAAGGGGTTCCCGAGCATGGAAGAGGGTACTTTGCTATGTCACCGAGCTCTCAAAAATGCTCTGCTTGCATTTTTCCCAGATTGTTGCGTCACAGGTAAAACTTTGTAAGGCCATAAATCATAACTGGGCTCATCAACTTGCATAGCACTCACAAAGGAAAAAGACTTCATTTATTTTTGCATTTTTCTTTCCTAAAGCTGAGAGCTAAGGGAGCTCCGGGACCTAAATGCCTCTTGGGAAACTACGGTGCAGTTTGTAAAGTATATTTTCCATCGTAGTTTAGTTATTCAAAAAGATAAAATGTGAAAATATTTATCCCAAGGTGAAGCTGCAAAATCCACATCTCAGTTAATTATACGTACAGTACTTTTGGGTGGGGGGTGAACAACAGGGGCTTGAATTGCGTGAGAAATGCCGTGTGAGTGTGTGAACACGTCAAATTGTCTCTCTCAATGCGTGAGACTTGAGAGCCCTGCTGTAAATGTTTGTCTAAAGAGCAAACTTAAACTACAAAGCAACTAATGAGAGTTCTATAAATGAAGTTATTACCTGATGGTTCTCAGTTTGTTTTATCATCACCGCAGTGTGCGCTTAGCAGCTGAAACTACACTCTACAGTCTGCCCAACAACAGAACAATCTATTTTCTGATTGGCTGATTTTTTTCCGGGGAGCGGGACGGGGAAGAGGGGGAGAGTTTTTTTCACTGAGCCTGCATAAACTGAGCGACACAGACCGATTTTCGGGGCACAAAAAAAATAAAAAAATAAAAAAAATAAATCAGTGTGAGAAATGCCATGTGTGGCGTGTGAGCGTGTGAACACGTCGAACTGCGTGTGTCACACTCTCAATGCGTGAGACTTGAGAGCCCTGGGGTTTGATTTTCAACAAAAAGGTGACTAACTGAAAAAAAATTAAAAAATAATGCTAACTAGCTTGTGACGGTCATTTTATATGAGAGAGACTCGTTTAAGAGCACAAAACACACCTGTGGTTGTTCCACCTGAGTCAGTTCTTTTATGGTCAGATTGTGTTAAAGGAAAAGTAACGTTTTTTTTACAATTTGAGCCTTATTTCGGTAATTACTCACCCATAGCACTTTGGTGTCATATGGAGCACTTCCAGAGATGTTTTAGATTAGCGGTTAGCCTAGCGCAACTTCTAGCCATAGCTCGGGGCGTATAATATATTCCCCAAGCATGTAATATGCCCCGTGCGGGCTCCAAATAACACAAACTTTAGCACTTTTCAAATCATAGAAGCTCGATGTCTTAGTCTACGATTTCGTTTGAGTCAAAAGTGGCCTGTAATCCGAGATTTATCCATAGTTTACAGCTTTGCGTTTCATGTTTGGGTCCCGGGAGCTGAGAGCACAGTCCACACATGCGCACTGGCCTCCTCATCTACTCGAAACTATGGATAAATCTCGGATTACAGGCCACTTTTGACCACACACAATCGTAGGCTAAGACATCGGGCTTCTATGATTTGAAAAGTGCTAAAGTTTGTGTTATTTGGAGACCGCAAACAAGTGCCCCGAGCACTCACATGATGGAGATCGCAAATCTAAAACATCTCTGGAAGTGCTCCATATGACACCAAAGTGCTATGGGTGAGTAAAACAACTTTTTATTACCAAAATAAGGCTCAGATTGTAAAAAACGTTACTTTTCCTTTAAGATAAAGATCAGAATAAAGTCTAGTGTGAGTAACAGAGCTTCAGACAGAGCATTGCCTACTAAATAAAGTCATACCCTCCCTGTCATGAGTTCCACTAATGCACTGCCTCATTGACTGAATCCCTTGTTATGAAATCCCTCAGCTCCTGTTCCTGTCAGAATCAGGGACCTGCCATGTGTCATTTAATACAGTGAGGGTAGCCCTTTCATACCCACCCCACTGCAGAGCCTTTCCACTCACAGTGCCAGGGCCCCGGGACGCTCTGTACAGTAGGATCAGATGACAAGTTTGGAAGTATAGAGTTCCTCTCATTAAAACTATTAACACCCTATGTGACAGGACAAATTGAAAAGAAGAGGGTGTCGTGTCAGCACATTGTTAGAGATGTTTAGCGACACGTTTTAGCATCAAGGTATAGCAGAAGAGCAAGTATTCTGCATTTGACCCATTCTTCAATGTCACTGCAAAGGGAAACCAGAGGAGCGCTGTCCTAGCAGCCGTTTCCAAATCTTGAGCCATCCTGGAGAATGAACCAACTGTGCATATTAGAATAGATTTATAACCCACACAGGGAGACTCAAACACTTTCTCTTGCTATGAAACGTGCCAAAACACTTCATTCATATATAAATGACTGATGCCATTGTAGCTAGTCACAGCTAGTCCAGGGTCTGTTACTTTGCGCGTTATTTATACATGGCGCTGTATGCTAATGGGCCTGATCATTGTTACAAGCATGTGAACATTATCAAATTTGCTGCTTTAAATAGAGTACTTAAATGCATCACTGAGACTCTTGAAAAAAGGATTAAGCACCTGTTTGACTCATGAACCATGTTATTATGTTTCCTAATCCAAACTGGAGCTGTGTTTTGTTTCATTCAATTATTTGAACAATCCTGCCTATTCAACTGGCTCCTCTGGACGCGGAGGAGCAGTGGCACTACTCCAAGCTCCAAGTTCCTCCACTGTGACTGAGCTCCTCGCCCTCTAAGGGAGTGCCCAGCCACCCTGCGGAGGGAAGAGGGAACAGGTTTCACACAGGGCTCTCAAGTTTTGAGCGGGGTCTTGCGTGAGACTGCGTAATTTCCGAAGGGGGGGGTGCGGGAGGATGGGGGGGGGGGGTGCGCGAGTGAGCAATTTTTCCCAAGGAACGGGGGGGGGGGGACGGGGGGGGGCTTGAATTGCGTGAGAAATGCCGTGTGAGTGTGTGAGTGTGTGAACACGTCGAATTGCGTGTGTCACACTCTCAAAGCGTGAGACTTGAGAGCCCTGTTTCCAGTGTTGTATAGTAACGAAGTAATAATACTTCACTACTGTACTTAAGTACATTTTGGGAGACTTTGTACTTAACTTGAGTTTAAAAAAAAAAATTATCACTTTTACTTTTACTTCACTACATTTCTGAATTTAATTGCATACTTTTACTCCACTACATTTTCAATGTGCCGTTTAGTTACTCGTTACAAAAAAAACCTCTACTGACTGAAGGAAGTCAGGACATGCCTGGGCTTGTTCGCTACTTGCGCATGACAATCAGCCTACACCTGCTGGTTTCATGCAGCTAGTTTAATCAATCAACATCCCTGATGGAAGAGGAGACAGCATCCACGTCGGCTACAAATGAAGGGGGAGCTGACGATGAGCATCCCTGGCCGTACTTAAACACAATATTCTCTTACGCTGATATGAAGGATTCGTCCTATCGAATGAAGTGCCTCTTGTGCCTTCCAAGAAACGTGGAAATCCTATCTTACAGAAACTCCCCGTCCAACCTCAAGAAACACATCGAGGTAAGTTCTAGATGAATGAAATTGTTAGCGTCAATATTCCAATTTCAGTAACCACAGCATGGACATTCTAGACACCGTTGTGAAACCTTGAGCAGAACATGTAGAAATTAACTTTGTTTCGGTTACACAAAGCGTATTTGACGATGTTGGAGCTAACAGGCTACCTAGCTTTTTCGGCTCAAGGGAAGGCATAGCTGTAGGCGAAGTGTAACGAATGAGAAAGGGCACACGAGTTCAAAAGGACAAAAAAATAACATTAACATGTGCCTACTTTAAAAAATGTAAACAAGCACTGTGTGTTTGTGCTATCTAAGTAACAAAGCAAGGGTTAGCTTCAGACTGCCTTTGCTTCATACTTTTACTTTTAATTACATTACTTGAGTACATTTATTTTTACATTACTTGTCATACTTAAGTACAAGAAGTTCCAGATACTTTAAGACTTTTACTCAAGTAACATTTCAGTCAGTGACTTCGACTTTTACCAAAGTCATTTTTGGGAGGGGAACCTATACTTTTACTTGAGTTTGATTTTCCACTACTTTATACAACACTGCCTGTTTCACATCTGCCCTCAACTTGTAGAAAACATCTGATGCAGTTAGAGCTCTGATATGTCGACAAAAACGTATCTCAACTTTAAAGCTTTCACAGCTGTTGTTTTAGCCTTATTACCCAAGTGTGCTAAAAGCAAGTTGGAATAATTTTACATGATTCTAGTGAATGTGATTTTGTCCTTTTCATTTTAATTACAACTTATAAACTTTTTTTTTTTTTTTTTTTTTTAAATCAAGACAAACCAACAGCCAACAAAATACATTTAAACACATTACATTCCAAAGTACAGTTTCTTGCATAATTAACTTCAGAAACATTCAAAATTGTTCCATGTCATCATCAAGCTGCAGGTAAAATAAACAAGTGTGTCTCACACAGAAGTGCTTTAGCTGCTCGATCAACTTCATAAGAAAAATCTCACACATCATAGAAAGAAATACACATTTACAAATCCTACAGTCGACCATATGTTCAGTTCAAGTTCTGCAATGCACTGTGAATGAGCTTTGAGGAAGCAATAAACCTCAAACTATGAATTAGTAACTGTTCATTTGAATTATTTATAATAATTTACTTGATTTGTGTAGTTTCTTTGACTACTTTTGTATAAATACCCAATATTTCTTATATATTACACAAAATGGACTCTTTAAGTCATGTTATAATGTTGTTACTTCCTCAAAAACACACCTGGAGCTGTGTTTTGTTTTATTCACACGTTTGACTAATCCTTTATTAGTCTGTTTACATCTCCAAAGCTCAAAATGCTCTGTTCCACCTTGTGATGTCATGAAGTGGTAGTTTTCAAGTTACCTTTAGTTCAGTAGAGATTGGCACTTCCAGGGCTGAAATCATCATCCAAATGATTCTAGTGAAGGTGTGTGGAGTTCTGTATTACCACATGAGAGAAGAAGGTGTTTGTGTGTTAAACATGTGAGAAGGAAACAAAACAAACTCCAGGTCTGCTTGTGATGAGGAAACAACAATAGAACATAAACCAGAAAATAGGATACTATAGGCCCTTTAAAGACCCACTGTGGAACACCATACCATCTGCTCGTCTCCACAGAGATAGGCTAGATAAATTAACCCATAGTGTTGAACGTTTCAGACTAAGTAGCAATATCCCCTTAGAGACAGGCAGGTCTATGGAGAGGCAAGCATGTGTTGTAGGGTGCATGTGTTTTTGAGTAACAAAACTGCCATAGTTAAAGGAAAAGTAAAGTTTTTTACAATTTGAGCCTTATTTCGGTAATAAAACAAGTTGTTTTACTCACCCATAGCACTTTGGTGTCACATGGAGCGTTTCCGGAGATGTTTTAGATTAGCGTTAGGCTAACACCGTTAGCCTAGCGCGACTTATAGCCATAGCTCGGGGCATTACCCGAGCATGTAATATGCCCCGTGCGGGCTCCAAATAACACAAACTTTAGCACTTTTCAAATTATAGAAGCTCGATATCTTTAGTCTACGATTTCGTTTGAATCAAAAGTGGCCTGTAATCCGAGATTTATCCATAGTTTACAGCTTTGCGTTCCATATTTGGGTCCCGGGAGCTGAGAGCACAGTCCGCACATGCGCACTGGCGTCCTCATCTACTCAAAACTATGGCTAAATCTCGGATTACAGGCCACTTTTGACCACACGAAATCGTAGACTAAAGACATCGGGCTTCTATGATTTGAAAAGTGCTAAAGTTTGTGTTATTTGGAGCCCGCACGGGGCATATTACATGCTCGGGGAATGCCCCGAGCTATGGCTATAAGTCGCGCTAGGCTAACGGTGTTAGCCTAACGCTAATCTAAAACATCTCCGGAAACGCTCCATGTGACACCAAAGGGATATGGGTGAGTAAAACAACTTGTTTTATTACCGAAATAAGGCTCAAATTGTAAAAAACGTTACTTTTCCTTTAAATATAATTTAATATTTGTTTATCCATTGTCTAAAATGTTAAACAATTGGAGCTAAAACTGAAATTAATTCCATGTAACAGGTTAAATATTCATGTAAAGTCTCGGGAAACCCCCCCTGGGCAATGAGCTAACCAGTGTGGGTCCTTGGGCAAGACCCTTCACGGTACTGCCCCGAAAAAGATGGCTGCTCACTGCTCCTGAAAAGGATGGGTCAAATGCAGAAGTCAAATTTCTCCCGTGTGTCATTGTGTGTGAGATCAATAAAGGCTTAAGCTTAAATTGTCCAAACCAATCAAATCAAAATCAATATTGTGAATTCAAGTCATTTTAAGCCATGCAGCATGATCCTTTGGGCAGTTCTCTCTAGTGCGTCCTCTGCTGCATGTTCTTCATCAAATTACCCAGAAACCCCTGCAGCTCCAAACACTGCACCTCCCATGATCCTCCATGATTCTTCAGTCTGCTGCAGAAAGGCTGTGCAACATGTACCAAACAAACAGTCGATGGTGTGATGTAGGTTCAAACACTCTCAGGGGGTCCCCAGGGGTTTTTAGAACAAGATTATGAGAATTTTAATGAAGGCATGTCATATTAATTGCCATAATGATTACTGTTCTATAATATCCTAGTTAACCAGAAAAAACAAGATTTTGTCTATAGCTTATCAGGTCGGAGAATGATGAGGTGGTCGCTAACCTCTCCATGGATGAAGTAGGGGACACTGGGAGAAAAAGGTTGGGAACCACAGGGTTAAGGCACTTGAAGAACACTCTAGGTTAAAGTTAAGGTTTACTCCAGTTACAGAGAAATGGTGATCACTGGGAAATGTGCAACTTTGGTTTTATTCATAAACTTTGGTCCAGACTTCGTTGCTCATGCTTCTTTACTGTTGAGATTGCTGTTTGAGAAGAGTGGATGGCTCTGCTTTAGTGCATCTGAATCTGAAATGGGGAAATGCTAAAACAGTGCTGTTCGTTGATCAGGATGGAGAGGTTTTCAGATGGCCAAGAGTCAGAAACAGGTCTTCACATTAAGTCCGTTTCACCATTGGGTGTCCGTGTTTGTGGCTTCAGAAAGGCAGAGTATCCATGAAGATCTTGTCGACGATGGGTGGAGGGGGCACCAAGTCCTCCAATCTGAGGTAGAAGATCCTCTGCAGGCCTTGGGTGCACAGGGTGCGGAGCTCGGGCAGTTTGCCCAGCAGACGCGACAGGTAGTTGGGCTGTGACCCGCTCACATGGTCCCTCAGACAGGACAGGAGATGGCTCTGGAAGTCCTCCACACGCTTGGGCTCCTTCAGGCCGTGGCGGTCTGTGCACAGAGGGATGTCAGTACCAAAGCTCAGCTTTATTTATAATGATTATACATGTGTAACACCATATCTCACCTGTGATGATGACAAGGGCGCAGAGGCAGGAGAACATGGACACGTCCAAGTTCATTCGATGGAGACTCTGAGAGAAATCTAAGATGGAGTCGATCCAGTCGCCAAAGCTCCTCACACACTGCAGCCTGTGTAGCACCATACCACTGCAAAACACCAGCTTCTGCTGCTCTGGCTCAGACCTACAGGCAATAAAGGACAAATACAGGAATAAGGCTTTGTAGACGAAGACTTCAAATGTAAGAGAGGTCCACAACTCTTTCACAGATGTTACTTTATATAGAGGAAGATAGATAAAGAGACAGATGAAGGATCAACAATCAAACATAATAATAATTCAGCAGAAGGAATATACTGTACATATACAGAAGAATAAGATCATACAAGTCCACATGTAGCAGTGCACTAACCTGTAAGCCAGTCTGAGGATGAAGAGCTCGACAAAGGCAGACTCGAGGAGCAGCTGTCGGTCATCAGAGCAGAACTCACTGAATCCAGGGACATTTTCAGCCCAGGCTCTGATCACCTCCAGAGCTCCTGTCAGAAGGGCATAAAACTGCTGAATGTCTTCTGCATCCTCCTTCCCCGAGGGCTTGTCCACAGTCTCCTGGTACTGAAGAGATACAAGTGAGATCAGGCAATATGATGACTTTAGAGAGACAGAAATGTATTCATATCCAAATGGATATTTAGGCCTATTCACAGTCAGTATTGATACTTTGGAGCTGATGTCATCAACATCCCACATCCCTGACTTCAGAAACTACGGAAACTCTACACTTTAATCTGATCTTTATTTAAACACAATCTGAACATAAAGAACTGACTTAGCTGGAACTACAACCTCACCTCTGTGTGATGCCACTGCAAAGTATCAGCTGTGAATATATTCATGTGCATATGACTCATTTCACTAAAGCTATTTTAACATAACTATGTTTTTAATAAAAATCTTACCAAGTTTCTTCTAGTTTTTTTTATTTGGTGAACTTTTACTTCCTGGTTGGACATGGGCAGAAGAACTATTTATTAAATGAATGTTTAGACAGCCCGAAAAATGTCTTGTTAGTAAATGGTCTCTACATTTTGGATGGAATTATCAGTGCTGATGACATAGGCAGAGGAAATCACGTTTATAACTCACCTTTACTTCCTGTATTTACAAACTGCCATTTAATAGATGTAAAACTATGATAATTATTTACCACAGGTACTATCTCACCTGTCATATGCATTTGAATATTTCTACTGATACTGTGTAGCTTTTGATTTGAATCCAATCTGAGCAGAATGGTCAGGATGATGTCAGTGCAAAGTGCCCATGTGTACCTTGGAGTAGTCGAGTTTGGTGGCGCTGGGGTTGGACTGGACATGGGCCTGTACCAGAGCGGAGATGAGGCTGACGGAGGCGGCGGTGGAGGAGGGCTCTGTGCTTTTGGGTTTGGAGGGTAGACGTCCACGCCGGCCCTTTAGGCTGTCCGTGCGCACCACTAAGACACAGAGAGGAGTCACCAGGATATTTATCAGTCACCAGTATTACATCACAGCATTCTATAGGCCAATAATATTAAATACAGATAATACAGTTAAATACAGTTCAAATGTAAATAAAGCAAGTTAATGGGTTTAGTCACAGATAGAAAAGATTACATTAAAGGAAAAGTAACGTTTTTTGCAATCTGAGCCTTATTTCGGTAATAAAACAAGTTGTTTTACTCACCCATAGCACTTTGGTGTCATATGGAGCACTTCCAGAGATGTTTTAGATTTGCGATCTCCATCATGTGAGTTCTCGGGGCACTTATTTGCAGTCTCCAAATAACACAAACTTTAGCACTTTTCAAATCATAGAAGCTCAATGTCTTATCCTAAGATTTCGTGTGGTCAAAAGTGGCCTGTAATCAGAGATTTAGCCATAGTTTCGAGTAGATG
Organism: Paratrypauchen microcephalus; assembly: GCA_036785185.1. Classification (NCBI taxonomy): domain Eukaryota; kingdom Metazoa; phylum Chordata; class Actinopteri; order Gobiiformes; family Gobiidae; genus Paratrypauchen; species Paratrypauchen microcephalus. The sequence continues at coordinate 318,891 of JAVJIX010000329.1, read as the reverse complement.
ATGAGGCCAGTGCGCATGTGCGGACTGTGCTCTCAGCTCCCGGGACCCAAACATGAAACACAAAGCTGTAAGCTATGGATAAATCTCGGATTACAGGCCACTTTTGCTTCAAATGAAATCGTAGACTAAGACATCGAGCTTCTATGATTTGAAAAGTCCTAAAGTTTGTGTTATTTGGAGCCCGCACGGGGCATATTACATGCTCGGGGAATATATTATATGCCCCGAGCTACGGCTAGAAGTTGCGCTAGGCTAACGCTAATCTAAAACATCTCTGGAAGTGCTCCATATGACACCAAAGTGCTATGGGTGAGTAAAACAACTTGTTTTATTACCGAAATAAGGCTCAAATTGTAAAAAACGTTACTTTTCCTTTAAAGATTGGTGAATAAACTTTTTTGATATTTCATGACAAAGTACAATGTTATTAAATGGAAACTCTGCCCCCCCATCCTCATATTCTAGAATCTGAAAACCACCAGTAGAAATTAAAACACTGCACCTGCTATAGACTAACGGTGACACGCTAATATCAAATGCAAAAGAAAACTATTTGAAAATATATGTTTATTACAGAGACTTACCAAGATTACCAAGATCTATTTACTGTAAGCCTTTTAAATTGGCCAGTGTTTGGTTACATTCACCCCTAACCCTAACACTAGGTCTAGTACTTTATGTAATACAGTGGTACCTCACCTTACGAAATTAATTCGTTCCAGAAGTGGTTTCGTAACGTGAATCTTTCGTAAGTTGAGTAGCTATTTCAATGGAAAAAGCCTGATCCGTTCCAAGGTTGTTTTTTTTTATAGTGTAACATTTTTTTTTATAGTGTAACATTGGTTCTGTGTCCTGATTGGCTAAGAGACTAGACCAGGACTAAACGTAGACTAAACCAAAACTAAACCAGGTCTAAACCTGGACTGGACCTGGACTAAACCAGGACTGGACCAGGTCTAGACCTGGACTAAACCAGGATTAAACTACCACGTGCCGCTCTTTGCTGGTTTCGGTGCCGTGCTCCTCGGTCCTCACGCTTCACTATTTAATACATTTTGTTGAAAATCTTGCGTGTTCGGCGCTAGAGCTAAGAGGCCGAGAAAGGTGCTCTTTGAGCGGGGATAACAGCGGGGCATCTGAGCGCGCATTATTCGAATTTTTGAGATTTCGCGTTTCGTAACTTGAATTTTCTTTAGTATCTACTAGAGACCAAAATTTAACGTGAGGGCGTTTCGTAACTTGGATTTTTCGTATGTAGGGTCTTTGGTAAGGTGAGGTACCACTGTATTTACAGTTGGAGGGCAGGGGACTGTGTGACTCTGTACATTTACTGATTCATTGTTTTTGAAAGAAATAAGCAAAATAAAAATGCACAAATGTATCTTGCAGTTTTTGTTAGGTGACTGTCTTGATATGAGGGTCTGGTGGTTCTGATTTTAATTGTCAACGTAAGGTTAACATTGTGTTACATCTTGAACTGACAACATTTGAATAATTCCACCACTTTAGAGCAAAACAAAAAAACAAAATCATGTTATTTCAGAGAAGAGGTTTCATACGGATAGGCCCAGAAATAACAAACAATTCTACCATAACCACATTGGGACTACAGATGAAAATTAGCCGTTTGGCTTAGCCTGGGAATTCCCAGGCCGCTTCCGTTCGTTTCGAACTGGAAGGCGGCCTGGAAACTCGTCCAAGCGAGAGTCCCAGATTTAGGGCCCCAATCAGAGAGCGGGGGAGGTGTGGCAAGACGGTGACGCGTACTACATGACAAACGGAAGCTTGTAGTTTGAACTGACAACTGACATGATTGGCTATGGACTTACGTATACGCTCAATGATAGACATTCATAACGCCCAATAAACGGCCGTTGGCGATCGCTAACCACACCTCCGCTACGGGATTTTTCGAAGCGAGTTTCCAGACCCATATCTCACTTGTGATATGGTCAGGTGTTAACCAGACTACGTTTGGCTAACTCTGGCATATTTACATGCAAATGTTGATTACCGTAATATGCACTGTCCCTGAAATAAACAAACAAATAAATAAATAACCCAGGCCAAAACATCTGCATTTTGACAAATAAAAGGCCTGCACCAGAAGTTTTAGTTTGAACTGTTACCCTATCTGCTTAGTCCTTTCTGACGCTCAGATATTGCACCATGTCGATTGTAAATAACTGCATATAAATACAAGCCTTTTCTGTCACACCGTGCACAATGACGGTGTCAGGCATTTTCTTTCCCATGATTCCTAGTTAGTGTGCCTGATTGGATAAAAAGAGGTGACCCTGTTAGTAACAAAAAATGCCTATATTATGCAAAATTGACACTTATGAGTTTTAAACTGTGTTGTAATGTTGTTATCTCATTATTATTAGTCCATCTACATCTCTAAAGCTCAAAATGTTTTGTTCCACCAGCCTTTTGTTGAAGGTATATGAAGTTAAAAACACAGTGGAGACATTGACAGAAATATGCAGGGTTTGCGTGGTAAACATGTGAGAATGAAACAAACAAACAAACTCCAGGTATGTTTGTGATGAGGAAACAACAATAGTGTAATATGGACCTTTTAAAGGTCCCATGGCATGAAATTTTCACTTTCTGAGGTTTTTGAACGTTAATGTGAGCTCCCCTACCCTGTTTAGCCCCCCCCCCCATGGTTAAAAGTTGTGAAATGTCTAAACTGAGCATTTGCGATCCTTTTCTGCGTTAGAAACAATCAGAGCTCAAACGGGCAATTTTGAACAAGGAAACTTATTGACATCAGATCGAAAAAAAACCCGTCTGTCTGTATTCAGCGTCTCTGTAAATCACGCCCAGAGAGTTTGGACTGCGGAGGAGCTACGCAATGCGAAATACGTTTTTTTATTTGCCTGGAGGAACTTGCGAGTGTTTCTAGGCTCGGAAGTCCTTTATCTTTTTTTTTTTCATTGCATTTATATAGCGCCTTTCATGACATGCCTTATCATCCCAAAGCGCTCCACAGTTCACCGTTCATTCACTCCACACTTGGTGGGGGTAAGCTACTTTCTGTAGCCACAGCTGCCCTGGGGCAGACTGACGGAAGCGATGCTGCCAATCTGCGCCATCGGCCCCTCCGACCACCTCCAACACTCATGCACACTCCACTTTCTTACTAGGCAAATGTGAGTAAAGTGTCTTGCCTAAGGACACAGCGACAGTTTTTTGCAACTGGCGCCCCCCTGTGGCACCTGGAATTCCCAGCGGTCTCCCATCCAAGTACTAACCAGGCCCTGCCTTGCTTAGCTTCTGAGATCTGACGGGATCAGGCTTTGACAGGCAGGTATGGCCTGAGGTCTGAGCCTGTGGATATCTGAAACAGCAGTGGTTTAATTTTATTTTCTGTGGAAATGTGTTTATTTTTCAATGGAAGGCTTCTCATCTCTCCCCCCGTGCACGGAAGTGGGTCACAGAGCGGAGAGTTTGGCCACGCCCCCACCCCCTACTATAGGCCATCTCTGTCCTCCTCATTTGCATTCAAGCAACAACGCCCATAATGGAGTGTTCCAGAGTGACATTTATGACTCTTTCTCATCTTATCTCTGTTTCTCATGCACTGAGTGTTGATTTTGAAGAAGGATTCATTTACAGTATTAGGGAACCATTAAGGAGCCATATAAAAGCATCAAGAAGTACCATGTCAAGTACCGGCACTTTAAAACTCAAGCTCTACCAGAAAATTCTGACTTGTCCTGCAGCCCACGGTTAAATTATGAGCACTTCAGAATGTTGAGATGTGAATCCAGCATATTAGTTTTCTTGTTTCTGCAGCTGGTTCTTGCTAAAGTTACAGTACAGTATATATCAGCCGCTCAGAGCTTTAGTTTCACGGGGCTGTCACTGCAGAGCCCTCTCTCCATCCCTTATACTGCTCTTTGAAACATCGGGGACTGTAAAGTGCACACACATTACCTTCTTTGACCATTCCCACTGCCAGACATTTCTGGAATCGGCAGAATTGGCAGCGGTTTCTCCTCCTCTTGTCCACGGGGCAGTCTTTGTTGGCCAAACACACGTACTTAGCGTTTTTCTGCACTGTTCGCTGTGGAAATAGAGGATATAGTTATTATAGATGTATTAAACAGGCCTGAATGAAACAATTGCTACAAAATGTAAAAATAAATGCAATATTGGGATCTCTCAAGTCTTTCTTGTTTTCATAAAAGGCTAAGAACATTTGATTCTGGTCTGAATATAGACTTGTTCCTGTTTTGCATCCATAAATCTCCTCTTTAGTCTTTCTCTAAAGGCTTCATGTTTTCTGGTTCCAACCTATAATATCTGTCTACCACATTCACGACCCTTCCTCTCAGGGGCGGACTGGGAGCAAAGAGTGGCCCTGGACTTTTCCAGAATGTTCAGCTTGCCAGTCGCCCCTGCTTCCTCTGTCTCTTTCTACTAGTGTTTCGAAATGTGTATGCAGTAAATTCAAGACATGATCAGATCCTCTGTGCCACTTGCTTGTGTTGCATTGTCTTCAGGGCTCTCAAGTCTCACACATTGAGAGTGTGACACACGCAATTTGACGCCACACATGGCATTTCTCACGCTGATTTTTTTTTTTTTTTTTTGTGCCCAGAAAATCGGTCCTCTGTCCAATAAAAACACCAATAATGAAATAGGCACCGCGCGTTTTCAGCGGAAAAAACTACCCCTCCTCCCCGGCAAAGCTACATATAATCTCCAATCAGACAATAGCTGAAATTGTTGCACAGTTGGGCAGACTGTAGAGTGTCCCATGGCAAGCGCAAACTGCAGTGCTTTCATGTACAGGTTTTTCGGGTTAATGTGACGGTCTCCCCTTACCCTGTGGTTAGCCCCCGCCCCCCCCATGGTTAAAAAAAATATATATATATATATTACGTGTCATTCCGTCTTACGCGGTTTAGCGTGGTAAAAAATCAGAGCTCAAACGGGCGATTTTGAACGGAAGGAAACGCTTGTTTGGTTGTCAGGGCGAAGAAATGCAAATGCAGTTCCACCCCCGTGCCCAATGTGGGCGGAAGTACCTGATGTGGGTCTCTGTAAATCACGCTCCTAGAGAGTTTGGCAGTGATAACCAAGGCAGCGTAGTGCGTCTAATTTGCCTGAGATGGAAAGGTTATTGAGTGCTTTGGTTGGAAGATCAAAGGAAGTCCGACTTTATCTGACGAAATTCGTGTTACGACGCGTCTTGAACAGCAACGGATCAACGTCATAACTGTGGACCTCCTGTTTATATCAACTCTCAACGCTTGCTCATCTCTCCCCCCGTTTGCTCTTTAGACGGAACATTTATCAGCTGAGGGCTCTCAAGTCTCACACATTGACAGAGCGGAGAGTTTGGCCACGCCCCTCACCCTCTACTATAGGCCAGCTCTTTTCTCCTCGGGAAAAATTGTTAACTTGAGAGCAACTGTTGTCTTATTATGGAGTGTTCCATAGTTTGCGAAAAAAATACTCTTTCTCATCTCTATCTCTGTTTCTCATGTCCAATAAAAACACCAATAATGAAATATACCTTTAATAGCATACTGTGTAACAGGCAAAGCTACATATAATCTCCATGGAGACAAGCTGAAATGTTGCTCAGTGCACCTTTTAAAGGGCGCATATCACGATATATCCTGATCTATGTTCTAATGTTGTTTTCTCAACACAAACATACTTGTTTCATTCAAACATATGTTTAACACACAGTTGAAAACACTCCACACTGTTCCAACTTGTGACATCATGTGGTAATACAAGAAGTGCTCCTCTGTGTTTTTAAACTCCATACACCTTCACTAGAATCATTTGGATCATTTCAGGCGTGGAATTGCCGTCTAGAATAGACTGTATATAAGGAACAAACGGTAAAAGGAGCTGTAACGTTAAAACTACCACTACATGACATCAGCTTTGGAGATGTAGATAGAATAAAGCAGGATTACTTAAACGTGTGGTTGAAACACCACTTAAGGTATGTTTTTGAGGAGGTAACAACATTCTAACATGGATTAAAGCGCACAAGAATCCATTTTGTCTAATACTGGACCTTTAAACATTTGAAGGTGCATGAAGACACACACAGTCACGTGGGTTTACCTTGAAAAATCCTTTGCATCCCTCACATGTGCGGACTCCGTAATGCTGACATGAGGCATTATCTCCACACACGGCACACCTCCCCTCACTCCCCCCGTGACTTTGACTCTTCGGAGAGACCCCGGGCCCCTCCTCCACCGGCCTGGGACTGTCTATCAAAGGGTCCCGGGACACTGGGGGCCCATGCATGGACAACACATGCTGCTGCAGAGGCGGCGGAGGCAGGAAATACTGTTCACCTGGCTGCTCTAAACTGGGGCTAAAAGCACAGAATGACAACTGCTGCGTTTTGTCCGTGGATTGGTAAGAAGTGAACGGGGAATCCCAAACAGGTGTGGATTGGTTTTGGAAATTTGGAGACGATCCTGAAGCGTAGATGGCACTTCCGTAATAATCAGATCCGCACGATGACAGGGTCTCATCCAGGAGTGCAAAGGATCCTGGGTAGCATCCGTAAACCTGGAGATCATCTAGTTTGAAAGGTTGATTCGAGGTTTGAGGACCAGGGCTGAATGAGGTACAAGGTACAGCAGGAGATGTGGTGATTTTGCAGGAATAAGAATCGAATTCACCGACGTAAGGGCTCCCGACCAGTGTGTTGATGCTGGGGAGAGAGGAGTCCGCGACGGGGTCTTCCTTCTGGAGGTCCATGAGCAGTCTGGAGCTCAGGTCTGAGTTAAGGAGCTCAGCAGGGGGAGAGGGTGAGGAGAGAGAGGAGAGCGAGGAGAGAGAGGACGAGGGGGGGGTGAGGTCGTGGGGAAGGGAGGTGTACTGGGCTTGGACACAGGGCATCGCTGCTGGAAAAGATGGAAAACATATTTAAGTACATAATTCATACTTCACAAGTGTATGGCAACTCACCCTTATCACAATCAAAGTTATTTTGCCACTGTGAATTTAGGAAATAGTTTCAGTACTACTACTAGTACTATGTATGGAAGTATATCATGTAGTAACAAAAGTAAAAGTTGGCCTCAATCTACATTTATCTTCTTTTGCATCTCTACAACCATTTCCTGAGATACTAATGTTGTAGGTCATGGGAAGTGAACACAACCGTGTGGTGTTCTAAAACCAGACCATCTCAGGTCTTATTCTAAATCAGACACTATTACTACGAATACTACTACTCGTAGTGCTACTGCTGCTGCTGCTGCTGCTACCACTACTTCAACCGACTAATACCACTACTATCACCACCACCACTATCACTACTGCTACTACTACTACTACTACTGCTGCTGCTGCTGCTACTACTACTTCAACCGACTACTACCACTACTATCACCACCACTATCACTACTGCTACTACTGCTGCTGGTGCTTCCGTGGCTAGCACTCATGCTTTACAGCAAGAAGGTTCCGGGTTCGATCCCCCTGTGTGTGTTCTGTGTGGAGTTTGCATGCACGGTCTGGGTTCGATCCCCGGGTGGAGACTGCATGTTCTCCCCGTGTCTGGGTGGGTTTCCTCCGGGCACTCCGGTTTCCCCCACCAACCTAAAACATGCACCAGGTAAAATCCTCCAGCTGAGGTCCTGACCAAACCGAAACAAGAAGATCATGGAGATGGTCCCCGGGCGCAGTAATAACAGGATGGATTAAATGCAGAGGAGAATTTCTCCTGTGTGAGATCAATAAAGTTGCTTCTTCTTCTTCCATTACTTCCACCACTACTACTACTACTACTACTACCACCACTACTTCTACTGCTGTTGCTTCTGCTGCTGCTGGTGGTACTTTTGCCACTACTACCACCACCACCACCACTACTACTTCTACTACTATTGCTACTGCTGCTACCACTAACACTAGTACTACTACTACTATCATTTCAAATATATTGTGATCCCTGTACTACAGCTACATACATTTTCTACCACTTCAGCCATTATTATTTACATTATTATGTGATATACTAGTACCAACGCAGCCATCCACATTCTTAATATAGTAAGGTCCAAACAATATTGCTTTGAGCTGAAACTTTTAACCTCTCCCTGGTTGTTTGTCAAAATACTGGTCACTATGCTCCCTATTTTGAGCTGTCGGGGTGGTCACGCGTCCTGTTTGGAAAATGTGGTCTGGGACAGTGGTCAGATATTGGGGAGATTGTATTACGCACTGTTAATGTCCCAAAGCCCTCTGAGATGCATGGGCAACCCCTTCAGCAGCCACAGGAGGAGGGAGTGGAGCGCAGGATTCTGTTTCAAATGGGCACCGTGCCAGGGCAAGAGGGAATGATGGGCAAAACTGTACAGCTGGCGCGAACACGAGAGTCCATAGACTGAAATATGGACAGTAGAAATATATCGAGAAATGAAAACAAAGCATAGCACACTCCAAAAGTGTTTATTTTTTTATTTTAAGATCATGTTTCAGCAGAAAGCCTTCATCAGCCTTCAATTTTGTTTATTTATTTTCTTTCTTTGGATCACAGAAACATAAAATATTGTCCACCATAGTAGAAACATGTCCTAGGTTCAAACTTTATGACCAATAATTAAGCAATAACAATTCAAATAACTGTCTCAAAGTTGCAAAGAAAGTTCAAACAATATGCACTAAAATCAAGCACTGAAACAAAAATAATAGGTTAAATTGCTATTATTTTACATTGATTACATGTAGGTGTTTGCGTGTTTTAAAAAGCACAAGAAAACAACACTGGAAATCTCTAATATTGTTTGACACTGTCCAATATAACACACCCCCTTCTCCACTCACCAGATTTAAACTTACTGAATGGTTCAAGGTTATTGTAAATTCATACATTATATGAAATTAAGTCGCCCAAGTTTCCTAAAGTTCTAAAGATGTTCAGGTTAAAATTTGATCATTGCAAAGGTTTTGGTGCTTCCCAAGTTACAGTTTATCTGCACCATAGTAATAACTAAAACTTATAAGAGACAAATCCAAACAGCTTAAACTATGAATAAAATAAGTAACAGCATCTTAATAAAGAAAGTGTAAAAAATATATGTCTTAACAGCACAAATAAATGAATGCTCTAACCTGTCAGGGCTAATGCAGGAGCAGCTTACCTGTTTCATGAAAATATCCAGAAATTCAAAGTGTTTTATTCCACTGAGCACGTGTGTCCGTGTCTCCGGGGACACGGGGGACACGGGGGGACACGGGGGACACGCTCTACCCGGACACAGACGCACAGCAGCGGGTCAGACCCGGGCTCGAACCTCCGGGCTCGAACCTCCATCATTCTGTTTTTATTCTGTCCCAGCTGGAGGGGCGGGGCGTCCATCCTTATATGGTCAAAAGGCGGTCAAACGTTCCGGATGTGCGTCCAATCACAATCAAGCGTTACACGTTTTCTTCCGCATGACGCACGCCTGGGATTCCATGACGCGGATGGGTGATGAGGCCCGTGGGAGGGGCCCGTGGGAGGGGCCCCTGGGTCTAAATTTACCCCAAAAGGGGTGCGCTGCTCACGTGACGCTTTCACTGGCTTAAAAAAAACTATTTCTAATCACAGGCTTTTTTGAGATGGAAATGAGCGGGATAAATGTGTACAGAACGCCTTTTTTAAACCATATTTTGCATCTTTTTGGATAATGTGTCTTTAAAATATTGACAACCAGAGATGTGGAGATTCAAGGAACAATATCCTCAAAGATCAAAAAGATCAAAGTCAGCTTTATTGTCAATTCTGCCATATGTGTTCAACATACTTATTAACAGAATTATTTGCCTTGTGTGGTGTTTTGCATTGAACATGTGAGAGTGTGTTTATCTGTGTTCCTGTGTGAAGGTGTGAGAATGTGTCAGTGTGAATGTTTCTTATTGTTGATTGAGATTTTTACTGAAATGTTTAATGTATTAGGGACTGCAGATGGAAACTAGCTCTGTAGCTATAATCTGGTGCAGATCATCTTTGGTTTATGAGCTTAATGTCTCTGTACATTGTCCCTTTTCAAATAAAGACTAAACTAAAACTAAAAAAACATACAGTGAATCGAAATTTCGTTTCTCTCTGGCCAAGTAGTGCCAAAAAAAGACAATGTACAAAATACAATATAAAGACAAAACACAACAAAAACTATCTAAGACAGAGATCTAAAGTTAAACTAAAGTCTAAGATCTAAAATCTTAAAGCATTATTTAACATAATAAATAAATACCTATATACAGATGTCCAAAAGTGTGCAGTGTGCATCAAAATGTGCAAATCCTACAACTATAATAAAAACTATAATAAAAAGTATGCATATGCTGCTGTTGTAACGTTTTCAAGGCTGGAGATCATATGACTTTGAAAACGTTTGATACATTTTCATTATTATTATTATTTTCTTTTTCTTTCATAAATCAGTGAATTGCTGGTCTCTGTTGAAAAATAGACATTAAGTCTCAAGAATACTAATTAATTTCTGGATCTACTGTGGTCATTTCATCTTCTGATACTTTATTTTACTGCTTGGCTATAATAGCTTTTTATTCATATTTGTTTTAAAACTGCACCAAACTGTCAGATAATAAATACAGCCTTCATACACACCCACTAACCAGGAGGTTGTCTCTCCTCATTCACCTGACCCTCAGGGACCCGAGGACATGGGCAGGAGAATCCTCCAGCTCCTGACCGGGGCTAATGCACAGGTCAAACCACTGATGGAATATGTAACCTTTGTTTTTATTTCTTAAAAATCCCAGGAGAAATATGCATTCTTATTGTGAGCAGGCTCACTTCTCCACAGATCTGACCTTATCCTGGGGGCATCACCTGCTTGTCTCCATAAGTTTAAAGGAAAAGTAACGTTTTTTACAATCTGAGCCTTATTTTGGTAATAAAACAAGTTGTTTTACTCACCCATAGCACTTTGGTGTCATATGGAGCACTTCCAGAGATGTTTTAGATTAGCGTTAGGCCAGGGCTCTCAAGTTTTGAAGTTTGGTAGGAGTGAGATTTATATTGGGGGAGCGGGGTGGGTAATAGCGAGTGACTTTTTTCCGAGGAGCGAGGGGGAGTGACTTTTTTTCGCTGAAAACGCACGGTGCCTGCATTAACTTACCGATTTTCTGGGCACAAAAGTGCTGTGAACAGTGGCTACAGTTTTGAATTGCTTAACAAAATTTCACGTCGAATTGCGTGTGTCACACTCTCAAAGCGTGAGACTTGAGAGCGCTGGTTAGGCTAACACCGTTAGCCTAGCACGACTTATAGCCAAAGCTCGAGGCATTCCCCGAGCATGTAATATGCCCCGTGCGGGCTCCAAATAACACAAACTTTAGCACTTTTCAAATCATAGAAGCCCGATATCTTAGTCTACGATTTCGTGTGGTCAAAAGTGGCCTGTAATCCGAGATTTAGCCATAGTTTCGAGTAGATGAGGAGGCCAGTGCGCATGTGCGGACTGTGCTCTCAGCTCCCGGGACCCAAACATGAAACACAAAGCTGTAAACTATGGATAAATCTCAGATTACAGGCCACTTTTGCTTCAAACGAAATCGTAGATTAAGAAATCGGGCTTCTATGATTTGAAAAGTGCTAAAGTTTGTGTTATTTGGAGCCCGCACGGGGAATATTACATGCTCGGGGAATGCCCCAAGCTATGGCTATAAGTCGCGCTAGGCTAATGCCGTTAGCCTAACGCTAATCTAAAACATCTCCGGAAATGCTCCATGTGACACCAAAGTGCTATGGGTGAGTAAAACAACTTGTTTTATTACCGAAATAAGGCTCAAATTGTAAAAAAAAACGTTACTTTTCCTTTAATGCCAAACTGTGGAACATTACAGTCAAAGCAATAACATTGCCAAAGAGAACGTGGTGGACCTTCCCCAGAAAATGTACGTAATGCACTTTTGACTGATCTAATAATTGTACTCTGGACTAAACACTCTAAAATATCCCACAGTGAGAAAAGAGACACACACTCCCTCTGTGTGTCTTATAAAACCCTTGTCGTTAATGTAGCCTAATGTTGAACACTTTTAGGTCCTAAAGCGACAAATATATAACAAACGTGTTTTTCACAGGCCTTTCCAACTGCTCAGAAAGTAAACACACTGATTATTGGAAACAATATCCAATAAAAAAAAAAAAATCAAATAATGAATTTTACATTCCACTAAGTAACTTCTCGAGTGGAGGGTGCGCCACCTGCTTGTCACTATGGAGATATCACCTCTTTGCCTGGAAGGTTACAGTATTAAAGTCACATTGCATTTATTCAATTACAAGTGTTTTAATTGTTACATAAAATACACAGAAAAACATGGGTTCTTAATGAGCACCAGTCTCCTCTGATCTGACCTGTTACCGGACCTACTGTCACCTTCTTGTCAAATCAGTATAATGCCATACTGTGGAACATGCCAAGACATCTTATCTCCATGGACGCAGTTGGCAGACGTCGTCATTACGTCATTACGTTGTACTAAACGATGTTAATTGTCGGTGTCCTCTGTCATCATTAGGCCATTTTCTTCTCACACTCTGCAGTTGTAGACACCTGTTTGTCAACAACAATTTAAGCTCCAGCTAAAACACTTTAATATCTCTTCTCCAAAACAGAATCACCACAACACGGCTCTCCTAACACACCCCAGGGGGAGATCTGCGCGTGAAACAGGTTTATTTTTAAGAGTGTGGAGAGTGAGAAGGGTCAGGCCAAACAAGACAGCCATGAGGAACTCCCTGTAGACACAAACTACTGGGAAAGTGCACTGAGCTGATGCTACGATGACACCTTGTTTTTAAATACTGAAGGATGCACGCCCACATGACTGAATCACAAGGGCAATCAGGGTTACAACTTCTGTTACAAGAGGACAAGAGGGAACTTTTAAGCCTGCAGAGGAAGTTGGATAACTGTGTTTGTCATGGATCTAGAATACACACTCCTTTAATACTTTAAGAACATGTGAGGCTGGTCACTGTTGAATCTCTCAGTTTTCAGATGGGCCTAGGGTGACCATTCATCCGGACAGTCCGGTTTTAGAGCTGTCTGTCCGGCCGTCTGTCACGTGTCCTCCTTTTTTACGTTTTGTCCTCCTTTCATTGTTACCTGGCCAGCCAAATGAATATCTCTCTGTATTTGCTACAGCGAGATACCATTTGGACACCCTCGCTCCACCCTCGCTCCCCCGGTTAACAACGGACTCCGCAATTCTGATTCGTTCAAAGATGGTGACGTCAGTGCACCCGCCTTTGCCCGCAACGTCACTCTTAGGCAGCGGAAGTTCCTCCTCAGTTTTGAATCAAGATGGCGCATCGGAGAACTGAACGTCCCTTCCATTCAGCTGTAAAATTGGTCTTAAATGACCTAAAACACATCGATTCCTTAAAACCACAGCAGCTGACAGCTCTAGAGGCCTTTCTTTTCTTTCTTTTCTTTTGTTTGATTGGTTCACGCCGCTGTCCGTTAACTGTTCTCTGATTGGTTCACTTAGCTGTCTGTCTACGCCCAACGGCAGCGCATTCTGGACCAAGCATTACCAGACTCACCGCTGGTACAGCGATGAGTCATGGATTATTCCAGGCAACTTTCGTTGCATAAATCGTCATAAATCCCCACCCATTATTTACACTTGCTACTCTGCGATGTTCGCCGTTTCTCAATTCAGAAAGTGCACAGTTCGGAGTGTGGTCTCAGTCTGCAGTCGAGGTGGTGCATACTCGCTCAGCCCTGAGTGCAGTCCGGGGATCACATGGGCGTCTGCGAAATGGAACAGGTCCCACCTCAGCTCAATGAGCCGGGTGGTCTGCTCCTTGTTCCCTAAAGACAAAAATATTATTCTATTGCGACTAGTAATACTTGGAATTCCTGTGAAATGCACCCCCGCGCGGCTCGCACTTTGCAGATATAAAAAAAAAAAAAAGACCCCGCGGCTGAATAAAAAGCGGAGATCCGCTAAAAGCTCTTTCATCCCTGATTTACAGTGCGCTGCATAAGTTTTCTTGTGCGCTGAGAATGTGTGAGCAGTGCACATTCTCAGCGCACATTCTTTGTTTTCCCCGAGGGAAAAAACAAAAAACAAAAAACAAGGTGTCCTCACTTTAGGGCCTTTGTCCTCCTTTTTGGACACAAGTGTCCTCCTTTCCTGTTTCATGCCGGTGGTCACCCTAGACGGGCCTGATTGACAGGTGTATTAGCCAGTCAGGGACACACATGGTCAGCCCGTGTCCAAATAAATACGGCTGCTGCCTATGTTACTGCTGTCTGATAGTGTTCCAGAAGAAGACCAGAGAGCACAGGTGAAAGAAAAAATCAAATAAACTTGCTAATAGTAACTTTAAAGCAGACCTATTCTGCAAAACAGACTTTTACCATGTTATAGTTTCGCCCTTAAAGGAAAAGTAACGTTTTTTTACAATCTGAGCCTTCTTTCGGCAATAAAACAAGTAGTTTTACTCACCCATAGCATTTTGGTGTCATTTTGAGCAGTTTTGTAGAAGTTATGTTGTAGCCATTGTGTTCTACTAATGATCCCGTATTTGTTAACTTGAGTACTCGGGGCATTACTTTGCGGTCTCCAAATAACACAAACTTTAGCACTTTTCAAATCATAGAAGCCCGATGTCTTAGTCTACGATTTCGTTTGGTCAAAAGTGGCCTGTAATCCGAGATTTAGCCATAGTTTCGAGTAGATGAGGAGGCCAGTGCGCATGTGCGGACTGTGCTCTCAGCTCCCGGGACCCAAACATGAAACGCAAAGCTGTAAACTATGGATAAATCTCGGATTACAGGCCACTTTTGACTCAAACGAAATCGTAGACTAAGACATCGGGCTTCTATGATTTGTGAAGTTTGTGAAGTGCTAAAGTTTGTGTTATTTGGAGCCCGCACGGGGCATATTACATGCTTGGGGAATATATTATATGCCCCGAGCTATGGCTAGAAGTTGCGCTAGGCTAACGCTAATCTAAAACATCTCTGGAAGTGCTCCATATGACACCAAAGTGCTATGGGTGAGTAAAACAACTTGTTTTATTACCGAAATAAGGCTCAAATTGTAAAAAAAACGTTACTTTTCCTTTAATACTGGCGTATTTACCGCCCCAGCACACGCCCACAGTGACACACTTACTTTGTTCTCCAATTTAATTTTCTTTATCAGAGATACACGTAGGATTCATCAGTTCAGTTCAATATTGTGATTTAAAATGTGCAAATTATAATGTAGATTCTAACTACAGTATATAGAGACAGTTTGTCTTCTTTACAACATGACAAACGTGATTTTATTGGATAATCAGAGCACATCACAGACAAACAGCAGAACAGTGAACCAACCACAGTTAATCTTACTATTATATAATCTTACTATCTTATACAAGGTGCATTTTGCAACATTCGAAAACCCAGAACTTTGTAACAATTTAAAAAAAAAAAAACATTTAGAGGAAAAATACATTAAAAATATAAGAATTTTCTGAAGATTGTTACAAAGAGGTACACCCTAAATGCAATTATACTGGTACTAATACGAATAGTACTGATATAGTCCTTTGACATCAAACTAATGACATCACAAGGTGGGACTAAGCAGTTTGAGCTTTAAAGGGGGTACGAGATACAGCTGCAGCTATATTCTTGATGAGACCACAAAACACTTTCAACTTATGATTATAGTTTAGGCCTTGAAGAACATTTAAAGCAGATATCTACAACATTTTCAAACTCAATTTCAATACTAACGAATGGACTCGATACTCAACACAGATACCACAATAATTAAAAATTAAAAATAATAATCTGAATCTGATTTTCAACATTAAATAGTCATTTCTTTTCTATTGCCGTGTGGTTTTCTATCTGTAAGCCCTCAGTGGTCTACAGCTTCCATAGTCCATGTGCGTATATCAGTCTGTGCTGTTCACAAAAGGTTCATTTCTTGGCTGTGAATGTGACGTTTTTAGTATCGATACAAGCTGAAATGAGTATCTAGTCTCGAGACTAGTTTTAGTGTTGATTAATATCTGATTTTCAGCAACCCAAATCCACCAAAGCACAAACATAAGAGATTAAAGAGAAGCTGAGAAAAGCTTAAAGGAAAAGTAACGTTTTTTACAATTTGAGCCTTATTTCGGTAATAAAACAAGTTGTTTTACTCACCCATAGGACTTTGGTGTCATATGGAGCACTTCCAGAGATGTTTTAGATTAGCGGTTAGCCTAGCGCGACTTCTAGCCATAGCTCGGGGCATATAATATATTCCCCAAGCATGTAATATGCCCCGTGTGGTCTCCAAATAACACAAACTTTAGCACTTTTCAAATCATAGAAGCCCGATGTCTTAGTCTACCATTTTGTTTGAAGCAAAAGTGGCCTGTAATCCGAGATTTATCCATAGTTTACAGCTTTGCGTTTCATGTTTGGGTCCCGGGAGCTGAGAGCACAGTCCGCACATGCGCACTGGCGTCCTCATCTACTCGAAACTATGGCTAAATCTCGGATTACAGGCCACTTTTGACCACACGAAATCGTAGACTAAAGACATTGAGCTTCTATGATTTGAAAAGTGCTAAAGTTTGTGTTATTTGGAGACCGAAAACAAGTGCCCCGAGAACTCACATGATGGAGATCGCAAATCTAAAACATCTCCGGAAGTGCTCCATATGACACCAAAGTGCTATGGGTGAGTAAAACAACTTGTTTTATTACCGAAATAAGGCTCAGATTGTAAAAAACGTTACTTTTCCTTTAACAGCTAATTTTACCTTTAGATCTGTATAGTGTATAGTGTATAGTGAAGGTGCGTGAATAGTGAAGGTGTTTTTAAAAAATTTATGTAGCTTTTCTTGTATTACCACATGACATCACAAGGTGGAACAGAGTGTTTTCAGTTTGAGAGAAGGACGCAGCCTAAGTATACAGGGTTTGTGTGTTATGCATGTGCAAATGAAACAAAACACAACTCCAGGTGTGTTTGTGATGCAAAAATAACATTATAACACACAGTAGATTAGAAAAGGACTTTTAAAACCTGCCTACTACTTCCTTGACTTGAAAATCAGGTACACCAGCTTTGAGTCACAGTTTTAGGTCTAATATCTATTGTCATATTGTCAACACAGATCACTTAAGTTATCTTCAGTAAACATTGACAGTTTTATTGCAGCCAAAGCAGAGTGATTATTTGAGTTTCTTTTACTTGAGGTGGAAGAAGCCAGAGGGTTTGGTCGGTGCAGCCATCAGCATGTTTGCCTGGTTCTTGTGAGTTATATAGATCTAAAATAGAATTAAAACAAATGTTATACTTCCTATACAAGCAAAAGGTTGAATTATTACAAAATAATGTAAATAAATGGTAAAGAGGAGGAAGAGTGAACAGCAGAAGGTTGGATGATATGGGTGGAGTCGTAGTATTATCATCACTCACAGTACATGGAGGTTGCATCCAGGGCTCTCCATCGATTTGCATTGGCAGTGCTTTGATCGTCCTGAAGGAGGAAATAAGCAAAGTATTCGGAATGAGATTAAATAGCATAGCATTATGTGGTATAGTATATTAAAGAGGGGGTATTACTTCTGTGGGGTATGAAAGGAAAAGTAACGTTTTTTTTTACAATTTGAGCCTTATTTCGGTAATAAAACAAGTTGTTTTACTCACCCATAGCACTTTGGTGTCATATGGAGCACTTCCAGAGATGTTTTAGATTAGCGTTAGCCTAGCGCGACTTCAAGCCATAGCTCGGGGCATATAATATATTCCCCAAGCATGTAATATGCCCCGTGCGAGCTCCAAATAACACAAACTTTAGCACTTTTCAAATCATAGAAGCCCGATGTCTTAGTCTACGATTTCGTTTGAGTCAAAAGTGGCCTGTAATCCGAGATTTATCCATAGTTTACAGCTTTGCGTTTCATGTTTGGGTCCCGGGAGCTGAGAGCACAGTCCGCACATGTGCACTGGCCTCCTCATCTACTCGAAACTATGGCTAAATCTCGGATTACAGGCCACTTTTGACCACACGAAATCGTAGGCTAAGACATCGAGCTTCTATGATTTGAAAAGTGCTAAAGTTTATGTTATTTGGAGACCGCAAAGTAATGCCCCGAGAACTCAAGTTAAAGGGATATGCCACCCCCAGGTCAAATTTGGGCATCTCCCCACAGTCCAGAGACTAAAATAAGTGGTGGAAAGCGTTTTCCTGCTCACCCAGCCATTGTCCGAGTCTGTCGCCACTGACCGCCGCGGTATCTGCAGCTCCTCCGCGTTAGACTGGAGTCTAACGTCGCCAGAGAAAGATTTCGGCCAAAAGGAATTAATTTGCTCGATGCGTTTCCCAATTACTTTGTGTGTAGTGCGCATTCATATCGAGTGCAAATAAATGTGCAAATCAACACGGAGAACTTGCCTTGGTCATTTTGGGTGGGAACTATTTTCCAGTGCGGAAGAATACAGCCGAATCACGCACCACGTTGTGCAACAGGGGAACTCCCTTCCTGGTGCGTAACAGGGATTCCCCTGGCAGCGTGCTGCGTGATTCGGCTGTATTCTTCCGCACTGGAAAATAGTTCCCACCCAAAATGACCAAGTCAAGCTCTCCGTGTTGATTTGCACATTTATTTGCACTCGATATGAATGCGCACTACACAGAAAGTAATTGGGAAACGCATCGAGCAAATTAATTCCTTTTGGCCGAAATCTTTCTCTGGCGACGTTAGACTCCAGTCTAACGCGGAGGAGCTGCAGATACCGCGGCGGTCAGTGGCGACAGACTCGGACAATGGCTGGGTGAGCAGGAAAACGCTTTCCACCACTTATTTTAGTCTCTGGACTGTGGGGAGATGCCCAAATTTGACCTGGGGGTGGCATATCCCTTTAACAGATACGCTACAACATAACTTCTACGAAACTGCTCAAAATGACACCAAACTGCTATGGGTGAGTAAAACTACTTTTTTTTATTGCTGAAAGAAGGCTCAGATTGTAAAAAAAACGTTACTTTTCCTTTAACTGCTTACACATAACATATTTAGATCACCGTGTTATCTTTTATTGTTTTGAAAATGCTATATCACATCAGGTTTGTGAAGTTGTAGTGTATTGTGTGAAGAATCCCTCAGTCGTCCAGGAAGAATCCACGGTAAAAGGAGAAATTCAATTTGTCAACTGGACAAAGTTTATTTGGTCGAAAACGTTTCGCAGCTCATCCGAGTTGCTTCGTCAGTTCTGGTTAGAGTGCTGATGGACACTGCAGGGAGGAGCTAACTATACTGACATTATTCTGAAACTATCCCACATCTTTGTTTTGAGTTTCTGTCTTTTGTTTTTCCAGTTTCTCTCTGGCGTCTAGTTTAGCATACCCATTCATACCCTAATGTCTGTGTTCACACCTCTGGGCCTGACCTGCTGCCCGATTGTTTCCTTTGTTTGTTTTGATTTAGGTTTGAGAATGGAATTATATATGGGAGACAAGTTATGTCTGACCCCTCCATTCCTGTTTAAAGAAGGATTCTCTTTTTTGACAAAAATCGCCTCTTTAACTCCCCTCTCAAACCAGTTCTTTTCCCTGTCTAAGATCTGAACCTCACTGTCCTCAAAAGAATGGCCTGCGGCTTCTAGGTGAAGATGTACGGCAGAAGACGGTCCACTCTGGCACGCCCGTCTGTGTTGGTACATCCTCTTGTGAAGTGGCTGTTTTGTTTCTCCAGTGTAGCGCTCACTGCAGTCTTCACTACACTGAATGGAGTAGACCACATTGCTTTGTTTGTGGCTCTGTGTTTTGTCCTTTGGGTGGACCAGTTTTTGTCTTAAAGTGTTTGTGGGTTTGAAATAAACTGGAATTTCATATTGTCTGAAAATCCTCTGTAGTTTTTCAGAAACACCGGCCAGGTACGGAATCCCTACCCCTTTCCTCCTGGGTTCTGATTCTCTGTTGTCTTGTTTCTTGCCCTTGTCTCTCTTGGTTTTGTTGACAGCCCATTTAGGATATCCACAAACAGAGAGGGCTTCCTGCACATGTAGTTCTTCTTTCTCCTTACCCTCTGTGCTTGTGGGAACCACTTGGGCCCTGTGTTGTAATGTCCGAATCACACCCAGTTTGTGCTGCAGTGGGTGGTGTGAATCAAAAAGCAGGTATTGGTCTGTGTGTGTGGGCTTCCTGAAGACTTCTACTTGGAGTCGCCGGTCTCTTCCTATCGTTACTGCACAATCTAAGAACGCCAAAGTGTTGTCCTTGGCATCTTCACGGGTGAAGTTGATATTCGGATCTACAGAATTGATATGTGCAGTACAAGGTTCCAAAATCAACATAACAATACCAATGTGAGGGTGGAGTTTCTGGATATGAAGCTAAGGCACTCTGTTCAAATAGTTCCATGTACAAGCTAACCATGATCGGGGAGACCGGTGAGCCCATCGCACAGCCGTGGATTTGCCTGTAGAAGTTCCCTCTGAACTGAAACCTTTTACTGCACATATCAATTCTGTAGCTCCGAACATCAAATTCACCCGTGAAGATGCCAAGGACAACACAGCTGACAAATTGAATTTCTCCTTTTACCGTTGTAGTGTATTGTTTTGTATCATGCCTGGGTGAAGTCACTAAATTACTCAAACACGCATGGATGAAATATAAGGCTACGTTTATACGGCAACGATCAAAACAGAAGACGCAAAAGTGGCGTCTCGTCTTCAATTTTTTTATCCACGTTTATACGAAGACGCAAAAGTGGACGCAAAAGCCAGCGAAGGGAGGCGCTGGACTGAAAAAACAAACCAGCCATCACAACATCGTCAAGTTACATTTCTAACCATGACTGTACCGGAAAAGAGAAAGGTAAAACTTCAAAATAAAATGTTCTAGTTGTGTTTTAAATGAGTTGTTAAGTTCTGCTCCAAACATTTCAGTGACTTGTATTTTTGTTGACATGTTTTTGAATATTGTACTGAAAATAGTGACATTACAGGAGGATTACAGTGAATTAGAAAATATAAAATCACATGGGGTTTTACATTTGAAGTGCCTCATGCGGAAGTCGCTTGTCTTGGCGTCTGTGTGGCTGTGAGAGTGTGAGAAAGACTTGTACGGGAAGAAGAGAAAAGACCGCAGATGTGTGTGGGTGCCATTTATACAATTGTTGAAATGACTCTTGTATGTTGACTAGAGCTGCTAGAACATCCGTGGTATCAAGGTATGCCGCATCTATGTGACGTAAACGCGTACGCGACGTGAGCAGATCTGACCAGTTTTGCGTCTTGGGCAGTTTACACGGAGACGCTACATCGGAGCGTATTTAACTTTTCCACTCTGGAGGTGGTTTCAGATTTTTGCGTTTTTAGGCCCCAAAAACGCCGTCACCGTGTAAACGAAAGGCACTTCCGATAAAATATTTTGTCGTTTTTACCCGTAAGCGTTCTCGTGTAAACGGGCCCTAAAACATCTTCAGGCAACCCATTTCTTTAGTAAATGTGTATGTGTATGTATTATGTGTAAACAAAAGTCATTGAAGTTATTGTTGCGTTTCCTCGACCTGATGGTGATCTGTGAGGTCTGAGCCAGTCTTTGTCCTGCAGACTTCAGTCCAGTGTAGATCTGCCCCATCTCTATGGCCCCGCCCAGGCCCACCACCTCCAGGCGCCGGTCACTGGTGTCTGAAAAAACACGACAATATTATAGGACAGGGCTCTCAAGTCTCACGCATTGAGAGTGTGACACACGCAATTCGACGTGTTCACACGCTCACACGCCACACATGGCATTTCTCACGCTGATTTTTTTTTTTTTTTGTGCCCAGAAAATCGGTCTGTGTGGCTCAGTTTATGCAGGCACCGCGCGTTTTCAGCGAAAAAAACTCTCCCCCTCCTCCCCGTCCCGCTCCCTGGAAAAAAAATCAGCCAATCAGAAAATAGATTGTTCTGTTGCTGGGCAGACTGTAGAGTGTAGTTTCAGCTGCTAAGCGCACACAGCGGTGATGATAAAACAAACTGAGAACCATCAGGTAATAACTTCATTTATATAACTCTCATTAGTTGCTTTGTAGTTTAAGTTTGCTCTTTAGACAAACATTTACAGCAGGGCTCTCAAGTCTCACGCATTGAGAGAGACAATTCGACGCGTTCACACGCTCACACGGCATTTCTCACGCAATTCAAGTCCCCCCGCTCATTGGAAATTACGCAGTCTCACGCACGACCCCGCTCAAAACTTGAGAGCCCTGTTATAGGATAATATTACTTTACACAGTGGTACATTTATCTGAAATTATCTGAATAAATAAATAAAAGACATGAGTAGTAGTACAGTAGTAGTACAGAAATAGGATGGAGTGTTCCAGACGTGTTGAGAAGGTTTCAGAGGTCAGTCATCCACACACTTCTTTTTTAAATGAAGACGTTGGATCAGAGCCAAAATGTCTTGATTTCAAAACACTTCCACAGTTTTAGACTTGATACCCAATATCAACTGATACCTGCGCAGAGACTGAAAACAGCATTTATTTCTTTTAAAATAAAAGAAAATCAGACAAAACTGATCCAAATGTTTTATGTAGCTGTTATTTATCCCTAAAGATGACATCAGCAGCAAAGTATCAATACTTAAGCACTTTTGAGTCTGACCTTGAGAGACATTTTTGAGGAGCTCTGGGTCCATGATGACTTCTGGCGTTGGCTCCTGGTTCGATCCCCCGTCTGGTTTTCTGGACTCCCCCCAGAGGTTGGAGCCACCGTGCATGCTGGGAATGTTCAGGACAGCGATGCCTTCGAGAGCGGCCGAGCTCAAATCAAGCTGTTTGCCACAGCACTGCAGAAAACACAATAAGGTTAAAAGGATTACTGCTAAACTGTCAATCAATGTATATTCATAGGTCTGAATTCTGCAGCTAAATCTAACCCTGCTCACTTTACCTAAAGCCTGATGACAGGAGGATTTTAAAATCCATTTCATGAAAACTAAAACGACATAAGAAAGATGTCATCATTTTTCATTTCTTGCCCAGTTTCCTAATGGCTTCATAACTTCTTTTTTTTTTTGGTTAAAATTGACATATGATGCTAAAAATCAAGTTTGAAATTTAATTTCAAACTCGATTTTGAGGAAGGAAAAGACTTGATACTCGATACAGATTCTGATACCACAAAGATCATATTTAAACAATCGAATGTGATTTTCAACAATAAATAATAGTGCCTTATTTTCTATTCCCATGTGTCCTCATATGTGTGTACTCCACAGTGTTCCTGTAGGTTCCACAGTGTTCCTGTAGTTTCCACAGTGGTCCTGTAGGTTCCTCAGTGGTCCTGTAGGTTCCACAGTGGTCCTGTAGGTTCCACAGTGTTCCTGTAGGTTCCATAGTGTTCAAGTGTTCCTGTAGGTTCCACAGTGTTCAAGTGTTCCTGTAGTTTCCACAGTGTTACTGTAGGTTCCACAGTGTTCCTGTAGGTTCCACAGTGTTCAAGTGTTCCTGTAGGTTCCACAGTGTTCCTGTAGGTTCCACAGTGTTCCTGTAGGTTCTACAGTGTTCCTGTAGGTTCTACAGTGTTCCTGTAGGTTCTACAGTGGTCCTGTAAGTTCCACAGTGTTCCTGTAGGTTCCACAGTGGTCCTGTAGGTTCCACAGTGGTCCTGTAGGTTCCTCAGTGGTCCTGTAGGTTCCACAGTGGTCCTGTAGGTTCCACAGTGTTCAAGTGTTCCTGTAAGTTCCACAGTGTTCCTGTAGGTTCCACAGTGGTCCTGTAGGTTCCTCAGTGGTCCTGTAGGTTCCACAGTGGTCCTGTAGGTTCCACAGTGTTCAAGTGTTCCTGTAGGTTCCACAGTGGTCCTGTAGGTTCCACAGTGGTCCTGTAGGTTCTACAGTGTTCCTGTAGGTTCTACAGTGGTCCTGTAAGTTCCACAGTGTTCCTGTAGGTTCTACAGTGGTCCTGTAGGTTCTACAGTGGTCCTGTAGGTTCCACAGTGTTACTGTAGGTTCCACAGTGTTACTGTAGGTTCCACAGTGGTCCTGTAGGTTCCACAGTGGTCCTGTAGGTTCTACAGTGGTCCTGTAGGTTCTACAGTGGTCCTGTAGGTTCCACAGTGTTACTGTAGGTTCCACAGTGTTACTGTAGGTTCCTCAGTGGTCCTGTAGGTTCCACAGTGTTCCTGTAGGTTCCTCAGTGGTCCTGTAGGTTCCACAGTGGTCCTGTAGGTTCTACAGTGGTCCTGTAGGTTCCACAGTGGTCCTGTAGGTTCCACAGTGGTCCTGTAGGTTCCACAGTGGTCCTGTAGGTTCCACAGTGTTCAAGTGTTCCTGTAGGTTCCACAGTGGTCCTGTAGGTTCCACAGTGGTCCTGTAGGTTCTACAGTGTTCCTGTAGGTTCTACAGTGGTCCTGTAGGTTCCACAGTGGTCCTGTAGGTTCCACAGTGGTCCTGTAGGTTCCACAGTGTTACTGTAGGTTCCACAGTGTTCCTGTAGGTTCCACAGTGGTCCTGTAGGTTCCACAGTGTTCCTGTAGGTTCCACAGTGGTCCTGTAGGTTCTACAGTGGTCCTGTAGGTTCTACAGTGGTCCTGTAGGTTCCACAGTGGTCCTGTAGGTTCCACAGTGGTCCTGTAGGTTCCACAGTGGTCCTGTAGGTTCCACAGTGGTCCTGTAGGTTCTACAGTGGTCCTGTAGGTTCCACAGTGGTCCTGTAGGTTCTACAGTGGTCCTGTAGGTTCCACAGTGTTCCTGTAGGTTCCTCAGTGGTCCTGTAGGTTCCACAGTGTTCCTGTAGGTTCCTCAGTGGTCCTGTAGGTTCTACAGTGGTCCTGTAGGTTCCACAGTGTTCCTGTAGGTTCCACAGTGGTCCACGGGTGTATACTAGTCTGTGTGCTCTTAGACTTGTTCTGATACAGCTCAAGATCAACCTAAACCTATTCAGGAAAAGTTCATTTCTGTCCTGTGAATGTGCCTTCTTTAGTATCGATACCTGCTCAAATGAGTATCTACTTTTGATACTAGGTTTGGTATCGATTGTATCTGATTTTTGATATTATGGATAATCCTACTTCCGGTTCAAAACTGCAGAACACTTCTTCTGGCCCAACCTCTTCATAGTAGCATTTCACCAATGTAAGCAGCAGATTTTCATTGACTGTTTTTACCTACAGTAAATACACAATCATGATGTTTATGGGCTTAACCACTCTCTTTTAACCCTTTGAATTTTTCTCTTGTCTAAACCACTTATAAGATTGAGCTAATTAGTTGTAATGGATTTCTGCAGTATTCTAGTGTCAGTTACCTCTATAATGAGACACTCCTTCAGTTTCTTGCAGGATGCAGAGATCGTCTCAGATGTGGCAAACTCAAAATACCAAAGTTTATTTTTCATTCTGTAAGAAAAGAGAAAGGTCTAAATACAACAACATACAAAAAGCAAACATTACAAAACATTAGCCATTACTTTACCGACATATCAGTGTACATGAGGACTGTACCATGTTGCAGTTCCCAAAAAAGGATTGCATCTCATTTTATGAAACCGGACGTGGTCGTAAAAGGCTCAAAACTGATAAACACCACAAGTATAAAACAAAACTTAAATAATAATAAAACTGCATTTATTCTACACCAGCTGATAGTACACAGTATAAATGAAAGCTGCCTGATGTGTGGAGTGCCTAATGAGCAGCTTCTGTTGGATTTCAGGATGGTAACATGGACCCGGGGCTTCTCTCTACCTGCTCGCTTGCTTGGAAGTGTGTGCAGATGTCACCAGAGAAGAATGGTGGAGTTTGGGGGTCAGTGGAGCATTGGTCACTGTGCACATCCATCTATGTGCACAAGTCAATGGAATCGCAATACCACAGTCACTAAGAGATCCAACCTGATGTCAGTGTTAAAGGTCCCATGGCATGAAATTTTCACTTTCTGAGGTTTTTGAACGTTAATGTGAGCTCCCCTACCCTGTTTAGGCCCCCCCCATGGCTAAAAGTTGCGAAATGTCTCAACTGAGCATTTGCGATCCTTTTCTGCGTTAGAAAAAAACACAGCTCAAACGGGCGATTCTCAACAAGGCACCTTATTGACGTCAGCTCAAAAAATGCAGTTCCACCCCCCGTCTGTCTGTACTCAGCGTCTCTGTAAATCACGCCCAGAGAGTTTGGACCGCAAATGCGCTAGGCAATGCGAAATGCGTTTTTTTATTTGCCTGGAGGCACGTCCGAGTGTTTCTAGGCTCGGAAGTCCTTTATCTGAGCCTCTGGACCTTTGAACAGCAGTGGTTTAATTTTATTTTCTGTGGAAATGTGTTTATTTTTCAATGGAACGCTTCTAATCTCTTCTCCGCGCAAAAACGCGTAAATGGATCAGAGCGGACAGCTGAGAGCTGACAGCGGAGAGTTTGGCCACGCCCCCACCCTCTACTATAGGCCATCTCTGTCCTCCTCATTTGCATTAAAGCAACAACGCCCATAATGGAGTGTTCAGAGAGAGAGAAATGACTCTTTCTCATCTTATCTCTGTTTCTCATGCACTGAGTGTTGATTTTGAAGAAGGATTCATTTACAGTATTAGGGAACCATTAAGGAGCCATATAAAAGCATCAAGAAGTACCATGTTATGGGATCTTTAATACTGCAGGAGACACATGTCCTCTCCAAACCTGCTGAAAGAAAAACACATCCTGGGGTGTGTTTAGACCTAGGTTTAGATGCACACATTCAGCCCTAGATTTTGGGGATTCAGTGTGGCTTAAAACAGAACTACAGTGTGTCCAACCATAACTGTGCTAATGGCCTCTGTGAACGCTGCTGCCTGTTTTGGTGTGAAGCAGAGTTCGGCCAGGTCCTTTTGAAGAGATTGTGCATCTGAGCATAAGCCAGGAATGTATTTACAAACAAAACAAAATCGAGATTAATACAAACATTTCTATACCTAATTATATATTATAAAAATGAAGAAAAAAAACCAAACAGGATCCCATTCAGATTCAGTTTCAGACTGAAATGAAATATCAGTTGGTAACTATAATTCAAGAGCTGCTACGGACCATCAAATGGGGCATTACAGGCACTGTTCCCTCTAAGGTGCGCGCGTGCGCACATCAAATCCTTTTCAGCGCATAAAATAAAATCTAACCTGAACTCAGCGCTGGTTTGACACACGGAATCCAGTCTGATAGATTCAGTTTGCACATGTGAATGTGCACATGCGTTAGGGACAAGCCAACTACAAACAGATTCATTTCGATCGCATTTCGCTCGCTTCCTTCAGTAAGACCATAGTTGTCGTGGGTCAGAGCGGCAGGTCCGCACCAGCCGACGGGAGCGCCACCCGCACACACTCCACGTAGGGAAGAACAGAAAAGGAGACAGGTAGAGCCATAATGTAATCCTCGGCTGTTTTCTTTGTTTCTGTCCAAGCCATAGGTTTTTGTGAGCAAAAAGACGAGACTTTCTGTGTGAAGTGTGAATCCTCTCCCCAGAGCGTTAAACCACAGAGCTCTGTCACTCTCACAAAATTACTTAAACTGGGTAATGATTAAAAAGCAAGATATAAACTGATAAAAATATATACTTATTTTGGAGATCATTATTTTGAGAAAGACCCATCTTATAGTGTCCTATAGGTCCTACAATCATCCCTAAAAAATCTGCAGCTACATGTAGGCTATATTTATCAAGCTGAAAACATCTCTCTTCATGTGGTTTTACAGGTTTATACACAGGTATATACACAGGTTATTTTTCTAAATATTGTAATGTTCAATGTTTCACTGACCACAGCAGGACCCTCACACTGACATACAACATGTACAAAGTTCATGAACAGATTTTTGAGAAGTGGACCAAAAAAATCTGTTATATTAAAAGTAATCTAACAGAAATAACAGCAGTGATTTGATTCATAAGCTGTAACTTGCCATGATCTCAGGTGTGATGCTGGTGTGGCCACAGTGTGCATGTCGGATGTCGCTCACAGGAGTCCAAGGAACGCTCAGGGAGTTAGTGTGTTTGCTCAGACAGATGAAAAATTAGGGGGAACATTGAGGGCAATTAACCATTATTTTACCCATTATTTTGCTAATTGATTAACCTAGTGAACATGTTTTGAGTATTGGCTTAAAGGAGAATTAACGTTTTTTTTTTACAATCTGAGCCTTATTTCGGTAATAAAACAAGTTGTTTTACTCACCCATAGCACTTTGGTGTCATATGGAGCACTTCCAGAGATGTTTTAGATTAGCGATAGCCGTAGCGCTAATATATGCCCCGAGCGGTCTCCAAATAACACAAACTTTAGCACTTTTCAAATCATAGAAGCTCAATGTCTTAGTCTACGCTTTCGTTTGTGTCAAAAGTGGCCTGTAATCCGAGATTTATCCATAGTTTAGAGTAGATGAGGAGGACAGTGCGCATGTAGTCAGTTTATTTCGCTCTCAGCTCTCAGGACCCACACATGAAACACAAAGCTGTAAACTATGGATAAATCTCGGATTACAGGCCTCAAACTCAAACGAAAGTGTAGACTAAGACATCGAGCTTCTATGATTTGAAAAGTGCTAAAGTTTGTGTTATTTGGAGACCGCTC
The DNA here is from genome assembly GCA_036785185.1 of Paratrypauchen microcephalus. Lineage (NCBI taxonomy): Eukaryota > Metazoa > Chordata > Actinopteri > Gobiiformes > Gobiidae > Paratrypauchen > Paratrypauchen microcephalus. The sequence continues at coordinate 290,324 of JAVJIX010000329.1, read as the reverse complement.
GGGGCATATATTAGCGCTACGGCTATCGCTAATCTAAAACATCTCTGGAAGTGCTCCATATGACACCAAAGTGCTATGGGTGAGTAAAACAACTTGTTTTATTACCGAAATAAGGCTCAGATTGTAAAAAACGTTAATTCTCCTTTAACCATTTGCTAGTTTCACTGAATTGCTCTTTTTAATTCACCGCCTTCAACCCTGGAGTCCTAAAAACACTGAACTCATTGCAGCTGTTGGTACAAACCTGCTGTTGAATTTTTGTGGGTACTTCTCTCTCATGGAGTGGAAGCGGTGAGCGATCGAGGCGTCCTGTAAACGAGGGAAGCAATTAAGGTTTAATTGGATTAATCAGTGACTTCATCCCACGTGGAACCGAGCTGCTCATTATACAGCTGCCGCTTTCTGTCATTATGAATACGGTATGGTGGTATGTTCAGGTGTGTTGTGTTAAAAAAAAAAGAATGGAAGAAGAATATAAGATTTAGAAGGAAATAAGAGGCAGAGCTGTAGTGAATTTAACTTACAGAGGAGGGACAGTCAAGATATGAAGTATTAAAGGAAAAGTAAAAAAAATTTTTTTTTAAATCTGAGCCTTCTTTCAGCAATAAAACAAGTAGTTTTACTCACCCATAGCAGTTTGGTGTCATTTTGAGCAGTTTCGTAGAAGTTATGTTGTAGCGTATCCGTTAACTTGAGTGCTCGGGGCATTACTTTGCGGACTCCAAATAACACAAACTTTAGCACTTTTCAAATCATAGAAGCCCGATGTCTTAGTCTACGATTTCGTGTGGTCAAAAGTGGCCTGAAATCCGAGATTTAACCATAGTTTCGAGTAGATGAGGAGGCCAGTGCGCATGTGCGGACTGTGCTCTCAGCTCCCGGGACCCAAACATGAAACGCAAAGCTGTAAACTATGGATAAATCTCGGATTACAGGCCACTTTTGCTTCAAACGAAATCGTAGACTAAGATATCGGGCTTCTATGATTTGAAAAGTGCTAAAATTTGTGTTATTTGGAGCCCGCACGGGGCATATTACATGCTTGGGGAATATATTATATGCCCCGAGCTATGGCTAGAAGTCGCACTAGGCTAACGCTAATCTAAAACATCTCTGGAAGTGCTCCATATGACACCAAAGTGCTATGGGTGAGTAAAACAACTTGTTTTATTACCGAAATAAGGCTCAGATTGTAAAAAAAAATGTTACTTTTCCTTTAAAGGTGTAGTAGTAGTAGTTTGAATAGCACTATAGTCATTTTGCTGTTGAGTTAGTGGTAGTAGTATTAGGAGAAAAGGTGGTAGTAGCAGCTGGAGTAGTAATAAGAGGTTGACTACTATACTACAAGTCAAAAGTTTTTTCTTTATATTTACTACTTTCTACATTTTATACACATATAGACGACATTAGATATATGAGAAATAGAATCATGTAGCAAAGAAAAAAAACATGACAAATATGTTTTATATTTTAAATTCACATCCTGTTGCTTTGTTGACAGCGCTGCAAACGTTTGGCCTTTTCGCAGTGATTTTCATGAAGAAGTCTCCTGAAATGGTTTTCACTTCACAGCTGTGCCAAGTCAGGGTCCCGAAATGCAAACTGTCAAAAGCAGTGATCAAAACAAAGGGTGGCTAATAAAAAAAATAAATAAATAAAAAAATCTTAAAGTTTTGTGTTATTTTGTGTTCATAATTTGGAGTCTACAATGCAAATAGAAAAATAAATGAAAAAGTGTGTCCAAACTCAGTTGTTAGTATTAGTGGCAGCAGCAGTAGTAGTTGTAGTAGTAGTAGTAGTAGTAGTAGGAGCAGTAGTAGTAGTAGTAGTAGTAGGTTAAAGTAGCAGCACTCACCACTCTGATGCTGAAGTAATTGCTAGTTGTAAATACAGTAGTAGAAGTAGTATTAATAGTACCAGTAATAGTAGCTGTAGTAGCAGCACTCATTAGTCCGATGCTGAAGTAGTTGTCAGTTGTAAGTAGTAGTAGTAGTAGTAGTAGTAGCAGTAGTCATAGTAGTAGTAGTAGTAGTAGCAGTAGCAGTAGAAGTAGTAGCAGTAGTAGCAGTAGTAGGAGTAGTAGTAGGAGTAGTAGTAGTAGTACAGGGCTCTCAAGTCTCACGCATTGAGAGTGTGACACACGCAATTCGACGTGTTCACACGCTCCCACGCCACACATGGTATTTCTCACGCTGATTTCTTTTCTTTTTTTTCTTTTTTTTTTTGGTGCCCAGAAAATCGGTCTGTGTGGCTTAGTTTATGCAGGCTCCGTGCGTTTTCAGGCTCCGGGCGCACGGTCCGAGCGAGGCCGGAGCAGACACGCCGTCCCCCGGGCATGTTCTGAGCCTCAGTCCCGGTGTCTCCGTCTGTGCGTAACGTGTCCCGCCCGACGGCTTACGCGCGGAATACGCGCGGCCCAGAGCCGAACTGCCCATGGTGAGACGCGGTGAGACGCGGTGAGACGCGGTGAGACGCGGGCCTGGTGCATTAACCAGACTCTTACATGAAAGAATAAAGGTTGAAGATGAATCCGTTAAAAATGTCCCACTAAACCAGGACTAGACCAGGACTAAACAAGAACTAAACCAGGACTAAACCAAGACTAAACCAGGACTAAACCAGGTCTAAACCAGGACTAAACCAGAACTAAACCAGGACTAGACCAGGACTAAACAAGAACTAAACCAGAACTAAACCAAGACTAAACCAGGACTAAACCAGAACTAAACCAGGACTAGACCAGGACTAGACCAGGACCTAGCCAGGACTGAACCAGAACTAAACCAGGACTAAACCAGAACTAAACCAGGACTAAATCAAGACTAAACCAGGTCTAAACCGGGTCTAAACCAGGATTCAACTGGGACTAAACCAGGACTAAACCAGAATTAAACCAGGACTAGACCAGGACTAAACCAGAACTAAACCAGGACTAAACCAGGACTAAACCAGAACTAAACCAGGACTAAACCAGGACTAAAACAGATCTAAACCAGGTCTAAACCAGGAATAAACCGGGACTAAACCAGGACTAAACCAGGACTTAACCTAAACTAAACCAGGTCTAAACCAAGACTAAGCCAGGACTAAACCAGGACTAAGCCAAGACTAAACCAGATCTAAACCCAGGACTAAGCCAAGACTAAACCGGGTCTAAACCAGGACTAAACTGGGACTAAACCAGGACTAAACCAAAACTAAACCAGGTCTAAACCAAGACTAAGCCAGGACTAAACCAGGTCTAAACCAGGACTAAGCCAAGACTAAACCAGATCTAAATCGGGTCTAAACCAGCACTAAACCAGGTCTAAACTAGGACTAAACCAGGACTAAGCCAAGACTAAACCAGATCTAAACCGGGTCTAAACCAGGACTAAACTGGGACTAAACCAAAACTAAATCAGGTCTAAACCAAGACTAAGCCAGGACTAAAACAGGTCTAAACCAGGACTAAACCAAGACTAAACCAAGACTGTGTGTGATAACATATTATCCTGTGCATTATTGAATAATATGGACTTTTAGTTATAAAAGCATTTCCATATTAACAAAGTACCTTCAAATTCTGCCCTGCCCTTCCACCATCCCCCCTGGTTTCATTTTATAACTGCTCACACCCCCCCCTCAGAAATCTCACTCCTAGCAATCTTCAAAACTTGAGAGCCCTGTAGTAGTAGTAGGAGTAGCAGTAGAAGTAGTAGCAGTAGTAGCAGTAGCAGTAGTAGGAGTAGTAGTAGGAGTAGCAGTAGTAGCAGTAGGAGTAGTAGTAGCAGTAGTAGTAGTCGTAGGAGTAGGAGTAGGAGTAGTATTAGCAGCAGTAGTAGTAGGAGTAGTAGTAGTAGTAGTAGTAGGAGTAGCAGTAGTTGTCGTAGGAGTAGGAGTAGTAGTAGGAGTAGTATTAGCAGCAGTAGTAGCAGTAGTAGTAGTAGTAGTAGGAGTAGCAGCAGCAGCAGTAGTAGGAGTAGTAGTAGTAATAGTAGTAGTAGTAGTAATAGTAGTAGTAGTAGAAGTAGTAGTAGTAATAGTAGTCATAGTAGTTTTAGTAGCAGCACTTACCACTCCGATGCTGAAGTAGTTGTTGGTTGTAAGTAGTAGTATTAATAGTAGAACAATAGTAGTACTCACCACTCCGATGCTGAAGTAGTTGTTGGTTGTAAGTAGTAGTATTAATAGAGTACAATAGTACTACTCACCACTCCGATGCTGAAGTAGTTGTTGATGATCTGGTAGGGCACCGGGTCTCCCACCTCCTCGGGGTCGTCCTGCACCACTCTGATGCTCCAGCGGTCCATCCCGATCACCTCACTGGCCTCGATCTCCTTCAGGATCTCCCTCAGGTCTCCCCCCGCGTAACCTGACAAACATATTCAGGAGAGACCATTCAAATCTGGAAAAATACATGACAAAATGTGATAGCATGTGTGTAACTGAATAAAATGTGTAGAACTGGATATGACTCACTTGAAACTATTGTGTGACATTTTAATCCACAAGATATCAAAAAAGAAGTCCTGGTATTTCAGGTGTTTTACTGACCAGTACGGTTGTCAAAAGTATCCAAAATCCAAAAAACTGTGGAACCTACAGGACCACTGTGGAACCTACAGGACCACTGAGGAACCTACAGGACCACTGTGGAACCTACAGGACCACTGAGGAACCTACAGGACCACTATGGATCCTACAGGACCACTGTGGATCCTACAGGACCACTGTGGAACCTACAGGACCACTGAGGAACCTACAGGACCACTGTGGATCCTACAGGAACACTGTGGAACCTACAGGACCACTGTGGAACCTACAGGACCACTGTGGAACCTACAGGACCACTGTGGATCCTACAGGACCACTGAGGAACCTACAGGACCACTGTGGAACCTACAGGACCACTGTGGAACCTACCTACAGGGCCACTGTGGAACCTACAGGACCACTGAGGAACCTACAGGACCACTGAGGAACCTACAGGACCACTGTGGAACCTACAGGACCACTGAGGAACCTACAGGACCACTGTGGAACCTACAGGAACACTGTGGAACCTACAGGAACACTGTGGAAACTACAGGGCCACTGAGGAACCTACAGGACCACTGAGGAACCTACAGGACTACTGTGGAACCTACAGGACCACTGAGGAACCTACAGGACCACTATGGAACCTACAGGACCACTATGGAACCTACAGGACCACTGAGGAAACTACAGGACCTCTATGGAAACTACAGGACCACTGAGGAACCTACAGGACTACTGTGGAACCTACAGGACCACTGAGGAACCTACAGGACCACTGTGGAACTACAGGACCACTGTGGAACCTACAGGACCACTGTGGAAACTACAGGACCACTATGGAACCTACAGGACCACTATGGAACCTACAGGACCACTGAGGAACCTACAGGACCACTGTGGAACCTACAGGACCACTGAGGAACCTACAGGACCACTGTGGAACCTACAGGACCACTGAGGAACCTACAAGACCACTGAGGAACCTACAAGACCACTGAGGAACCTACAGGACCACTGTGGAAACTACAGGACCACTGAGGAACCTACAGGACCACTGAGGAACCTACAGGACCACTGAGGAACCTACAGGAACACTGTGGAACCTACAGGAACACTGTGGAACCTACAGGACCACTGTGGAACCTACAGGACCACTGAGGAACCTACAGGATCACTATGGAACCTACAGGACCACTGTGGAACCTACAGGACCACTGAGGAACCTACAGGACCACTGAGGAACCTACAGGACCACTGTGGAACTACAGGACCACTGTGGAACCTACAGGACCACTGTGGAAACTACAGGACCACTATGGAACCTACAGGACCACTATGGAACCTACAGGACCACTGAGGAACCTACAGGACCACTGTGGAACCTACAGGACCACTGAGGAACCTACAGGACCACTGTGGAACCTACAGGACCACTGAGGAACCTACAAGACCACTGAGGAACCTACAAGACCACTGAGGAACCTACAGGACCACTGTGGAAACTACAGGACCACTGAGGAACCTACAGGACCACTGAGGAACCTACAGGACCACTGAGGAACCTACAGGAACACTGTGGAACCTACAGGAACACTGTGGAACCTACAGGACCACTGTGGAACCTACAGGACCACTGAGGAACCTACAGGATCACTGTGGAACCTACAGGACCACTGAGGAACCTACAGGACCACTGAGGAACCTACAGGACCACTGTGGAACCTACAGGACCACTGTGGAACCTACAGGACCACTATGGAACCTACAGGACCACTGATGTAAGACCACATGGGAATATAAAAGAAAGTACTACAATTTAATGTTGAAATTCCCAATATAGTGTTTCCAGTGTTTTTTTAATCATCATCCTGGTATCAGAATTGGTATCAAGTCTATTCCTTAGTATCGAAATCAAGTTTGAAATGTTGGTATTGTGACAACAGTATTGAACGGTGACTGTTTGATTGCTGATTTAGATTTTTCTAACTGTTTCTAACTTGGTCATGACCCTGTTTAGCTACAGACTTGTCCAAAAACACAACTCAGCTCTCCTGCTGTGCTTCCAACTCAGTCTGCTGTTTCTGCTCACATTGTGTTCAAATAAATAATAATAATAATACAGGGGGTCCTCGGGTTACGACGTTGATCCGTTCTTAAGACGCGTCGTAACCCGAATTTCGTCGTAAGTCGGATTTTGACTTTGATCTTCCAACCAAAGCACCAATAACCTTTCCATCTCAATAATTTGACCACTACGCTGCTTGGTTATCACTGCCGCTTTCATAGGAGCAGATCAGAGCCCACATCAGGTACTTCCGCCCACATTGGGCACACACAGGAGGCCGTCTTCTCCCTACAACCACAACAGAGCGTATTGTTCCGCCGCGCGCCGTTCGCGTTTGTTTACGTTGCTTACCACGCTAAACCGCGTAAGACGGAATGACGCGTAATATTATTATTATTTTGTGTATTTGTGTATGGGGGCGCGTTCGTAACCATGAAACGTCGTAAGTCGAGACCGCCGTAACCCGAGGACCCCCTGTAATAATAATAAAGCTTGATAACGATTTAGTCTCTCAGCGGATCTTGCTCTAAACATAATTTTGTTGTTTAGGACGATAACAATAAAATTGCCCAATCAGCAAAGCGTAAAGCCTCTTCAAATCTGCTAAGGAGTTAAAAAATCAAAAAGTGCTCACCCCCTCCCCAGCGCAGACAGCGGGCCAGGTCGTTCCCAGTGCCCAAAGGTAAAACAGCGACAGGAGGATGAACCGGGAGATCGGCTTTGTCTGAAAACCACAGCAAAAACTTTGGTTATTTTACAGTTTAAAGTATTACTGTGGAACATTATGGCATGAATGAGAATACCTATAGCATCAAGAAGCCATCCGACAGTACCATCCCCGCCACACACCAAGATCCTGTAGTCTCGTAGGTTGTGGAAAAATTTTAAACTTAAGCAAAGAAAATTAAAATTAATCTCAGAAAACTGTAATAACAGCGATAACAGAGCAATATATTTGATGTTTGGAATTATTTTAGGAAATTAAAATGTTAGTCTACATATGACTTAAAGGAAAAGTAACGTTATTTTACAATCTGAGCCTTCTTTAGGCAATAAAACAAGTAGTTTTACTCACCCATAGCACTTTGGTGTCAATTGGAGCAGTTTTGTAGAAGTTATGTTGTAGCCGTTCTGTTCTACTAATGATCCCGTATCCGTTAGCGTGAGTGCTCGGGGCATTACTTTGCGGTGTCCAAATAACACAAACTTTAGCACTTTTCAAATCACAGAAGATCGCTGTGTCAGCGTAGACTTTTAGTGGATTCCAAAATGGCCTGAAACCCGATATCGCAACAGAAAAGTAAAGTTCAGAGCGGTGTTAGCTTCTTTCGGACTAGCGGTGTTTACAAAACAGCTGAGTTCACGCATGCGCACTGTCCTCTCTGATGACGTCATCAAATGAAACTATAGCTGCATATCGGGTTTCAGGCCGTTTTGGAATCCACTAAAAGTCTACGCTGACACAGCGATCTTCTGTGATTTGAAAAGTGCTAAAGTTTGTGTTATTTGGAGACCGCAAAGTAATGCCCCGAGCACTCACGCTAACGGATACGGGATCATTAGTAGAACAGAACGGCTACAACATAAGTTCTACAAAACTGCTCCAATTGACACCAAACTGCTATGGGTGAGTAAAACTACTTGTTTTATTGCCGAAAGAAGGCTCAGATTGTAAAAAAAAAACATTACTTTTCCTTTAAAGGTACAGTATGTAACTTTCAGAAAGTTTTTCAGTGGAATAAAAAAATAAGAACCAAAATGAAGACCAAAAAAAAAGCTTTTCTGGTTTTTTGGGTTAAAAGTTACATACTGTGGCTTTAATTGTATATTTATAGTAGTAAAATGCTCCGTACCCTGGAGCTGGACCTCCATTGGATAAATTGTAAACTTGCCGAGGGTTGAGCAAATATTGAAACTTCCTCAGTACTCTGTAAAATATATGATATTAATGTCATTATAAAAATATACATGAAAAAATAAAAGAATATGAAAGTGTGAACCTACTTTTCTCCCTGCTTCCCTCCACTCTTTGGGTTGACAAATACAAGCAGAGGATGAGTGTCTTTTATTGGGACAATCTGAAAAAGTGAAATAATGAGGTAGTAGGAGTTTGTATGTGGGTACTTGTATGTACTTTTCACAAATTTCAGAGGTCAGAGTTTTAAGAGTTTTTTTTTAATGTTCAAAGCATTGTTTATTAATGTTTAAAATGTTATACAGTGGAACCTCACCTTACGAAATTAATTCGTTCCAGAAGTGGGTTTGTAACGTGAAAAATTCGTAAGTTGAGTAGCTATTTCAATGGAAAAACCCTGATTCGTTCCAAGGCCCCGATCCAAGTTTTTTTTTTATAGTGTAACTTTTTTTTATAGTGTAACATTGTGTTCTGCGTCCTGATTGGTTTCTCAGACTGGATTTAAACTTTTCTCACATTTGTCTCTCGTTTAAACACTCAAACTTTCATAGATTTTCAACAAAATTATTAATAGTGAAGTGTGGGGGGAAGGGGGAGGGGGGAGAAAACTGCGCTCTGACACGTGTGATAGCGCAGCATGACCCGGCACGGGGCTGCCAGCAGGTCTAGACCTGGACTAAACCAGGACTGGACCTGGACTAAACCAGGACTGGACCTGGACTAAACCAGGACTGGACCTGGACTAAACCAGGACTGGACCAGGACTAAACCAGGACTAGACCAGGACTAGACCAGGTGGATTAAAGCGCTGCGCGCGGGTCTATTTCCTGGTTTCGTTTCGAGTCACAGCTGAGGGGAGCAGCGAGGAGGACCGCACGCAGTCTGAACGCATGAACGAGACCCGTGCTGGTCTAGACCAGGTCTAGACCACCGCGGCTCTTGCATACGTTCGTGGGTCTCTTCATGCGCTCAGACTGCGTGCGGTCCTCCTCGCTGCTCCCCTCAGCTGTGACTCGAAACGAAACCAGGAAATAGACCCGCGGCGCTTTAATCCACCTGGTCTAGTCCTGGTTTAGTCCAGGTTTAGTCCTGGTTTAATCCAGGTTTAGTCCTGGTCCAGTCCTGGTTTAGTCCTGGTTTAGTCCAGGTCTAGACCTGCTGGCAGCCCCGCGCCGGGTCATGCTGCGCTATCACACGTGTCCGCGCGCAGTCTTCTCCCCCCTCCCCCTTCCCCCCACACTTCACTATTAATAATTTTGTTGAAAATCTATGAAAGTTTGAGTGTTTAAACGAGAGACAAATGTGAGAAAAGTTTAAATCCAGTCTGAGAAAAGCGTATAATGTGTGTGGCTGAGCGCACATTATTTGAATTTTTGAGATTTCGCGTTTCGTAACTTGAATTTTCTTTCGTATCTAGAGACCAAAATTTAACGTGAAGGCGTTTCGTAACTTGAAATTTTCGTTTGTTGGGTCATTCGTAAGGTGAGGTACCACTGTACTATATTTAAGCAAATGATTGTTGAAAACAGTGGGATTTTCCCACGGTATGGAGATGGTGTCATTTTTAAATCAAGGTGGGTGGGTCTGCCATCTACTTTAACCTAATGTTATTGCTTTGCCTGGAATGTTCCACAGTAAGGCATTCAACTTACCGATCACCATGGAGATGAGCTGTTCACAGAATGGATTTCTTTTCAATAAAACACATGTATTGATAAGTTCAGTGTATTCCAGGCAAAGCGATAGCATCTCCATTGAGACAAACAGGTGACAGACCCCCAGTGGAAATGTTCCACAGTGCACATTTACTTCAAATAAATCAAGTTGAAGCCCAAAACAAACCTGTAAGTTGTGGCCATCTGGAGTTACATTTAACAGGCCTGTATTTTCATCCTACACAGAAAACACACTCATTACAAAACAGTGACTATAGGAAAGATTATTCTGACTGTATTTACAGCTGTGTTACCTTGGAAACGGCACAAATGGCCCAGGGAGGGAGGATGTGGTCTTTCAACACTCCACAGTTGCACAGCTTAATGCCAACAACAACACATTCATCGTGACGCTACAAATAACAAATCATAATTACTAGTACTGTCAGGTGATTAAAAACAATAATCTAATTACTTACAGGATTTGTAATTAATTAGTCTAATTAATCGCATTTTTAAAATAAATTTTTTTAGGTGGTTTATTGTGCTCTCCCACAGTGCAAAAAGGTGTCAAACGTGTGATTTATAGTGGTACAGTGAAAAGACTGCAGACTTCCCCTTTAAAGGAAAAGTAACGTTTTTTTTTACAATCTGAGCCTTATTTCGGTAATAAAACAAGTTGTTTTACTCACCCATATCACTTTGGTGGCATATGGAGCATTTCCGGAGATGTTTTAGATTAGCGTTAGGCTAACGCCGTTAGCCTAGCGCGACTTATAGCCATAGCTCGGGGCATTCCCCGAGCATGTAATATGCCCCGTGCAGGCTCCAAATAACACAAACTTAAGCACTTTTCAAATCATAGAAGCTCGATGTCTTTAGTCTACGATTTCGTTTGAGTCAAAAGTGGCCTGTAATCCGAGATTTATCCATAGTTTACAGCTTTGCGTTCCATGTTTGGGTCCCGGGAGCTGAGAGCACAGTCCGCACATGCGCACTGGCGTCCTCATCTACTCGAAACTATGGCTAAATCTCGGATTACAGGCCACTTTTGACCACACGAAATCGTAGACTAAAGACATTGAGCTTCTATGATTTGAAAAGTGCTAAAGTTTGTGTTATTTGGAGCCCGCACGGGGCATATTACATGCTCGGGGAATGCCCCGAGCTATGGCTATAAGTCGCGCTAGGCTAACGGCGTTAGCCTAACGCTAATCTAAAACATCTCTGGAAATGCTCCATATGACACCAAAGTGATATGGGTGAGTAAAACAACTTGTTTTATTACCGAAATAAGGCTCAAATAGTAAAAAACGTTACTTTTCCTTTAAGTTTTTCACTCACTCTCTTTCTCTCCACTGTACACAAGACTAGACCCCTATTCCCCCTCCCACATTACGTAACATTCATTGGAAAGCTCATTTACACCATTCCACTATAAAATGGCAAATATTTCTGGTGCCAAAAGGTGAGCACGTACAGTAGCTTTCATGCAACGTCAATAAATAATATACAAAGCTTCAGATATACAGAGAATACAAATAATTGCCCGTGAAAATTACTCATGGCTCACATGACCCCTGGAACCCGTGAGGAGGATTTAAACTCCCGGTGTGGATGTGTCCGGACCATCGCACCACGGGAGGAGGGAGGAGGCAGCAGCGCGGGGTGAGTAAATGATCGGGTTTAGCGTGATTTAGCATGATGGGCAAAACTGACTAAGTCAAAACTTCTAAGTGTGCACCCTTAGTCGCGGCAGAACACGCTGGAGAGGTTAAGGGAATTGAAAATGGTTCAGCGCGGAGCGCAGCAGATAGGGAAACGGGCTCGTGTGTCTTCACGTGCTCTCCCCTATTAGAACTGCATTCGTCTCTGTGCCGACCAATGGTAGCACGGCATTTCTCATCGCGTCATCACTGTCCAGGGACAAGAGGGACCTGCTCCGTCACGTTTTTATCAATAAACTCGCCGTTCAAAGGCCCCGCACGCCAAATTTAAAATGCGTGCGCATTGAATTGCTGCTCATAATTAATTGCGTTAATTTTTATAACGCGTTAATTAGCAGTGTAATTAATTAATCTAATTAACGCGTTAAACTGACAGCCCTAATAATTACACATGTAGACAATCTTTTCAACACTTATGTCACTGCAAATGGCAATGGATAATATGCTTTTTTTTTGTTATAGTCAATGAAATTTTTGCATTCTTTTCTTTAAAATTATCTTGCAAAGAAACAAAAAAAGTTCCTATTCTATTCATCTGTTTTTGTAGAATTTACCGCTAAACTCTAAATAAGAATGATTGTTGTGTTGTTTTGTGAATGATTTGGTATATTCATTTTCATACTCACAATCTCATGGCACCAAATGCATCTCCGGCCTTCTAAAGTTTTAATTTTTTTGTGGCAAACTTCACACTTGTTTGATTTACAGTCGGCCTTGATGAAGTCATGAGTTGGAAGCTGAAAAACAAAACATTTTTACAAGTTTAGTGATCATTTACGTTAGCACTATTACACATACACACATACAAACGCACGCAAGAAGAGTCGAGGTTTTAGCATTTTCATTTTTTTTCTTTGTTTTCTTTTTTTCTGAATAAAAGTACATATGGGAATACACACAGACATAGGTTGTGTTCGTAGCATTCAAGGATGTGATATTAGTTTGTTGTTTGACAGCAAAAACTCAAAAAAATTTTAAGAAAAATACAAAAATACAAATACAAAATAGATTTTAGAAACACTTTTTCAAAACCATCTGATCAATCTGGGAATTCATGGTCCAGTTTAGGACTATGCTAGCTTGTGACTGCAGTGATGTCATTTGACAGGGACAAAATCAGATCACCTATTGTAGTTCGAGCTAAACCAGTACTTTCTGTTCAGATTGTCTCCTCACCTCGAGCCCTAATCTTACCTGGCCAGCCAAATGATATCTCTCTGTATTTGCTATACAGCGAGATACCATTTGGACACCCTCGCTCCACCCTCGCTCCACCGGTTAACAACAGACTCCGCGATTCTGATTCGTTCAAAGATGGTGACGTCAGTGCACCCGCCTTTGCCCACAACGTCCCTTCCATTCAGCTGTAAAATTGGTCTTAAATTACCTAAAACACATCGATTCCTTAAAACCACAGCAGCTGACAGCTCTAGAGGCCTTTCTTTTCAAAAAAGATGTTTTTGCATTGCTTCCTACCGGCTTGGTTCACGTCGCTGTCCGTTAACTGTTCTCTGATTGGTTCACTTAGCTGTCTGTCTAAGCGCAACGACAGCGCATTCTGGACCAAGCATTACCAGACTCGCCGCTGGTACAGCGATGAGTCATGGATTCTTCCAGGCATGCCCTAATCCAGTTCATAACTTTCCTGCTGTGCCTCCTGTGTCTCAATCCCCAGAGGTTCCGATACAAATTGGCCAAGTTGACTGTTCAGGAGCAGTCACGGAGAATCCGAGCTGGTGAGTGCTTGTACTGTGGTCAAGGAGGCCATTTTCTCAATGTCCATTTCGTCCAAAAGAACCCGCTCATCAGTAATTGGGATACTGATGGAGGAGCTCAGGGCTGCAGAGAACGTTCATGTTTTTAAGAGTGGCTCAAGACTCACCTGTTTAGCTTGGCCTTTGATTGACTTCCATCGTCTGTTTGCTTGTCTTTTGTTTGTTCTTTTGCTTGTTTGCTTGTATATCTGTTTGTTGTTTGTTCGTCTGCTTGTTTGTCTGTTTGCTTTTTTTTTTTTTTTTTCCTGGCACCACGGTGGATGAGTGGCTAGCACTCATGCTTCACAGCAAGAAGGTTCCGGTCGCCCGGGCCTTTCTGTGTGGAGACTGCATGTTCTCCCCGTGTCTGGGTGGGTTTCCTCCGGGCACTCCGGTTTCCCCCACCAACCTAAACATGCGCCATAGGTAAAATCCTCCAGCTGAGGTCCTGACCAAGACTAAATAACAAAACAAAATCATGGGGATGGTCCCCGGGTCAAATATAGAAACAACTTCTCCTGTGCGAGATCAATAAAGGTCAATCTTCTAATCCTTGACCACTGTAAGGCGCTTTGTGTTACAATTTTGTATGAAAAGCGCCTTATAAATATTGTTTGATTGATTGATTGATGGGCGAGGTTTCTAAAATCCCCACTGACCAACCCAGACTTTTGTTATCGGCAACCCTCTGTCACAATAACCAGTCACTTCCTCTTCAAGAACTGTTGGGACTCCGGGGCAGAGGAAAACGTCATGGACTCAACTCTGATACAAGCAGGGATCTCCACTGAGCCTCTTCCAGAGCCAGTCCAGGTCAGGTCAGCTTTGAATGGTACTTTTCTAGTGTTCCTCTCCACTTACACACTGGTCTGGCAACCAGACAGAATTAAGAGATGTGTTTCTTTGTTTTCTCTGCTCCTCTGACTCCAGTAGTTTTGGACTACCCCTGGCTTAAAGGTCCCATGACATGGTACTTCTTGATGTTTTTATATGGCTCCTTAATGGTTCCCTAATATTGTAAATGAATCCTTCTTCAAAATCAAGCCTCAGTGCATGAGATATGACTCTTCATCTTCTTCATGAGGCTAAATATGTCTCTGAAACACTTTATTCTGGGTGTTGTTGCTTGAATGCAAATGAGAAGGACAGAGATTGGGTTAGAGCGGGTGGGCCCCACATTTTGGCACTAGAGAAATCCTTTTTCTTTCCCATATTGCTTGAATATGGTGGTCTGCTTAATGTGTAATGTCCTTAAGTAGTTTTTCCTTTAATTGGATGCACATGGCAAACTCATTGGCACAAGTGTCTAAGATTGATTTCACTGACCTAATGAGCCCTGAGACACAAGACCATGAGTTTCACTGGAAAACAACAACAAAAAAATCACCTTTATGACACTTTTGCATAATTGGAATACGGTGGATGTTCTCAGAACAAATCATCTCACACATCCCCTTCTGGTCACCTCAGGCCTCTACCTATTGCCAGTTGTCCCTGGTCACATATTGCAGTGGATTTTGTAACTGGTCTTTCCCTCTCTAATGGTCAATCTGTCATCTTGACCACTGTAGAGATTTTCAAAATCACCTCACTTTGTGACCCTCAGCTCAAGACTGCCAACATCATGGTACAACATGTTTTCCATCTTCATGGTGTCCCTACTGATATTGTTTCTGACCAGGACCTCCCAATTCATCTCCCAGGTTTGGAAGGCATTTTGTCAGTCTCTGGGTACCACTGTTAGCCTCTGGTCTGGTTTCCATTCACAAATGGTCAGACTGAAAGGACCAATCAAGACCTGGAATCTGCTCTCCGCTGCGTGGCCAGTCACAACCCTGCATCCTGGAGTTCACTTACCTTGGGTAGAGTACATTCAATACTTTAACCTCCTCTGCTCCTGGTCTCTCCCCTTTTCAGTCTCCATTGGATATCAACCTCCTGTCCATTGAGGTTGAAGTTGCTGTACCCTCTATTCAAGCCCATATGCAGAGGTGTTGTCAAATCTGGAAGGACACCAGGAAGCCCCTGTTACAGACATCATCCCAAAATAAGTCCTTGGCTGACCTCCGTCGCTGCCCAGCACCAAAGTACACTCCAGGTCAGAAAGTCTGGTTAACTTCCAAACATATCCCTTTGAAATGTGAATCCAAGAAATTGTCACCCACTTCACTGAACCATTTGAAGTTGAAAAGGTGATTAATCCTGTTTCTTTTCACCTTAGACTTCCACAAGCTCTGTGGTCATCCAACCATTCACGTTAAACCCATACACTCTAGTAATCTGCCCTCCTTCCAAGCTCCCTCCGCCCCCCCGGTTGGTTGATGGTGACCTGGCATGTACTGTGAGGCGGATCTTGGATGTCCATGTGGACGTGGAGTCCAGTACCTTGTCGACTGGGAAGGGTGCGGTCTCGAAGAGCAGTTGTGGGTTGGTCAGTCTGATCCTGGACTCCAACATGTTGAAGGAGTTTCACTGTGCTCACGCTGACCGGCGGGGGGGTGTACTGTGAGGGTTTCATCCTACTGCTCCTACCCCTCCTCTCCTGCTCCCTCTCCCTCTTCTCCTTTTACCTTGTTTGGAGTTTCCTGGGCGGATCCTAATTACACTCACCTGCTGAGCTCCACCACTGATCCTCATCTGGCAATCACCTCCGGCCATATAAAAGCCCTGCTGACCTTCTCTCCAGTGCCAGATTGTTCTGTCATTTAAGTGCACCTTCGATTGGAGCCAGCCTCAGCTCCCTCCTGTAAGCCTCTGGTCAGTTCGAGCCACTACCTACCTCCTATCTGCAGCCGACCTGGACCTGTCCAGCCCTGTGGAACCCATTCCCCCACCCCCCCAAGACTATTTTTGTTCATACTTTTTTGTCTCCATATTTGGGTTCACCAGTTGTGAATCTTAACATGTTCGGCCTCCTATTTGGCTCATTTATCAGCAAAATTGACATTCAATACATAATCATACAATCAATACACCACGTGAATACAAACAGTCCAGGTTACATTATTATTGTGGATTAGTCTAGTTCAAAGTTGGTGCTATTGATAAAATCGTGCCATACTGATTATATAGACATTTCCTTGGAAAATTGAGCAATATGGACGGATGACACATCCTTCTGCAACTGAGGAAGTCTGTGGCATTATATGTTTTTCTGCGTAAAAATTGACCAATGTAAAAGACATATTTGGAAATAGCGATGGAAAAATAATGTAATCTTCTAGTTGTGTTAAACTTGAAAATTAGTCATAATTTTAGATGGAAAGTTGGGGCTTATGCAGCTCTATTGGAACGGAGCTGTTTTTGATCGAAACTAGAAAAGGATTGAGTTCACAAAATTGCCATAATTAATCTTGTGTCTTAAAATCATTTCAGCTCACAACTATCATACCTGTGTTTAAATAATGACACAAAATTGTAACATATTTTTAAGACCATTGTCAGTTTTGTTCCATGTGTATAGGCCCAGTAATTACAGAACTACTAACCGTAATCCAGGTCAAAACGTGCATTTTACAGTTAAAGGGCAAATTTTACCGTAGAATTCTGACCTGTTCTCCACTTTAATATTCACTATAGGCTCTGTGCAAATTTATGTTATGTAAACCCAACCTATAAGTATAGAATTTTAATAGGTAAAAGTAACATCTTAGAAGTAGTAGGTATTTAAGTATACAGAGGCAGTAGAATATTGCATTTTTAGAGGTATTTTAAAGTTCATGTACCTATTTTCTCTTCAAACTAGTAAATATAGAGTAATACTTTTGAGCTCTTTTGACCACTTCTTTGACATTTGTAGATTAGCAAACACAAGTATTTCATTTGAGAACTAGGGCTGTCAAAACGGAAAAAAATATCTTACATTTCACATTTATTTAGTATACTAAAAAACACAATTTAAAATATAACATTATTTAAAGGGCACATATTAGGCTATTTTCTGATCTGTTATGTTGTTTTCTCATCACAAACATGCCTGGAGTTGTGTTTTATTTCATTCACACATATTTAACACACAAGCCCTGCATATTTAGGCAGAGTTCATCACTCAAACAGAAAACATACTGTTCCACCTTGTGATGTCATGTGGTAATACAGGAAGAGCTCCACTGTGTTTAAAACTCCATACAGCTTCACTAGAAGGGTCATTTGGATCATTTCACCCCTGGGATTACCAATCTCTACTGAACTATTAAATATAAAAGCAGTAGCGGTTCTTGGGGGGGGCAATTGCCCAACTTCGTGAGGGGCGCCGTGCCGAGTGCTTGAAAAAACCTCTCTCGTAGCGTGCGTGGAACGCTCCGCCTGGTTTGCCTCAAACCTTTCTCTGCTCCTGCAGGAGTGCTTACAAACTGTTTCCTGCTATCTGGACTCTGTTCTCCTCATGCTCTCCTCCTTCTCCTCCTCCTGCTCTCAGGACTCTGTCCTCCTCATGCTCTCCCGACCTTCTCCTCCTCCTGCTCTCTGGTTCAGGGGCCAAACTGCGGCACTTCCTGGTCTTGTGAGAAACAGCGCAGAGTGGTGCGCTAAAGGGGGCCACATTAAAGGGGGAATCACTAATGTTAATTTGTGGGTTTATTTTGTTTTCTTAAGTTAGTTAATTAAGTCATATCATATGGGGGTTATTTAAGTATTTCCTTGAATTGCAGGTGTTTTATCATTATGGGGACCGTTATTTGTAGTTGGATAAGGATGTGAAATTGGATATGAAGATGGAATCTAACACATGGTTTGATTGTTAAAACTGATATAATAATTGCTGTCTATGGTTCTATATGGGCTTTGGCAATGATATTGAAAAATAATCGCTCGCAGCAATGTATTGGAAAAAAAAGAACTATGAACTAGTTCATTTTTTTGGAACTATGAACAAACTACTAACTATAAACAATTATGAACTATGAACGAACTAGTTCATTTTGAAATGTGTGAACTGAACTTTGAACTAGTTTATGTAGAAAATGAACTTTCCCAACACTGCATACTTGTTCTATTTATATATATGTATATATTTTTTATTTATGTTATTTAAGTTATGATAACTTATATTTTTTTGAAAGTTGTGATGAGAAACACTCTATAGTGATAATTAAACATGGCTGCTTGTGGTAAATGTTTTTTTTTTTTTTTCATTCCTCGGAGGGGGTCTCGCCCAGGGAGTAATTCAATGTAGAACCGCCACTGTATAAAAGTAGCTGTTAAACTAAAACTACATGACATCATAAAGTGGAACAGAGCATTTTGAGCTTTGGAGATGTAGACAGTCTAATAATAAAGGATTACTCAAAGATGTGTGAATGAAGCAAAACACAACTCTGGGTATGTTTTTGAGGAGATAACGTTATAACATGGCGTAAAGCACACAGAGTATCGTACATTTTGCCTAATATAGAGCCTTTAACTCAGTATTTCCCACTTTTATAAGAGGAATATTTCTTGTACAAAAGTCAGTTATAATCCACACCTACAAACATGGGTGTGAGTAATCCTCTTATCACCCTTTTAGTAGAGCATTTGCTTTTATAACCTAATAAACTCACTTTTTATTAGGATTAAAGGTCCCATGACATGGTACTTCTTGATGCTTTTATATGGCACCTTAATGGTTCCCTAATACTGTAAATGAATCCTTCTTCAAAATCAACACTCAGTGCATGAGATATGACTCTGACTGTCTTCATGAGGCTAAATATGTCTCTGAAACACTTTATTCTGGGTGTTGTTGCTTGAATGTAAATGAGAAGGACAGAGATTGGGTTAGAGCGCTCCTTTGCGCCGCGGAGCTCTGGCTGGCTCCGATTTCTGTGTTTGAAGCAGGAAGAGGCAGAAAGGAGAGGAAATTCAATGAAAAAAACACATTATCACAGAAAATAAAATTAAACCACTGCTGTTTCAGAGGTCCAGAGGGTCGGGTAAAGGACTTCCGAGCCTAGAAACACTCGCACGTGCCTCCAGGCAAATAAAAAAACGCATTTCGCATTGCGTAGCTCCTTTGCGGTCCAAACTCTCTGGGCGTGATTTCCAGAGACAGGGGGTGGAGATCCAGACGGGGGTGGAACTGCATTTGCATTTCTTTTTTCGATCTGACGTCAATAAGGTGCCTTGTCCAGAATCGCCCGTTTCAGCTGTGTTTTTTTCTAATGCAGAAAAGGATCGCAAATGCTCAGTTTACACATTTCGCAACTTTTAACCATTGGGAGGGGGCTAAACAGGGTAGGGGAGCTCACATTAACGTTCAAAAACCTCAGAAAGTGAAAATTTCATGCCATGGGACCTTTAACAAAAACAACTATTGGATAATGGCTATGACCTGCTAGCTAAGGACAAAAAGGACAACATGAAATAAAAAATAAGAATCTTACACCAATCTCCTTTTTGGACTTGACAAAGGTGCGTGCACAGGCCTCGGGCTTCTTGTTGGCACACTGGTTGTGAACTATGTATTTACAGCCTAGATAAAAAGAACAAGACAAATGTTGCATTAAACTACTACACTCTATTAGTTTTGTCACGATAGTAAAATTTCAAACTCGATTTCAGTACTAAAGAATAGACTTGATACTCAATAACGATTCCAAAACCACAATGATAATACAATGTCATTTTCAACATTAAATCGTACTTTCTATGATATTTTCTTGTGGTTTTGTGCATATCTGTGTACTTTTCTGTGTATTTTTCACAATCCTACTCAAGGCATATAGCGTTGTTGAACAATAATTCTATGATTCGAGAATTCATATTTGGTAATTCATAAAATAGTCTTGTAATTCATGAGGATTTGACTGTGAATTTGTCAAATGTTATCTTTTTAAATTCTAGCTCAAATGTGTGATAGTGCTGCTCCTTGTGTCAAAAGGCTTTAGTCAAAAGAGCACAGTTTCCCCCTGCTGGTGACTCTGTGTTCTTACAATTACAGCAGTATGACAGTTAGAGGGTGCATTCATTTACTTTTAGCAAAAATACAGACTCTTGTTTTTGAAAAGACCAGAGGGAAAGATTTTGCACATTGGTGGATGCTGCTAAACTATCTGGAATGGAGTTCTGAGAGTGTGTACTCACATGTGCAGCAGAGGCCCTGTTTGCCCAGCCCCAGCAGCATGCTCGCACACACTCCACAGTACGTGGGTTTGTTAAAGTGCTTCATCTTCCAGATGTGCTGCCCGTCCTTCTCTACCACCTGACACACAAGAACAAGAGAGAACTCAAACTCTGAACACCACACACCAATCTGTCTGACTAGTCTGAAAACTAAAATCTGCATTTTTTTTTCGACATGCAGAAGCAGTTATGTGGTATTTGTACTTTATAAATTGTATTAAAGGAAAAGTAACGTTTTGTTTTTTTTGTTTTTTTACAATTTGAGCCTTATTTCGGTAATAAAACAAGTTGTTTTACTCACCCATAGCACTTTGGTGTCATATGGAGCACTTCCAGAGATGTTTTAGATTTGCGGTTAGCCTAGCGCGACTTCTAGCCATAGCACGGGGCATATAATATATTCCCCAAGCATGTAATATGCCCCGTGCGGGCTCCAAATAACACAAACTTTAGCACTTTTCAAATCATAGAAGCCCGATGTCTTAGTCTACGATTTCATTTGAGTCAAAAGTGGCCTGTAATCCAAGATTTATCCATAGTTTACAGCTTTGCGTTTCATGTTTGGGTCCCGGGAGCTGAGAGCACACTCCGCACATGCGCACTGGCCTCCTCATCTACTCGAAACTATGGCTAAATCTCAGATTACAGGCCACTTTTGACCACACGAAATCGTAGACTAAGACATCAGGCTTCTATGATTTGAAAAGTGCTAAAGTTTGTGTTATTTGGAGACCGCAAATAAGTGCCCCGAGAACTCACATGATGGAGATCGCAAATCTAAAACATCTCGAAGTGCTCCATATGACACCAAAGTGCTATGGGTGAGTAAAACAACTTGTTTTATTACCGAAATAAGGCTCAGATTGTAAAAAACGTTACTTTTCCTTTAATGAGCCACCATTTACATCAGGGTAAATCTATAGGAAACCTACATTTCTCAGAGGTTTAGTACCTTGAGCCCCAGCAGCACGAGCAGAGGGATGTTGTTCATTCCTCCTTTGACCCACTCCTCCAGAGTCACTGTCCCACTGTTGTCCACATCTATGGCCTTCATCATGTCCTTCAGCATCTGTGCAAACACCAAAACACAACACTGAACAGGTTTCTAGCTACAAATTGCAATTTTTTATCTGTAATTTATTATTTTCTTTTTATCTTCTATCAAAGATGATGTTCTTACAGGTTTGAGCTCAGTGACATCCCAGCCGAGGTAATCTGCTGCTCTCATCATCTGAGTGATGATCCGGTCCACCTCCTGAAGAATGAAAACTTATGCTTATAACATATTCATAATGAAACACTACTACTACTACTACTACTACATCCAACCAAGTACCGTATATAATATCTAGAGACTGCAGGTGGAAATGTACAATTTTGCTATAACCTCTTTGTAGATCAGTGTTTTTATGTGTCCCAACAACTATTACTGCTTTTATTACTAGTTTTCCATCCATTCATTTTCTTCCTCTTATGGCGGCACGGTGGCTGAGTGGCTAGCGCTCATGCTTCACAGCAAGAAGGTTCAGGGTTCGATCCCCGGGTCGCCTGAGCCTTTCTGTGTGGAGTTTGCATGTTCTCCCCGTGTCTGGGTGGGTTTCCTCCGGGCACTCCGGTTTCCCCCACCAACCTAAAACATGCACCATAGGTAAATCCTCCAGCTTAGGTCCTGACCAAGCCGAGGCAAGAAGATCATGGAGATGGTCCCTGGGCGCAGTAATGTGCTGCCCACTGCTCCTGATAACAGGATGGGTTAAATGCAGAACTGGAATTTCCCCACTGTGGGACTAATAAAGGCATAGCTTTCTTTCTTTATCTGGGGCCGGGTCGCGCGGCAACAGTCTAAGCAGGGACTCCCAGACTTCCTCCACCCCGGACACCTCCTCCATCTGGGGGGACCGCAAGGCGTTCCCAGGCCAGCCGGGTTTATACGGCGACGATAAAAACAGAAGACGCAAAAGTGGCGTCTCGTCTTCAATTTTTTATCCCCGTTTAGACGAGCGTTCTCAACAGGAAATGTTTGTTTATACGAAGACGCAAAAGTGGGCGAATTCGATTGAATATGCATGCCAGGCCGCTAATAAAAACACCTACCTTTTTCAGGACACCGACAGGGGCTCTCATTACGGTTGTTTCGCCCTCGATGTAGGGTGGGAGCTCTTCGCTTAATGCTTGTTTAGTCATTCTGAAGTTTTCCACCCAAGCACTGTCAGCAACTAATCCATTCTCAAAATTGTCCCACCGCTGACTGGTTCTGCCCGGTCTTGTCCAAACTCGCCTCTGTCACCTGCGACGTATTGTTATTGTTTTTACCGGCTTGGCGCATCAGGTCAGGTGTATGCGACGTGAACATGTTTTGTGCTTCTTGCCGTTTAGACGGAGACACAACCCGGGCTGTCTTCAGAACTCCACACTCTGGAAGGAGTCTTCAGATTTTTGCGGTTTCAGAGCCCGACGGCGCCGCCGCCGTGTAAACGAAAGACACTTCCGATAGAATATTTTGTCGTATTCAGTCGCAATCGTCCTCGTCTAAACGGCCAGTAGTCCCTCCAGTGTGTCCTGGGTCTTCCCCGGGGCCTCCTCCTGGCAGGACAGACCCGGAACACCTCCCAAGGCAGGTGTCCAGGCTTTTATTACTAGTTTTACTACTAATTGATACCTTGCAGCTGGTGTCATCAACATTTTCTGGAGGTATGATGCACAGGCTCTGCTCTGTCTGAGGCTTTGTTACTCAAGACTGATTGATGATTTGTGCTGTCTGTCTCATATCAAGTTACTGTCACAAGCTAGTGGGCAAATAGTTTTGCACTTGGTCCCTCTCACCTTTTTGTTGAAAATCAAATAACTAAAACCTTTTGGCAGTGTTTGCTACTGTGTGCATTGTGTCACCATGAACATTCCTCCATAGACATACAGTACATCCTCAGCATGACGTCACTGCAAAGTATCAATATTTATTTTCTGACACTGATATTACTATGTATTTACAGCTACTACACCTACTAAAGCAAATACTCCTACTATTACTATGACTACTACTAGTGACTTTGACACTTACTGAACTGTCAAGGAGCCGGTTCATGTCTTTGTCATAGAGTTTGAATGTAACTGGAAGCAGACAGAAAAATAAAAAAACATGATATTTCGCTTAACATTTTTAAAGATCTTCAAATAGATTATACAAAAATCTACTGTGGGACCTTACACTCAAGTTTGTCTTGCGGCTGTCCGTCCTCCAAAACAGAAAAGTAACAGGACACATCCCGAAGGAAGACTCCACCTGAGACACAATATTCACCAATACTATTGATTACACTAGTACCACAACAAATACAATACTTCTACCATTATTAATATTGTTTAGAATACATTGCACTTCCAACTTCAACCAGTACTAATATGAAATGAAAGCGGCCTATGCAATGTAATGTAGTAAAGTAAGGATATTTGGACATGACTTTTTTTTTTTTAAGAGTGTGCACTAAGCAAAATATAGTTTTTGGAGCTTCTACCATGTTATAATGTTTCTTCCTCATTCAAGAGGTTTTAGGTGTCATGTTTGAGTAATTCTGTGATCTCACCTGGGCCCTATTCAAACCCTTTATACAGTTAACTGTAAGAATCTGTCCAAAAGCTCCGCTCAATTTTCTATATACAAAAATACATACAAAACAATACACTACAACGTCACAAACCTGATGCTTTGTGTGATGTGTAAAATGTAACATGGTGATCTAAATAGAAGTGTAATACCTCTCTTTAAAGGTGCATTGTGTAACTTTTCTGGTAGTTTTCACCATGGAGAGGGCACATTGTCTGGAATGTTTCGCAGTATGGCATTAATGCCTTCATCTACCTGCTGCATCGCTCACAGTCTCACCTGGAGAACCCTGGCAGCACTGTGGGGATTCTCTTCTTTGACTTCTCCAGTGCTTTCAACACCATCCAGCCACTGCTCCTCAGGGACAAACTGGAGACCGCCGGTGTGGACTGTGACCTGGCAGACTGGATCCTGGACTACCTCACAAACCGGCCCCAGTTTGTGAGAGCCAAGAACTGTGTGTCTGACCTCCTGACCTGCAGTGTGGGGGCGCCCCAGGGCACTGTCCTCACGCCCTTTCTTTTCACCCTCTACACTGCAGACTTCAGACACAACACGGACAGCTGTGTCCTGCAGAAGTTCTCTGATGACTCTGCCATCATTGGCCTCATCAAGGATGACGACGATGTGGAGAACAGAGGACTAATACAGGACTTTGGGGACTGGTGTCAGCGGAACCACCTCATCATCAATGCAGGGAAGACCAAGGAGATGGTGGTGGACTTCCGCAGACGCCACTCTACTGCCCCCTCAGTGAACATCCAGGGAAGGGACATTGAGAGAGTGGACTCATAGAAATACCTGGGTGTTCATCTGAACAATAAACTGGACTGGACTCACAACACTGATGCACTGTACAGGAAGGGCCAGAGTCGGCTCTATCTCCTGAGGAGACTCACGTCTTTTGGAGTGAGAGGGCCACTCCTGAAGACCTTCTATGACTGTGGTGGCATCAGCCATTACGGTGTGGTCTGCTGGAGCAGCAGCATCACAGAGAGGGAGAAGAAGAAACTGGACAAGGTCATCAAGAAGTCCAGCTCTG
The DNA here is from genome assembly GCA_036785185.1 of Paratrypauchen microcephalus. NCBI lineage: Eukaryota > Metazoa > Chordata > Actinopteri > Gobiiformes > Gobiidae > Paratrypauchen > Paratrypauchen microcephalus. The sequence goes on along the minus strand of JAVJIX010000329.1, from coordinate 264,943 downwards.
TCCTGGGCTGTCCTCTGGACTCAGTGCAGGAGGTGGGGGGCAAGAGGGTCCTGGCTAAGGTCACCTCTATGCTGGACCATGAGTGTCACCCCCTGCAGGACGCTCTGTCTGCTCTGGAGAGCAGCATCAGTGACAGACTGATTCACCCTCGCTGTGTGAAGGAGAGGTTTCACAGGTCTTTCCTTCCTGCTGCTGTCAGACTGTACAACAAACACTGTTAACATGTCATTCAACTTTATCTGCACTACAATATTCAACTATACTCGAGTCTATTTTTAAGTCTATTTTTAAATTATTCTAAGCCATTATTTATTATCTTGTTTTATTGCATGCTACTTTTTCCTGCTGTTCTTGATCTGTGCGTTGCCACACTGGAATTTCCCCACTGTGGGACTAATAAAGGCATATCTTATCTTATCTTATCTTAAACCTTTTATTTGCATGGAGACCAAACCAGACAAAGTTACAGGTCATATCTGTGGAGCGGCAACTCCGCTCACAGTCAGAATGTCTGTTTTTCTAGGTATTTTGGAGCTATAAAACCACCTGTAAGTGAATTCATATAAGGTAGAATACATTGCATAAGGTGCGGGCGGCACAGTGGCTCAGCACAGCAAGAGGCAGTAGTTCACAGCAAGAAGGTTCCAGGTTCAGAGAACATGTTCTCCCCGTGTCTGGGTGGGTTTCCTCCGGGCACTCCGGTTTCCTCAACCCAAAACGTGCTCCAGGTAAAATCCTCCAGCTGAGGTCCTGACCAAACCGAGCAATAAGATCCTGGGCACCTGAAAGACGAGCTGCCCACTGCTCCTGAAGGATGGGTCAAATGCAGAGGAATAATTTCAATAAAAGCATGTCTTCTTCTTCTTCTAGAGTTGTTTCACGTCGTCATACTGTGGAACATTCCAGCCAGAGCAATAACATAGCCACAGGTGACGGCTCCTCAAGCAAAAGTTACACAGTGCACATTTAAGACTAAGCATTGTGGGTAAATATGAGTGAAGTTACATATACGGTCATTACCTCTCTTCTGACATGTCCCTCCTCCACTGTGATCGACGTGTTTGAAATATTGAAAGAGACGTTTGCAGAAATCGGGAGGAACATCACTGACATCCAGATATGTTTTCATGAAGAGGGAGAAGCCCCCCTCATCCAAGCACTGAGGAGCAACATCAGGGGGAGTATTAGTTATGCAAAACAGACACATGTTCAATACCTCATGAGTGTTTAGTGTTTCAGATGACTCTCAATTCAAACTGAATCTGTTTCTGAACCTTTGGAGCACAAATAGCTGGACTCTTTGTGAAGATGAGGCTCTGGACTTTTGGCCTGTGCTGTCATCTAGCCGGTGTCCCTGGGGATGGTCTGAGAGACCAACAGACAGAGCTTTTGTTGGGTCTTGACAATCCCCATGTCAAGGCTGAAGCAGATCTCACTAAACATGAGATTTAGGGCAAAATAAAAATGTCCAGAGGGAATTTGTATAAAATTCCTATTATATTCTTTTGAAATTTTTTATTATTTTTTATTTGAAACTGAAAAAGCACAAGGGCCCGTATCAGTCCCTTTGAAACATGAATGGGTTAGTCCATATGACAAGTTAACCCCCTGACTTCTAAAAATAAATTACATCTCTATTTGATTACTGAAGGTTTAAACTGCCAGAAAAATGCCTTCCTTGTGAGTAAATCGTTTCTGTATTTTTTGATGCAGGTCTAATTTGCTGATGACATAGGTAGAGGGAGTCCTTTTTACAACGCAGTGCTACTTCCTATATTTTTGTACTTTTCTAGAAACTTCTTTTCCACAAACTGCCACTGATGGAAAAACTATGACAAGTATTTATAACAGGTAGTATTCCACCAAACAAGTAACAGAAAAACATGAAAACCTGTCACATCCACTTGGGGCATGGGGCAGTGGGCTGAGAGGGCCGTGGACTCACTCACCTCTCCAAATGTGTGCTGTGCCAGTTTTCCTCCAGGATGAAAATCTTTTAACACATCTTTCACTCTTTTGTTACTATCTGCAAAAACAGGTAAGAAAACATGTGCTAAAACAGATTTTCTGCACTCAGCCATGTGATAACCAGACATGGGGACTTGAGACTTAGTGACTTGGACTCGAGTCGACTTGAGTCGCTGTTTTTATGACTTGTGACTCGACAAAAAAATGAAATACTTGAGACTTGACTCGGACTTGGAAGTCTAGGACTCGGGACTTGACTTGACTTGAGACACGATGACTTGAATGACTTTCGTGTTCACATAATGTTTTCGTGCTCATTCAACGGCACTGCCATGTCCTGGGACGCAACGCGTGCACCACATGCACCACCACCGGCACGAGGCCGCGCGTACACCGGGGCTGCGAGCACAAAAACGATCCGCGGCGCCCGGACCGCGTACTCTCAGCCCCAGCCACAAACCAGCCGCACGAAATCAGCAAAGAGTGGCCCGTGGTGGTTTAATCCAGGTCTAGACCTGATCCAGTCCTGGTTTAGTCCAGGTCCAGTCCAGGTTTAGTTCTGGTCTAGACCTGGTTTAGTCCACGTTTAGTCCTGGTCTAGTCTCTTAGCCAATCAGGACGCAGAACACAATGTTACACTATAAAAAAAATGTTACACTATAAAAAGAAAATTGAAAAAAAAAAAAAATAATAATAAATCCGCGAAACGCGATAGAGCGAGGGATTACTGTATTTTCTTATTCAGCATCAATACATTTTTTGATGCTTTTTACTAAGGAATAATTAATTGAGGAATATACAATATAATAATACTATGATATATTTATGACTCAGTGTTATGTTACTATAGCTTATATTCTTAAAGACCCTATTGAAACACTCAAATTCAGGTGAAAAACGCTGCTTATCAATTAATCATAAGTCGATCGATAAGGTCAATCAACTATAGATTAATGAAGTGTGTGCGTGCGTGTGTGTGTGTGTGTGTGTGTGTGTTAGCTGTTACTGGTTTCAACTCAATGCTGAAACAATGATGAAAACATGTGAAACAGTTTGGTTTTCGATGTACAGATCACTTTTGCCAATAAATAACCAATAATTACATTATCCATTTATCATGGATTCTACCTGGACGACTGAGGGACTTTTCACTCAATAATTACATTATCACTGTTTTGTTTGAATCTATGATGTATTTTACTGAACATGAGTATTTACAATACAAATATTTGATAACAGGTTGGGCACATTAGCCAGTGATGATTACTTAAATTTCTTATATATTGCCTTTCACTTTATTAAGATCAGATTCTGCAGCTAAAATTACAACAATACGCCAAAGGTGACTTGACTTGACTTGACTTGCCCAAGAAAAAAATACTTGGGACTTACTTGAGACTTGCACATGTGTGACTTGGTCCCATGTCTGGACTCCACTTGCTCTTGTTCAATGATGAGGCATTGTGCATTATTGTGCACCTCAAGAGTAGCCAAAATATCACTGTGATTAAATCTGTGTTTATTCTGCTATTGTTACTCATTATTCTAATTAAGTATAACTACAATTTTGATGTGATACATTTTTTGAATCTCTACTCAGAGCACAAAACACTCTTCGACCAGCTGATGTCATGAATTGCTCCTAGGAAATAGTTATGTTTTAAACATTCCATACATACAGCTTTAACAGACCTGTTTTGAATCTTTCAGTGCTCAAATTCCCTTCAACACAAAGAATGTGTTGATAATAACTAGCAGTTACTGTTCTTAGCCTCATTTAAAACACTCCAGTCAGTGGTTTGTTTATGCTACTGATGCATTCTTTTTTCTAAGCGGGCTCGCATCTCCACAAACCTGACTCTTATTTGGCCTGGAGGAGGGCCTCCTCCTGCTTGTTTCCATGGAAACGTTGTTCCTTTGGCTATAATAGTCCATTGTACAGCACAAAACATCTATCTGCATGGAGAATGTTCCAAATATGGTTTTAACTTTATATTTCCATGGAATCATGCAGGAGCTGGAGAAAATTACATATACCTTTAACATTATTATTTCTGAGAACATTTAGTCTATAAAAATGACCAATGTTTTAGCGTGGATGCTACTTAGATTTAGACTTAGACAAACTTTATTGATCCACAAGGGAAATGATTTAGGTACCTCGGGAGCTACTGTTCCCAGCTGCCACTCTCAGTGCAAAACATATGTTAAATTTATTGTCACAGGGCATGTTGATTTACATATACAAATGAAAACAAATGATAGTACAAATACAATACAAATGATAGTAATACTTCTCCACAAACAGCCACATTGAAATAATGTCAAAGTATAAAACATGTAAATCTCAATAACTCTTTCAACATCACCGGCTCAGCACTGTCCTGGATCAACTCTTACCTCACTAACCGTCAACAATTCATCCACATCAACAACTGCTCCTCCTCCACTGCTCCCCTATTGCAAGGCGTCCCCCAAGGTTCGGTGCTTGGTCCCCTCCTGTTCATCCTCTACCTCCTCCCCCTTGGAAGCATCATTCGCCGCCACGGCCTCCATTTCCACTGCTACGCCGTCGATATTCAACTTTACATAACCACCAAATCCATCAACTCCACAACTCACTCTTCCCTCACCCACTGCCTCTCTGAAATCAAAACTTGGATGCAACACAATTTCCTAAAACTAAACTGTGACAAATCCGACTTAATCATTATTGGCCCCAAAAACATCACCAAATCCACTCAAGACTTCAGCCTGACCATAGACAACACAACCCTCACTCCATCCCCACTCATCCGAAACCTTGGCATTCTTTTTGACACCACACTCTCATACCAACAACACATAAACTACATAACCCGGACTGCTTTCTTTCATCTCAAAAACATTGCACGACTCCGCCCATCCCTTTCTTTCTCTGCTGCTGAAACTCTCATTCATGCATTCATCACCTCTCGAATTGACTACTGCAATAGCCTTTTCTATGGTCTACCCTCCAAAACTCTCAACAAACTCCAATACATCCAAAACTCTGCTGCCCGCCTCTTCACCCACACGCGCCACCGAGACCACATCACTCCTGTCCTTCAAAACCTCCAGTGGCTCCCCATCCCTCATCGTATCCAATTCAAAGTGCTCCTCCTGACCCACAAAGCCCTCCATAACCTAGCCCCATCATACCTCTCTGACCTTCTGCACCGCCACACCCCATCCCGCTCCCTCCGTTCCTCCGACACCAACCTCCTATCCCTCCCCTACAGGACCAAGCTCCGAACCTGCCCCCACCCTCTGGAACTCACTCCCACAACCTGTCCGTGACTGCTCTGACCTCCCCACCTTTAAAAAACTGCTCAAGACTCACCTTTTTAAAACTGCTTTTAATGTTTCTTAATGCTTAATGTTTTTCTGATTGTTAATTGTTTTATTACTGATTTTACCTCTTGTACAGCGTCTTTGGGTGTCTTGAAGAGCGCTTTATAAATAAAATGTATTATTATATAAATGTATTATATAAATGTATTATATACAATATAAATGTATTATTATTGTATTGTCTTACCGTCCATGTAATTTTGCAGTTGAATGAAATCCACAGGAGTGAGGGAGCTCTCTGTGTCACCGGAGGAGGCCATACCTGTCGCATGAAACGGCAAATACAAAATAAAGAGGTTCTGTTAGTGAGCGGATCTCATCATGCACAATATTGTGGGTGTGTTGTGTTACCTAGAAGGATCCTTCAGTTTTGGCACCTAAACTCGCTTGGCTTCATTCCTACAGTTGCATTTCTGTCTGAGCATTAGCACTCCCAGTTACATGTGGCACACACTGCTCATTAATTAAGCTTAAATACATGCTTACTACATAAATGCTTACATAGATATCAGAACTTTTATTATGAAATAGAGCTGGGTAGGCTACCTAATTTTCTACATCTGTATTCATAATTACATAAAAATAACATTCATAGATCCCAATAAATACTTTACTTTATCATTTATTTGTTGTGACTTTCCAACTCTGTGTGAAGAATCTCTGTCGTCCAGTTAGAATCCACGGCAAAAGGAGAAATTCAGTTTGTCAACTGGACAAAGTTACTTCTTCAGAACTGAAGACGTAGCTTGGATGAGCTGCGAAACGTAGTCGACCAAATAAAATGTTTTTAAATGTTGGGACAAATAACCCTGCATAAGTCTAGCCTACAATGCTTTGTTGTATTAGAATAGAATTGTATTAGAACAAAAGACTCACTTCATAACCATAAGGTAATTCACTGTAGGCTAAATAAGGCTGTAACACGACAAGGACGCCACTGTGTAACTTTATAGTGCTTTCCCAGGAACTGCAAGGCATCAGTGTCAAAAGAACAAGATTGTTTGTTATCACTTTTTGATATTACAGTTACATTAGTTCACTTAAACTGTCCTAATACATTGTAAATAAGCCTTGCTATGACCTAAGACTAAGAGCGTCTTTCTGTGTGTGCACCTGCATGCTCAGCCCTCCTCTGCTCTGCTTGACTTTTGTCCTGTAGGGATTGGTTTACTAGTGTTATGTTACTTTTACAATAATAAATACAAGGCAACAATAGCATATAACGGAAGAGAGGCTAGTGAAACCAGCGTATACAAAGGAATGCAAACTGGGTGATCTTAAAGCAGTGCTTCTCAAATAGTGGGGCGGGCCCCCCTGGGGCGTGATGCCAGGGGGGGGCGCGTATGACCCTGGGAAACATGTTTTTTTGCTGTACTGTACTAGAACTAAGTGTAATTGCACATCAACAACAGTAGTTGGCAGTGGCGCTCTCACATGCGATTTACGCACAGTCTCACCATTAACAGAACATCCTCTGTCACAGAAAAAACACGTATATTCCACTGAGTCGTGTCCTTTAGTCCAACAGAAGCTGACGCATCAGTGGCACAAGGAGAGAGCGTTTTTTTTTCAGTGCTTTTAGCTTATGCAAATGAGGTGGTTTTAAGTTTCATTTCTGTAAAACGTAAACAAATGTGCACAAAGCTGCATTAAAACACATTAATATTTGAGTCCTCAGTGCAGTCTTTGTTGTAAGTTTCTTTCTTTTTTTGTTTATAATGTTAATAAAAGGATACAATGGTGTTCTAATAACAATTTTCTAGACAAATAATACTATTTATAGTCGCGCGCAGGAAGGGGGGCGTGAAATATTTTCTTCTTCCTAGGGGGGGCGTCACAGAAAATAATTGAGAAGCACTGTCTTAAAGTAACATTTTAATAGAGGACAAGAAAGGAAAAAATAACAATAATAGCTAATTTTACACACTGTATTAATGTGTTGTAAAAATGTCTAGACTTGTTTTAGTCCGAGCATTTTCCTGATGAATTTACAGCATTCTAAATATGACCAGGGTTAGGGTAACATATACTGAACATCAGGCTTAGTCCTTATCATAGTTTAATATGTAAATGTATTTTGTATAGGACAAGTTCAGACTTAGAATTTTAATGGGGTAATAAAAATAAACGTACATTTTGTAACTACTACCATATGTTTTGAATGGCAGTTGCCTGCTGTTTAGTTTTACCACCATGTTTTGGTGCTTTGGAGTGTGCAGGCCTCTGCTCAAGACCTTCTATGACTCTGTGGTGGCCTCTGCTCTCCTCTACGCTGTCGTCTGCTGGGCCCCGAGCAGCACAGAACGGGACAGAAAAAGACTTAATAAGCTGGTCAGGAGGGCCAGCTCTGTCCTGGGCTGTCCTCTGTAGAGGAGGTGGCTGAGAGGACGACACCTCTCACCCTCTGCACCGGACTGTAGAGGAGCTGAGCAGCTCCTTCAGCAGCCGACTGAGGCACCCCCAGTGCAAGAAGGAGCGCTACCGCAGATCCTTCATCCCCACCGCCATCAGACTGTATAATTCTACTATATAGTCCAAACGTGCAATATTGTTTTCCCAATGTGCAATATTGTTGTTTTTTCAGTACTCCTATTGTGCAATATCGTTTTTCCAATTTTTCAATACTCTCCCTGTCACTGTTTTTATTATTATTACTACTATTATTATTATTCGATTTATTACTTTTTTTATTATTATTATTATCACCTATCTTTATGCCATTTTTGCTGCATGCACTTGTCTTCTTGTTCAAACTGTCCCTACCTGGAGCTACTGTGACAAGTAAATTTCTCCTGTGTGAGATCAATAAAGTCTTATCTTATCTTATCTTATCTTATCTTATGTTTGAACCAAACATTCTGCCCTTTAGAAAGTACTTTTGCAGTCTAAATGTTAAATAAAAAGGCATTTATTGCATTGCGATACGAGAAAGGGTGCCCGGAAAATAATAGGCTTATACATTACACGTGTGTACATTGTGAAATCTAAAATCTCCGCTCATAAAAGTCCAATTACGTTACATGTTTCCCCACATTGCGCTTTACCCAGGTGTACCCAGGCGGCTTTAGGCTTTCACGCAGTCGTGCTCTTTCGGAGGACATTAAAAAATCAACCATGAAGCGCTAAACCTCCCAGAGTATTTCCATCAAACACATGAATCCACGCAGACCCACAGTTTGAGAGACGCGGACACTTGGTTCACTGCGCGTTTCCATTTGGTTTTACGCACAGGTGTCCAGCCATCCAAGACGCACCAAGACGTAAACAAACTTACCTTACGTCACTTTACGCTGTTTACACAGAAGAGCCCGAGAACAAGTAGTAGTACTGTAGTATTGTAGTATTGTAGTACTGTAGTACTGTAGTACTGTAGTACTGTAGTATTGTAGTACTGTAGTACAGCTGTGGCCAACACGGTGCTGTGAAGTTTGAGATGCTGTGAAGTGTCTTCTGCGGCATTAGCGGATAGAAGGGATTAAAACGGGCGGAGGAGGAGCTCGGTGGTGTAATTACGTGATGGCACCACCCCGAGCGCGCACCTGCCGCACACACAAACACTGGGACATGTGCATGTGTCCATAAAGTCATCACATTTAGCCCCCGGATCACAATAAAGGCTAAAAATGTGAATGAAGCACACTGACAGCACTGTGCTTAATGAGTGGATTTAGCACCGGCTGGATTAGACACAAAGGTTAGAACAGAAACCTCATTTGCTTTTTTTTACTCAATACACTAGGCTATAACACGATTTAAACAAGAAGATAACAACTTCATTTGTTCAACTTAATGGCCACAGCCTGTACTGGGATGGGATTGGAGAAGACTGAGAATTAAAGGAAAATTAACGTTTTTTTACAATCTGAGCCTTCTTTCGGCAATAAAACAAGTAGTTTTACTCACCCATAGCAGTTTGGTGTCAATTGGAGCAGTATCGTAGAACTTATGTTGTATTTATTTAATTATTTATTTATTTATTTCAGGGACAGTGCACATTAATAAACATTTGCATGTAAATATGCCAGAATTAGCCTGAGGGCTATTTTTCATCTGTTGTCCCGGACAGGTGTAACATGTCAAACCTACAGGAAGTAAAATAGAATAAAAACAGGGTTAATATTTACACTCTAAAATCCTTCATACATACAGTCACATACAGCTCCATGCAATTCTATACAGACATAAAACCACATTCCGCCACATACATTCATTTCCAGCCACAAACACTATAAACCGTTAAGAGCATCACATACACATACATACAGACTCATACAATCAAAGTCAAACAGTAACACACAAGAGGCAGGATAGCGACAGGGGCATCGGGAGGTGGATGTTAGTGGTGACAGGACTGATTCTCAATTAACCATTTGTTTAAGTGTAATTTAAATGAGGTGTAAGTGGGGAGGTTTCTGATTGTGGTGGGGGTGGTGTTCCAGTCATGGGCAGCTTGCACAGAGAAGGAGGTTTGGCCAAAGAGACTTTTTCTGAGGGGGATGATACAGTCCCCTCTCGATGCCCCTCTGGTTCTGCTGTGTTCTGACGTCCTGATGTGAAGAAACTGTGTGAGTGGAGGAGATGACAAGCCATGAATGATTTTATATGTGAGACACAGATGAGCAAATTTGACCAGGTTTTCCCAGTTAAGCAGATTGTGTTTTTGCAGGATTGGACAGTGGTGATAAGAGTGGGGTTTCCGGTCCAGAGTTTTGATGGTGCGTTTATAAAGAGAGTGGATGGGTTTTAAAGCTGTAGCAGTTGAGTGAGACCAGACAGTTCGACAGTAAGTGATGTGAGACAGTATCATGGAGTGCATAAACATTTTAGCTGACTGTATGGACATCTGAGGTCGAATATGTCCAAAGTTGCTGAGATTGAATTTGATACGATTACTGACCATTTTTATGTGGGATTTGAAAGAGAGTTTTGAATCAAGGATGACACCGAGATAGTTATATTCATGGACCACCTGGAGCTGTTCACCGCACACACGGACATCCGGATCTATGGAGGAGCTGTTATGAGATTTGGTAAAGAACATTGCAACTGTTTTGGATGTATTTAACTGTAGACATGAGTGCTGTAACCAGTTAGTGATGTGAACAAGGGCCCGTGTGAGCTTAAGAGATACAGTGGAGATGTTTTTTCCATGAGCATAAATAACAGTGTCATCCGCATACATTTGTATGGAGATATCTGGACAAGCAGATGGGAGGTCATTGATGTACAGTGAGAATAATAGTGGACCTAAAATTGAACCTTGTGGGTCACCAGTGGAGAGATTAAAGGGATATGCCACCCCCAGGTCAAATTTGGGCATCTCCCCACAGTCCAGAGACTAAAATAAGTGGTGGAAAGTGTTTTCCTGCTCACCCAGCCATTGTCCGAGTCTGTCGCCACTGACCGCCGCGGTATCTGCAGCTCCTCCGCCTTAGACTGGAGTCTAACGTCGCCAGAGAAAGATTTCGGCCAAAAGGAATTAATTTGCTCGATGCGTTTCCCAAATACTGTCTGTGTAGTGCGCATTCATATCGAGTGCAAATAAATGTGCAAATCAACACGGAGAGCTTGCCTTGGTCATTTTGGGTGGGAACTATTTTCCAGTGCATAAGAATACAGCCGTATCACGCAGCACGTTGCCAGGGGAATCCCAGTTACGCACCGGGAAGGGAGTTCCCCTGTTGCACAACGTGGTGCGTGATTCGGCTGTATTCTTCCGCACTGGAAAATAGTTCCCACCCAAAATGACCAAGTCAAGCTCTCCGTGTTGATTTGCACATTTATTTGCACTCGATATGAATGCGCACTACACAGACAGTAATTGGGAAACGCATCGAGCAAATTAATTCCTTTTGGCCGAAATCTTTCTCTGGCGACGTTAGACTCCAGTCTAAGGCGGAGGAGCTGCAGATACCGCGGCGGTCAGTGCTGACAGACTCGGACAATGGCTGGGTGACCAGGAAAACGCTTTCCACCACTTATTTTAGTCTCTGGACTGTGGGGAGATGCCCAAATTTGACCTGGGGGTGGCATATTCCTTTAAGGGCGGAGGATAGCTGTTCTGTTCTACTAATGATCCCGTATCCGTTAACATGGTGCTCGTATCATATGCTCGGGGCATTACTTTGCGCTCTCCAAATAACACAAACTTTAGCACTTTTCAAATCACAGAAGATCGCTGTGTCAGCGTAGACTTTTAGTGGATTCCAAAACGGCCTGAAACCCGATATGCAGCTATAGTTTCATTTGATGACGTCATCAGAGAGGACAGTGCGCATGCGTGAACTCAGCTGTTTTGTAAACACCGCTACTCCAAAAGAAGCTAACACCGCTCTGAACTTTACTTTTCTGTTGCGATATCGGGTTTCAGGCCGTTTTGGAATCTACTAAAAGTCTACCCTGACACAGCGATCTTCTGTGATTTGAAAACTGCTAAAGTTTGTGTTATTTGGACACCGAAAGTCAGTGCCCCGAGCACTCACGCTAACGGATACGGGATCATTAGTAGAACAGAACGGCTCAACATAAGTTCTGCGATACTGCTCCAATTGACACCAAACTGCTATGGGTGAGTAAAACTACTTGTTTTATTGCCGAAAGAAGGCTCAGATTGTAAAAAAACGTTACTTTTCCTTTAAAGGGGCAGCAGTGGCTCTCACACTTTTCACACAAAGTTCAAGCAAAGAATAGATTTGTCTTTCTGAGTACCACAAGATCTTAATCAACTATAACAGGACTATTCCAGGTCCAATAGGGCTAAACCAGGTCTAAAAATGAACTATATCACTTCCACTGTAGTTCTAAACAATAGATTATCCAAATAAGGACCAAAAAGTGGATAAAATGAACTCACTAATTAAATGAGGCAAAGAGCTGTCCCACCTTAATGAGAAACACTCCTCTAAGATCAGAATATCCTCTTGTTCATTTATTTAAGTAATACTGATGTGTTTCATAAGACAAATAATTATATAGAACATTTTGTCATAATGTGAATAATTATCTCATTGTATTCATTTCATACTTGGTGCTTGCCACAGTTGATGCTGTGAATCCTACTGTAACATCATTCAAGATACTGTAGAACAATCTCCGTGCCTGTTCTGTGCAAGATGGAACAGAAACTGACAATAATCTGCAGTTCAGGAAACAAGATCCAAGTAAAGAGAACCAAATCAGGATGATGATTTACAAGAAAAAGGCTTTCTGAATGCGATATATCACCTGCATGATTCCATGGGAGTTAAAATCATACTTCAGAACAGTATTTATGGAGATGGAGACGTTTTATGTCATACGCTGCAATATTATAGACAAAGGCACCCCATCTCCAGGCCAAAACAAGAGTCAGGTTAGTAGCATCGTAAGCCTGTACAGCAGAGGCGGCGCTACCATTAGGCAAAAGTAGGCATTGTCCTAGGCCCCTAATCCTGGTTGGGGGCACCCCCAACCAGGATTGGGGGCCCTCAGTGCCACATCAGAGCAATTTGATTTTCTCTCAATATGTCATTAAATGAGAGTACAGTGAACCCTCACTCTATCGCGGTTCACTGTTCGCGGCCTCGCTGTTTCGCGGATTTTTTTTTTTTTTTTTCAATTTTTTTTTATAGTGTAATTTTTTTTTACAGTGTAACATTGTGTCTCCTGCGTCCTGATTGGCTAAGAGACTGGACCAGGACTAAACCAGGTCTAAACCTGGACTAAACCAGGTCTAGACCAGGGATGGTCACACAGGATGGTAGGGACAGAGTCTCTGATGTCCTTCACGAGAGCGCCTGGGTGACAGGAGGTGTGGCCTTTGTTTACTTGCACGAGCCGGACCATGGAAGAGCCAAGAATCAACAGGGACGGGCCTGGCCCGGACGGAGCCGCAGCGGGGAGAGCCACATTCGAGGGAGCCGCAGTGGAGGGAGCCGCATTCGAGGGAGCCGCAGTGGAGGGAGCCGCATTCGAGGGAGCCGCAGTGGGGGAGGACACTCGCGCGCAGAGAGGAGACAGTGGGTCTTCCCCCCTCACGCTTAGCGGACGAACCCGACCCCGTCCTAGAGAGCTGTGGAGCATTGGCGAGCCATGCCCCGAACTCCGGGGCGGTCTGATTTTGGAGCCGGGGTGAAATGCAACCAACCCTTGTGAGCGCAGGTTAGTGGGGGGAAATCCTCGTGGTAGAGCTGATCGGGGCTTTAGACCAAGCCCCTCGCTGAAGTGTTCGTACCTGGTCGGGTGGTGAGGACTGGTGCTCAGAGGCGTCTGTTAGCGGTTCGGCACTGTTAGCATTGGCTTGAGTCTTGCCCAAAATGATATCCAGGTCGCTTTCCACTCGACTTTCGCACATGGCATGGATATGTGGTACCAAAACAAACACACGTGTCCGCGCGCACGTGTCAGCCCCCCCACCCCCACGCTTCACTATTAATACATTTTGTTGTAAATCTACGAAGGTTTGAGTGTAAACTAGAGAGAAATGTGAGAAAATGTTAATACCAGTCTGAGAAAAGTGTATAATGTGTGTGGTGAGGCGTTTACAGCCTTAAAGGGATATGCCACCCCCAGGTCAAATTTGGGCATCTCCCCACAGTCCAGAGACTAAAATAAGTGATGAAAAGCGTTTTCCTGCTCACCCAGCCATTGTCCGAGTCTGTCGCCACTGACCGCCGCGGTATCTGGTGCTCCTCCGCCTTAGACTGGAGTCTAACGTCGCCAGAGAAAGATTTCGGCCAAAAGGAATTAATTTGCTCGATGCGTTTCCCAAATACTGTCTGTGTAGTGCGCATTCATATCGAGTGCAAATAAATGTGCAAATCAACACGGAGAGCTTGACTTGGTAATTTTGGGTGGGAACTATTTTCCAGTGCGTAAGAATACAGCCGTATCACGCAGCACGCTGCCAGGGGAATCCCAGTTACGCACCAGGAAGGGAGTTCCCCTGTTGCACAACGTGGTGCGTGATTCGGCTGTATTCTTACGCACTGGAAAATAGTTCCCACCCAAAATGACCAAGTCAAGCTCTCCGTGTTGATTTGCACATTTATTTGCACTCGATATGAATGCGCACTACACACGAAGTAATTGGGAAACGCATCGAGCAAATTAATTCCTTTTGGCCGAAATCTTTCTCTGGCGACGTTAGACTCCAGTCTAAGGCGGAGGAGCTGCAGATACCGCGGCGGTCAGTGGCGACAGACTCGGACAATGGCTGGGTGAGCAGGAAAACGCTTTCCATCACTTATTTTAGTCTCTGGACTGTGGGGAGATGCCCAAATTTGACCTGGGGGTGGCATATCCCTTTAACTGTCAAAGCATTCCCCCTTTCACTTTAGAATGAACTAGACCAAGAAAGCGCACTGAGTGGGAGGGACCATGTTGCCGCTGCAGTAGTCGACCTCGGCTCAACATCAAACTCTCTGTCTCTCACATCTTCATCAGAAGGATGATTGATGAGCTGCTCCTGGTGTGCCTCAGCCTCCGCTGCCTCTGGACCACCTTCTGCTGCGCTGGCCTGACCATCAGGGTGATGAGAGTCCTGTGGGTCCTCGGGTACCTCCGCCTGCTGCTCCAGCTCAGGCTCGGGAATGTCCTCACGGCTCTGCAGGCGAGGAGATCTCCACACTAGGGCACCTTCTTCATCACTGTCTGTGTTTTCCTGTAATGTCTCTTGCTGTCTTCTTACTTTAGTTTGTGTTTTCTTCTTCTTTTGTTTGTTCAGCCGTTTGTTGTCAGGTTTTCAACAGGTGAGCAGTCACATGGGAGGAGCAGGTTTCTGTGACACTGTTTTCAATAGTTCACCTCTGATTTTACACGTGTATAAGCGCTGTCATGTGGCATGCACATGTTTGTAATGTTCTGAGATCACAGTCTGCTGGGTAAAGGGGACATCTGTTTGCCCTGCTCTGTTGTGATGGTGCAGTTGTGCTTTTGATCTCGGTGGATGAAAATAGTTCATAACTCTGACCCTGGGTGCATTAGGTGGTGCAGGCCAAATAAGGCTGAATTTAATGCCCTGTAAAATCTGTCCTGTCTCCTGCGAAAATCTGTCTCCACAGTTTATCTTTGTTTTGACTTCTTTGCATGAACACTCCCAAGGCCACAGATGAGGCTCGTTATCATGAACTCTACAAAAACATTGGCACACACTATTCGGACTATTCACACTGACATGATTAAGTAAAGATTTCCCTGTCTTTTTAGAAAGGTCTGCTCTCGGTTTCAATCAATTTAATTGATTTCTGATCTGATCCCCCCCCACCCCACCCTTCCTTTTTGTCACCAAAGAAAAAAACACTGTATGTTACCTGTCCAATTGTTTTTCTGTCATTACATCTTGTGTATAATTGTCATTGATTGTATTGCATCTTTTCCGCTCTGTATCTCCCAGTCGGCGGCGCGCGCAAGTACGTGGCCCCTCCCCTAGCCGCTCTATCACTGTCCTGCCTGGTTAGTGGGGAAACGAAATTTCAAATTCACTCTATGTACATGTACATATGGTTGTTTTTTCGACAATAAAGCAAACTATGAAATATGATTAATTTATCTTGTTTTTAGTGTAGTTATTTTGTGGGAGAAGTAATGTAGGCTAATTACTTTTTATGTACCTATTTAGTTTTTGAAGGATCTTGCCCAGCACTGACAAAACTACAGCCAGTGAGTTTTATTTCATACAGGTGGAGGAAAGTCCTCAAATGTAGCTCAAGTGTTTTATCTCAGAGCTAATTCAAAGTCCACATTTATATGATTATTACGTGTAAATTGTCTGCATCAAATTGGTCATGGTTCAGAATTTAGATCTCTTTGACTGACAAGGCTGTGTCCTTTGCCCAAAGGGCTTCCATAGGAAACGTAATCAAACTACAGAATGAAAATTGTGCATAAAAGGGTAGCCGGATGTTTTTTTTTTTTTTAAACAAGCCTCAATGTTTAAATGCACCAGAAAAAAGGGGGGAAGAACAGCTTGACCCTGATTTGAACATAATAACACAGCATAATCATAAATCAAAAATGTAATTATACTAGCAATAAAATAAAAGTATGTTATCTCGTAGGCTACCTAATAAGACATAACTGCATTAAAGGTCCCATGGCATGAAATTTTCACTTTCTGAGGTTTTTGAACGTTAATGTGAGCTCCCCTACCCTGTTTAGCCCCCCCCCCCATGGTTAAAAGTTGCGAAATGTCTAAACTGAGCATTTGCGATCCTTTTCTGCCTTACAAAAAATCAGAGCTCAAACGGGCGATTTTGAACAAGGAAACTTATTGACGTCAGATCGAAAAAAGAAATGCAAATGCTGTTCCACCCCCGTCTGTCTGTACTCAGCGTCTCTGTAAATCACGCCCAGAGAGTTTGGACCGCGAATGCGCTAGGCAATGCGAAATGCGTTTTTTTATTTGCCTGGAGGCACGTCCGAGTGTTTCTAGGCTCGGAAGTCCTTTATCTGAGCCTCTGGACCTTTGAACAGCAGTGGTTTAATTTTATTTTCTGTGGAAATGTGTTTATTTTTCAATGGAACGCTTCAAATCTCTCCCCCGTGCAAAAACACGGAAATGGATCAGCTGAGGGCTCAGAGCCGAGAGCGGAGAGTTTGGCCACGCCCCCACCCTCTACTATAGGCCAGCTCTTTTCTCCTCATTTGCATTCAAGCAACAAGTCCCATTATGGAGTGTTCAGAGAGAGAAAAATTACTCTTTCTCATCTTATCTCTCTTTCTCATGCACTGAGAGTTGATTTTGAAGAAGGATTCATTTACAGTATTAGGGAACCATTAAGGAGCCATATAAAAGCATCAAGAAGTACCATGTCATGGGACCTTTAAAACTCAAACTCAAAGTTCGCCTAGGGCCCCCAAATTAGTAACTCTGCCACTGCTGTACAGTAAGGATGCATGTTTTTCTACATTTTTCAGTGAAATAAATACAACCAAAAACATTATTTTATTTAGTCTATTTCTTGTTTTAAAAGTTACATACTGCGGCTTTAAGTATTGGATTACACAAAATTTGCAATAATTAAATAGAAAAGGCAATGCAGATGTCATGGATGTATTTAAAAGGAGGATAATCAAAACAGTTAGTACCATGCCATAGTCTCTTGAGAATGTGCTGCACTACTAGCAGGTTGCCTAAAAGAGCAAACAAGCATTCAGAGGCTTCTTACATGAGACAATTTTACCTTTTATTCACAAAAAATAAAACTTTTACTAACATTATTTAGATGAAAAAATAAGTGTACCATGCGCACCTTGATACTTCGTCCAGCAGGTGCTGCTGAGGCGCTTTACGTCGCTTTACGCACGGTGACGTCGGTGTTTACGTTCCACCTTCATTTCCGTAGCTCGCCTTGGAATAACGCGTCCAGTCAAATCCCAAATTATACCATATTTACTCCGAAAAATACATCGTTTCTTTATTTTTATGAATGCCATGTCCATATATTTGACAGATGAACAGGATCAAGTCGTGTGATCTTTATTCTGGCCGTGCTGTCGCTTTTTTCATCCTAATTACTCGCCCGTCAGAGCTAACTAAACCTTAGCGTAGCGGTGAGAGGCTAGCAGGCGCCTTGGACACAATTCGATAATCATCGCCTTATTTTGGCAGTCAAATAAATACAAAATCTTAGGCAATCATGGCTACGAGGCGTCTGACCGATGCCTTCTTGTTAATGCGGAACAATGCTATCCAAAACCGGCAGATTTTGGCAGAGCAAGTGAGTACATACGAGCCTCGTCTGAGTACACGTAGCAATGCTGCGGTGAGTGCTGGTCTGCATCGTTTCACATTTTATTCTGTGTGGTGTTTTTGATTTAATATAGAGACGACAGTGATTCTCAAACTCAAATGCGTGAAATTAAACATGAGAAATATTTAGATTTCTATACAAATATGAACAAGGACTTATTCATGCAGGTCTAGGGACTGAGTCAGGATTGAGATTAACTTGATTATATCTGAGCTGTAGGTCTTGAACAGGACTAGCAGAACTAAACCAGATCAGATTCTAAATTGGACTGACTACAATTATACTAGGACTATACTAGATACTGATCAGGTTTAAAAACCAGTCTAACAGATCAAAACAATGACTAAAGCCGCAGCCTATTTAACTAGGTCTTAATTTAACAAGTAGGACCAAACCAGAACTAGCTCTAAATCCATACTATACTTGGATTAAACTGAGTCTAAACCAGGACTGATGTAAGTCCACACCAGGTCTAAACCCGGTCTAACAGAGCAAAACTAGGACTAAACTAGTGGACTTCTAAACTAAGTGTTCAAGACCATACCAGGCCTAAACCAGTACAAAACTAGGGGTAAACCAGTCTAAGCCAGGACTAAACCAGGCCTTGGTGAGATCTAAGCCAAGTCTAAAAACAAGATGACCAAACCAAGAGTCAAGCAGGTCAAAATTTATACTAAAACAGGATCTATCCAGGTCTAAACCCAGTCTAACAGCATAAAACTAGAGTGAAACTAGTGGACTTCTAAACTACATCAAGTCTAAAGCTCAGACAGATAAAACCATGATTAAACTAGGTAATCTGTTCTAATCTAGGAGTAAACCACGACTAAACTGGGTCTAAATAATGCCCAGACTAAACCAGTACTAACCCAGGTCCAAAAAACAGTGTAGTACCGTTTGAGAACCACTGACGTAGGCAGTCACATGACCTTTGTTTTAGTTAGAATCACATAATATAGTGGTTTTGTTTTTAAGTTTTAGTTGTTTTTTTAGTGTTTTTGGCATGTTGTTCCCCCTCCTGCTTTTTTGTTCTGGGTAAGATGACACTCAAGGATCCAGTGCAGCTTTGGATCTGAAGGAGATGTCATTTACTCTGCACCTCACCTCACCATTTTAACTTATACGTGAAGATTGGAAATTGATAATTGGGATGGTCTACATTGACGCCATTTTGGGATGTTTATCTGATTCCGAAGTTAATTAATTGGTATAACATTAATATATATATTTTTTCATTATAATGACGCAAGCCTGCACATAAGCTATTAACTTATAAGAATATTTAGTTAATTTTGTTAACTTGGACTGGACAAATGTTGGTTGCTGTGAGATTAGAGAATGCAGATGTGTTGTTTAAGTTGCCATTAGACGTTGCTTTTTGTTATCCATTCTTGCCTCACAAATGCCCTCAAAATGTTGTGTTGAAATCAAAGTGTCATTCCCCAGGGCAACTTAAAGGAAAAGTAAAGTTTTTTTTACAATCTGAGCCTTCTTTCGGCAATAAAACAAGTAGTTTTACTCACCCATAGCAGTTTGGTGTCATTTTGAGCAGTTTCGTAGAAGTTATGTTGTAGCGTATCCGTTAACTTGAGTGCTCGGGGCATTACTTTGCGGTCTCCAAATAACACAAACTTTAGCACTTTTCAAATCATAGAAGCCCGATGTCTTAGTCAACGATTTCGTTTGAGTCAAAAGTGGCCTGTAATCCAAGATTTAGCCATAGTTTCGAGTAGATGAGGAGGCCAGTGCGCATGTGTGGACTGTGCTCTCAGCTCCCGGGACCCAAACATGAAACGCAAAGCTGTAAACTATGGATAAATCTCGGATTACAGGCCACTTTTGATTCAAACGAAATCGTAGACTAAGACATCGGGCTTCTATGATTTGAAAAGTGCTAAAGTTTGTGTTATTTGGAGCCCGCACGGGGCATATTACATGCTTGGGGAATATATTATATGCCCCGAGCTATGGCTAGAAGTTGCGCTAGCCTAACCGCAAATCTAAAACATCTCTGGAAGTGCTCCATATGACACCAAAGTGCTATGGGTGAGTAAAACAACTTGTTTTATTACCGAAATAAGGCTCAAATTGTAAAAAAAAACCCGTTACTTTTCCTTTAATTTAGCTTGTCAGTTGTAATTAGCCTGTGGAAATGGTCTTATCGATGTAATAAATAAACTATTTCAAATAATCATAGGACCATTAGTCATCAAAGTCACTAATGTTTCAAAGGTGTAATAGACTTTTATTCAAACTTTTATTTTGCCGGGAAGTCCCTTGAGATTACATCTGTTTTTTGAGGAAGACCAGGCCTGACAGCAGACACAGTAAAAGAGATTAACTAAGAATTCAATTTCAGTTTGTTTTATATGCAGCTCAGTACAAGAGCTACACAAAGTATCAACACTTGCAGTTATAGCAATTTATAGTAATAGTGATTTAGTAAAATTGCAAATAAAAGTGCAAATGGCAGTCTGTCTGAGGGCTGTGTAATTCATCACATTTGAGACCAGATACAGTCACTGTTAATCGTTAATGATTGTGGCTTGGGCTTTTTAGTCAAGAGGTCTACAGCCAATCCTACTGATACTGATGCTGTAAAGCAAGTAAAGCAGTAGCAGTAGTAGCCGCAGAAGTAGTAGCAATAGTTATTAATTAGTATTCTCATCAGTCATTAACTTAATAGCACTTGATACCAATAATTATCTTAAAAAACATGGCCAAAGGGGTTTAGGCTGAAGTGAAACCTCTTATTAATGCCTAACCCTATTTACAAATGATGCAAGCGCACACAGCTGTCAGCAAACAATCAACAACACAATGGAAAACACAATAGTCAGTAAAAGTTCTGACTTTGGAGAAAGAAATTGGACTATTTTTGTGTTTACAATCATTTAAAATTTGTATTGTTTATGTTGAGGAAATTAATATTGAGAGATCCGTATGTGTTTTTAATAAGATCAATTAAAATCAAATAAAATGTTGACTTTTTTTGGCATATAAGACCTAGTCCATGTTCTCGAGTCTTCCACAGGCCCATAAGTGAGAGGGAGAGTGAGAGGGAGGGAGGCGTCCACAGGTTTCACAGATGAGTGGATTCTTGTGACATAAGAGACTAAACAGGGATTTAATTTTCAATGAGGCGAATGAAGCTGCGCAGGTCACATTTTTACATACTGCACCGTTTTGTTCTGACTTCGCTCTATAAGTTATTATAGATTAAGTGTGAATAGTTTACAGACAGTTTATGTATTTGTGTTATCAGTAGTTATTAAAGATCCCATAACATGGTACTTCTTGATGCTTTTATATGGCTCCTTAATGGTTCCCTAATACTGTAAATGAATCCTTCAAAATCAACACTCAGTGCATGAGAAACAGAGATAAGATGAGAAAGAGTCATAAATGTCACTCTGGAACACTCCATTATGGGCGTTGTTGCTTGAATGCAAATGAGGAGGACAGAGATGGCCTATAGTAGGCGGTGGGGGCGTGGCCAAACTCTCCGCTCTGTGACCCACTTCCGTGTTTTTGCACGGGGGGAGAGATGAGAAGCCTTCCATTGAAAAATAAACACATTTCCACAGAAAATAAAATGAAACCACTGCTGTTTCAGATATCCACAGGCTCAGATAAAGGACTTCCGAGCCTAGAAACACTCGCAAGTTCCTCCAGGCAAATAAAAAAACGTATTTCGCATTGCGTAGCTCCTCCGCAGTCCAAACTTTCTGGGCGTGATTTACAGAGACGCTGAGTACAGACAGACAGACGGGGGTGGAACTGCATTTGCATTTCTTTTTTCGAGCTGACGTCAATAAGTTTTCTGAAACCTGGACTAGATCAGGAGCAAAATTGTTATAATGTTACCTCATCAAAAACATACCTTGGGGTTGTGTTTTGTTTCATCCACATATGTTTGAGTAAACCTTTTTAATAGCCTGTCTACATCTCCAAAGCAATTTGTTAATTTGTCCTTTTGCCATGGATTCTGTCTGGACGACTGAGGGATTCTTCATACATCTCCAAAGCTCAAAAGTGCTCTGTTCCACCTTGTGATGTCTTGAACTTAACTTAGACTTAGACAAACTTTATTGATCCACAAGAGAAATTGTTTTGGGTACAGTAGCTCACTCATCAAATATAATATACAATATAAAACGGAGGGTAAAAGAACTAAAAGAAAAATAGATGGAAAAGCAACCAAAGAGCAATAGACCTGTGTCAGATGAGACACAATTATATACATAAGATAATGATAATAAATATATGTGTACATATGTGTATATATGTACAATAGAAAAGTAGTAGTCAATATAAAATAAAGTATCAAATATGATGTTCAGTACCAGCTGTATACAGTTGTAGGGAGTATTATCTGTTACATAAGGTGAGTTGTTGTACAGTTGTAGGGAGTATTGTCTGTTACATAAGGTGAGTTGTTGTACAGTTGTATGGAGTATGGTATGAATGTCGTCCTGTATCTGTAGCGGATAAAAAATTGAAGCCGAGACGCCACTTTTGCATCTTCTGTTTTGATCGTCGCCGTATAAACGTAGCCTGAGAGAAGAACTCAGCCTAAATCTGTGTGTTGAACGTGTGTGAATGAAGCAAAACATAACTCTGGAGCACATTATAACATAGATCAGAAAACGGCGTCATATTGGCCCTTTAATAGTAGAACTTGTAGTTGTATTGTTTAGTGTAAAGTGCATTTTTGACATTATTTTGAGAGTAAACCAATAGGTGCCCAGTGTAAAGTTGTATATACTGTTTCTTTTTGGCAGATGTGACAGATACAAACAAAAACACACTTCTTTTCATTTCAAAGCATTATTGTAAGTTTAAAAGCTCCATTCGTGAGCATGCATGGCTATAATTTCATTACATTTTCATTTCACAACATAAAGAAAATCCTCCTCCCAAAAATGCTGTCTCATTTTAGAATTTCCCTCAGGTCCTGTTTACCATCTGTGTCCTGTTCCACGTTCATTCTCCATTTTATTACCACTCTTCTTCCACCAGAGGATAGCATTAGAATTAGCTCATGCTTTTGTGTGATGTTGTCTTTTGTAAAACTGTCAGCTGTGTTTGTTCATGTCTCAATAATTCGCTTGAATGGCTTTATTTGGTTTAGCACTGGGTTACTCCTTTTTTCGAACATCATACAGTATGTGGTTATTGCTTTCACACTTTCTGAATTATGTATTTTTTTCCCTGCAAAATTGTTAGGGCTGCACCAAATAATTCAGTATTTGTATTAGATATTGGCCAGTTTTTTTTTTTTTTTTCATGCCATAAATGGTTATTTTTAGAATCCAGAGCCATGGCATATACACTATCAGTCAAAAGTTTGGACAATGGACACGCCTTCTCATTCAATGTTTTTTTTGTTTTTTTTAACCACTTTCTACATTTTAGATGCATGTGGAAGACGTCAATATTTAGTAAAGAAAAAAGTTAAAGGAAAAGTAACGTTTTTTTTACAATTTGAGCCTTATTTCGGTAATAAAACAAGTTGTTTTACTCACCCATAGCACTTTGGTGTCATATGGAGCACTTCCAGAGATGTTTTAGATTAGCGTTAGCCTAGCGCAACTTCTAGCCATAGCTCGGGGCATATAATATATTCCCCAAGCATGTAATATGCCCCGTGCAGGCTCCAAATAGCACAAACTTTAGCACTTTTCAAATCATAGAAGCGCGATGTCTTAGTCTACAATTTCGTGTGGTCAAAAGTGGCCTGTAATCCGAGATTTATCCATAGTTTACAGCTTTGCGTTTCATGTTTGGGTCCCGGGAGCTGAGAGCACAGTCCGCACATGCGCACTGGCCTCCTCATCTACTCGAAACTATGGCTAAATCTCGGATTACAGGCCACTTTTGACCACACGAAATCGTAGACTAAGACATCGGGCTTCTATGATTTGAAAAGTGCTAAAGTTTGTGTTATTTGGAGACCGCAAACATGTGCCCCGAGAACTCACATGATGGAGATCGCAAATCTAAAACATCTCTGGAAGTGCTCCATATGACACCAAAGTGCTATGGGTGAGTAAAACAACTTGTTTTATTACCGAAATAAGGCTCAGATTGTAAAAAAAACGTTACTTTTCCTTTAATCTGTATGCTGCAGCCCTAAGAAATGGTTACAAGTAAATTCAATATTTTCCAAACCAAACTGGATGGGTTTAGTGCATTTCTCTTGTAGTTTGTTTCTACTTGTTCTGTTTATGAAATGATTTCTGAAGCTCATTCTCTGTTCCTTCCTTTTCTTTCCCCCCTCTGTCTCTTCTCTTTTTCCTGATCTTTGGACTGGATCTGCCAATCAAATTAGGAGCTTGATGAGGTACTGGTCTACTCCTCTTCCTGCAGAACCACTCTAGACTTTTCATGCTCAAATAGATGAAACTCAAATAATGTGAGTGTTTTGTTTTGTGTGTTTGAAGTTGGCAGATGACAGAATGGCCCTGGTGTCTGGGATCAGTCTGGACCCTGAAGCAGCCATCGGAGTCACAAAGAAACTTCCGCCCAAATGGATAGACGGCGTCGATGAGGTGAAATGAATGAATGTCTTTTTGATTTTTAGTTTGTTGCATTCTGTTTATTTTTCAGTTGACTGTAATTTTAATATTTTGTGTATTTAGTAAACAAAAGTTATCCATTATGTCCTGAATTGACAAAAATATCTTAATAGCAGCTGTTGATTTGTTTTCTAAAATATGCTGCATGATGAGCAATGTCAGATCAGATATTCTTTCTATTACATATCCATTATCATAACTTTATACAATTACCTCTACACTTTGAGTTTAAAATTTTAGCATCATGACAACACGATCTTTAATTTATTTATTTGCCCGCATCCAGGGGTTTCAGACTCATGACCTTAACAGGCCATAACAATGTCAATAACAACAACAATATTATGTCTTTTGAATAGGGTAAAGTCCTCAAAATTTCACATATAACAGAAGGTATTTTCTCTGATCAGATCCAGTACGAGATCTCACGTGTGCGTCAGAAGATGAAGGATCTGGCGATGCTTCACGACAAACACATGAACCGACCGACTCTGGACGACAGCAGTGAAGAGGAGCATGCCATCGAGATCACCACACAGGAGATCACACAGGTACAGGACAAGGAAGGGCTCGTGGAACACACTTCATATTTTTGATGCATTAAAGGAAAAGTAACGTGTTTTTTTTAACAATTTGAGCCTTATTTCGGTAATAAAACAAGTTGTTTTACTCACCCATAGGACTTTGGTGTCATATGGAGCACTTCCAGAGATGTTTTAGATTTGCGGTTAGCCTAGCGCGACTTCTAGCCATAGCTCGGGGCATATAATATATTCCCCAAGCATGTAATATGCCCCGTGCGGGCTCCAAATAACACAAACTTTAGCACTTTTCAAATCATAGAAGCCCGATGTCTTAGTCTACGATTTCGTTTGAAGCAAAAGTGGCCTGTAATCCGAGATTTATCCATAGTTTACAGCTTTGTGTTTCATGTTTGGGTCCCGGGAGCTGAGAGCACAGTCCGCACATGCGCACTGGCCTTCTCATCTACTCGAAACTATGGCTAAATCTTGGATTACAGGCCACTTTTGCTTCAAACAAAATCGTAGGCTAAGACATCGGGCTTCTATGATTTGAAAAGTGCTAAAGTTTGTGTTATTTGGAGACTGCAAACATGTGCCCCGAGAACTCACATGATGGAGATCACAAATCTAAAACATCTCCGGAAGTGCTCCATATGACACCAAAGTGCTATGGGTGAGTAAAACAACTTGTTTTATTACCGAAATAAGGCTCAGATTGTAAAAAAAACGTTACTTTTCCTTTAAAGTGCATATGTAGCATACAGTTTAGACTGACTACCCATTTCACTAAGTTTTAACACAGAAAACCAACATCATGTTTTCGCTCAAAATCTGACAATTTTTCAATTGTTTAACTATGTTGGTGAAGTTAATAATTACACATTTTATGTGATTATGACACATATAGTACTTCCTTTTTCTATTTTCTTCTTAAATCCAAATCCATTTTATTTAACTTAACATTCCATTGGACTCATGTAAACCTACATATTTACACTGGTTCTACTCCCCCAAATGTAGTAATAATTGAAAAAACCATGAAAACCTGACGTAAAGTATTTGAAGCTAAGACGTGACTTGTGTAGTGCCAAATGCATGTTTCATTGGTTGCGTGATCCATTACAGATCAAAAAAGATCAAAAGAGTCACACTAGTAGACAGGGACTGAACATTCTGTTAAAGGTCCCATGACATGGTGCTTCTTGATGCTTTTATATGGCGCCTTAATGGTTCCCTAATACTGTAAATGAATCCTTCTTCAAAATCAACACTCAGTGCATGAGAAAGAGAGATAAGATGAGAAAGAGTCATAAATATCTCTCTGGAACACCTCATTCTGGGCGTTGTTGCTTGAATGCAAATGAGGAGGACAGAGATAGGCTAGAGCAGCGGGTGGGGGCGTGGCCAAACTCTCCACTCTTTCCTCTCTAGCGGTGCGCTGTGCGCTGGCCCCACTTCCGTGTGTGTAAGCGCGAAGGAAGAAAGGAGAGCCATTTCAATGAAAAAAAAAATTTTTCACAGAAAATAAAATTAAACCACTGCTGTTTCAGAGGTCTAAAGGCTCAGATAAAGGACATCCGAGCCTGGAAACACTCTAATGTGCCTCCAGGCAAATAAAAAAACACATCTCGCACTGCGTAGCTCATTCGCGGTTCAAACTCTCTGGGCGTGATTTACAGGGACGGTGGGTAGAGACACAGACGGGGGGTGGAACTGCATTTTCCGTGTGACGTCAGAAAGTTTCCTTGTTCAGAATCGCCCGTTTGAGCGGTGTTTTTTTCAAACGCAGAAAAGGATCGCAAATGCTCAGTTTAGACATTTCACAACTTTTAGCCATGGGGGGGGGCCTAAACAGGGTAGGGGAGCTCACATTAACGTTCAAAAACCTCAGAAAGTGAAAATTTCATGCCATGGGACCTTTAAATGAACATCAAAGTGTGACAAGTGCAGTAGTGCTTGGTGTTGCTAATATTAGAGTTGGTTATCAGTGTAGTGAAGACAATTTGAGAACTGAATAAGTTTACTTAAGGTGTAGAGAAACAATCATATTATGTCAAGAGTTAGAGGGAAGCAAGGTACTTTAATTAAAGCTCAGGGTCAGGACTACATAGGTGGAGGATGTGAGTGAGTTGGAGTGAACTTAAAGAAAAGTAAAATCTGTTGTTCTCTCATGTCCTTCACAGATGTTTCACCGATGCCAGCGTGCGGTCACAGGTCTGCAGACGCGCTGTGGTCACTGCACAGAGCAGGAGGAGAGGCTGCTCCGGAATGTGGTGTCTTCTCTGGCCCAGAGTCTACAGGACCTTTCCACCAACTTCAGGCACACACAGTCCGGATACCTCAAAAGTACTTCAGTCAAATGCGTACTCATCATTAGAACTAGGGCTACATAAAAAAAATAATACAAAAATAATTATAGTTGCAACCTTTGCAATTTAATAATTGTGGGAACACAAATTGTGATATTGGCTTGATTGTAATATATTACAGCACTAATTATAATACACATGTTTACTATTACTACCACAGACATTATCGGATTTGTACCAGATTTGGGGATTACGTCCTAGGGGCGAGGGCCATCATCGCTGCAGAGGGCTTTAATTAGTTTTAAATTGTTAATTGCTGTGACAACAGTTCTAACTTTTATCATTCTGTAACTCATGCATTGTAACATCCATCAAATGCAGAGGATAATTTCCCTACAGGGATAAATAAAGGATAATAATAAAAATAAGTAATAATAAAAATAATAATGTTGTGTTTTCATCTTTTTTGTTTTTCACAGGAATGAAGAACCGAGAGGAGAGATCACAGCACTTTTTTGACTCGGGGCCTTTAATGGACGAAAACGAGGATTTAGCCATTTACGACAGAGTGAGTGTCACAACCTAATAATAATCAGGGATGAAAATGTTCGCTTTTTGGCGGATTTCTGCTTTTTTGTCAGCCGCCTGGGGCATTTTTATATCAGTGCAAATCCGTTGAGAAAACTTTTGGGTGTATATACACACGTGGACAAAATTGTTGGTACCCCTCAGTTAATGGAAGAAAAACCCACAATGGTCCCTGAAATCACTTTAAACTTGCAGAAGTAATAATAAATAAAAATGTATTGAAAATTAAACAATCAAAATCAGCCATCACTTTTGAATTGTTGATTAACATAATTATTTAAAAAAACAAACTAATGAAACAGGCCTGGACAAAAATGATGGTACCTCTATAAAAGATTGAAAAGTATTTGACCAGAGTGACATGATTAACTCAGGTGTGTCCTTTAATTGACATCACAGGTGTTTCCAAACTCATAATCAGTCAGTCTGCCTATTTAAAGGGAGACAAGTAGTCACTCTGCTGTTTGGTGAAAAGGTATGTACCACACTGAACATGGACAACAGAAAGCGAAGGAGAGAATTGTCCCAGGACATCCGAAAAAAAATTATAGACAAACATCTTAAAGGTAAAGGCTATAAGACCATCTCTAAACAGCTTGAAGTTCCTGTGACAACAGTGGCTCATATTATTCAGAAGTTTAAGACCCACGGGACAGTAGCCAACCTCCCTGGACGTGGCCGCAAGAGGAAAATCGATGACAAATTGAAGAGACGGATCGTTCGAATTGTATCCAAAGAGCCCAGAACAACCTCCAAAGAAATTAAAGGTGAACTCCAAGGCCAAGGTACATCAGTGTCAGATCGCACCATTCGTCGTTGTTTGAGCCAAAGTGGACTTCATGGGAGACGACCAAGGAGGACACCACTGCTGAAAAAAATCATAAAAAAGCGAGACTGGAATTTGCAAAAATGCATGTTGACAAGCCACAAAGCTTCTGGGAGAATGTCCTTTGGACAGATGAGACCAAACTGGAGCTTTTGGTAAGGCACATCAACTCTATGTTCATAGACTCAAAAACCAAGCATACGAAGAAAAGAACACTGTCTCTACGGTGAAACATGGAGGAGGCTCAGTAATGTTTTGGGGCTGCTTTGCTGCATCTGGCACAGGGTGTCTTGAATGTGTGCAAGGTAAAATGAAATCTGAAGACTATCAAGGCATTCTGGAGAGAAATGTGCTGCCTAGTGTCAGAAAGCTTGGTCTCAGTCGCAGGTCATGGGTCTTCCAACAGGACAACGATCCAAAACACACAGCCAAAAACACCCAAAAATGGCTGAGAGAAAAGCGTTGGACTATTCTAAAGTGGCCTTCCATGAGCCCAGATCTGAATCCCATTGAACATCTGTGGAAGGAGCTGAAACATGCCATTTGGAGAAGACACCCATCAAACCTGAGACAACTGGAGCAGTTTGCTCATGAGGAGTGGGCCGAAATACCTGTTGACAGCTGCAGAACGCTCATTGACAAATACAGAAATCGTTTAATTGCAGTGATTGCCTCAAAAGGTTGTGCAACAAAATATTAAGTTATGGGTACCATCATTTTTGTCCAGCCCTATTTCATTAGTTTGTTTTTTTTAAATAATTATGTTAATCAACAATTCAAAAGTAATGGCTGATTTTGATTATTTAATTTTCAATACATTTTTATTTATTGTTACTTTTGTAAGTTTCAAGTGATTTCAGTGAGAATTGTGGGTTTTTCCTTCTTTAACTGAGGGGTACCAACAATTTTGTCCACGTGTGTATATGTACAGTTGTGTTTAGGGTTGCCAACCGTCCCTTGAAAAACGGACTCGTCCCGTATTCAAAAACAAAAGTATTGCGTCCCGTATTGAGCTGAAAAGGGACACACTTTGTGTAAATCAAAAATAGTGTGTAAAACGGGGGTGCCCAATATGTCGATCACGATCTACCAGTCGATCGCCGAGGTAGTGTGGGTAGATCGTAGTGTCGTAATACTTAACACCGGTCTTGGTCTCGAGATGATTGCGATCATATTTCATTACGGCCGCTGCCGTTGGCAATAAACTTTTACCGGTGTGCTGGACCACGCAGAGCTTCTCACTGCAGCCTGTGCACTCTACTGGAGCCGCGGACACTGCGCGGCACGTCACCACACGCTCCCCCGGCGCGCGCAGCTTGTTCGCAACAGCCTGTACCTTTGCGTACCAGCGTGTATCACAGAGCAGGTTAAGCTTTATAAAACATCCTACCTGTCCGTCCGACACGGCAGCACGCCGCTCCTCGCCTTTTCACGCTCTCGCTCCTCCTGCTCATAGCGCACACAGGCTCCCTCCTCAATGCCTCTGATTAGAAGAGCAAGACTAAGTGCAAAGCAAAAACTAATTAACTTAAACTTATATAAATGTATGTTACAGTGTTAGCCCAGAGCAGGTGTACAGCACAGAGCAGGTGTACAGCACAGAGCAGGTGTACAGCACAGAGCAGGTGTACAGCACAGAGCAGGTGTACAGCACAGAGCAGGCCTACTTTAGGCCACTTTAGAATAGTCCAATGTTTTCCTCTTACCATTCTTGGGTATTTTTGGCTGTGTGTTTTGGGTCATTGTCCTGTTGCAAGACCCATAACCTGTGACTGAGACCAAGCTTTCTGACACTGGTCAGCACATTTCTCTCTAGAATCCCTTGATAGTCTTGAGATTTCATTGTACCCTGCACACGTTGAAGACACCCTGTGCCCAGAACATAACAGAGCCTGCTCCATGTTTCACAGTAGGGACAGTGTTCTTTTCTTCATATGCTTCACTTTTCCGTCTGTGAACATAGAGCTGATATGTCTTGGCAAAAAGTTAAATTTTTGTCTCATCTGTCCATAGGACATTCTCCCAGAAGCTTTGCGGCTTGTCAACATGTAGTTTGGCAAATTCCAATCTGGCTTTTTTATGATTTGTTTTCAACAATGGTGTCCTCCTTGATCGTCTCCCATGAAGTCCACTTTGGGTCAAATAACAACAGATGGTGCGATCTGACACTGATGTTTGAAGTTTACATTTAATCTCTTTAGAAGTTTTTCTGGG
Organism: Paratrypauchen microcephalus; assembly: GCA_036785185.1. NCBI lineage: Eukaryota > Metazoa > Chordata > Actinopteri > Gobiiformes > Gobiidae > Paratrypauchen > Paratrypauchen microcephalus. The sequence goes on along the minus strand of JAVJIX010000329.1, from coordinate 233,830 downwards.
CTCTTTTGTTACCATTCGTATTATCTGTCTCTTTGTCATCAATTTTCCTCCTGCGACCACGTCCATGGATCTTAAATTTCTGAATAATATGTGCAGCTGTGGTCACAGGAACATCAAGCTGCTTGGAGATGGTCTTATAGCCTTTACCTTTAACATGCTTGTCTATAATTTTCTTTCTAATCTCCTGAGACACTCTTTCCTTTGCCTCTTCTGGTCCATGTTGAGTTTGGTACACACCATGTCACCAAACAGCACGGTGACGACCTGTAGCCCACTGCCTGAGAACAAGACTGTAGACACCTCTGATGCTAATTAGTGGACACACCTTGGATTAACATGTCCCTTTGGTCACATTATTTTCAGTTTTTTCTAGAACTACAGTGGTACCTCACCTTACGAAAGACCCAACAAACGAAAATTTCAAGTTACGAAACGCCTTCACGTTAAATTTTGGTCTCTAGATACGAAAGAAAATTCAAGTTACGAAACGCGAAATCTCAAAAATTCAAATAATGCGCTCAGCCACACACATTATACGCTTTTCTCAGACTGGATTTAAACTTTTCTCACATTTGTCTCTCGTTTAAACACTCAAACGTTGATAGATTTTCAACAAAATGTATTAATAGTGAAGTGTGGGGGATAGGGGGAGGGCGGTGTGTGTGCGCGGACACGTGTGTGATAGCGCAGCATGACCCGGCGCGGGGCACGAGCACGAGACCCGTGCTCAAACCGTGCCAGGTCTAAACCAGGTCTAAACCAGGTCTAAACCAGGTCTAAACCAGGTCTAAACCAGGTCTAAACCAGGATTAGACCACCGCGGCTCTTGCATGCGTTCGTTCATGCGCTCAGACTGCGTGCGGTCCCCCTCGCTGCTCGCCTCAGCCGTGACTCGAAACGAAACCAGGAAATAGACCCGCACGCGGCGCTTTAATCCACCTGGTTTAGTCCTGGTTTAGTCCAGGTTTAGTCCTGGTCCAGTCCAGGTTTAGACCTTGGTCTAGACCTGGTATAGTCCACGTTTAGTCCTGGGTCTACAGTCTCTACGCAGGACACAGTGTTACACTATAAAAAAATGTTACACTATAAAAATAAAAAAAAACTTGGAACGAATCAGGCCTTTTCCATTGAAATAGCTACTCAACTTACGAAAAATTCACGTTACGAAACCACTTCTGGAACGAATTAATTTCATAAGGTGAGGTACCACTGCACCATCATTTTTGTCCAGGCCTGTTTCATGAGTATTTACCTGGCCAGCCAAATGATATCTCTCTGTATTTCCTATACAGCGCGATACCATTTGGACACCCTCCATCCACCCTCCATCCACTCTCGCTCCTCCGGTTAACAACGGACTCCGCGATTCTGATTTGTTCAAAGATGGTGACGTCAGTGCACCCGCCTTTGCCCGCAAAGTCACTCTTAGGCAGCGGAAGTTCCTCCTCCGTTTTGAATCAAGATGGCGCAATCTCTGATTGGTTCACTTAGCTGTCTGTCTACGCGCAACTGCAGCGCATTTTGGGACCAAGTGTTACCAGACTCACTCGCTGGTACAGCGATGAGTCATGGATTCTTCCAGGCAACATGAGTATATCTTTTTAAGGAATTCTGTTGAAGTATGGTTGAAAAGCACTTTCATTGGTTAAATTTCATAGAATTTTTTATTTATTATTACTTTTGTCAGATTCAAGTTATTTCTGTGACCTTTGTGAGTTTTTCTTTCATTAACCAACAGCTTTGTCCACGTGTGTACATTGCTCTGTCTCTTTTATTTGCTTAAATCTGATAAGTGCTTGTTTTGGTGTCTCTCCTCCTCTTCAGGGCTTCACAGAGGACCAGCTGATGTTGGTGGAGCAGAACTCGGTGATGGTGCAGGAGAGAGAGCGGGAGATCAGGAACATCGTGCAGTCCATCTCAGATTTGAATGAGATCTTCAGGGACCTGGCCACGATGGTGGTGGAGCAGGTACAGACACGCAGTCCGTACCATTTCTGTAGAGCACAAAAAGTTAGAAAATCCAAGAGTGAAACAGTCAGTGGTCAATAATAGACAAGCAGATTAAACAACATTCTCGAGAAACAAGCAAATGGAGAGTCCTTCTCCGCAAAGAAAAACTCAAGTGGGCAAAAGCTCATAAAAGTTGATTTTATTGTAATATGTCTCCTTAAAGAATTAGACAAAAAATTGACAATAAACATGTTTGTATATTTTTTCTATTATAGGGAACAGTTCTTGACAGAATTGACTTTAATGTGGAACAAGCTTGTGTTAAAACAGAAGACGGTTTAAAACAGTTACAAAAGGTAAGCAATGAGTGACTATTTTAACACTGCAACTTTTTTACTTTACTGAAAATGTAAAGGTGTACAGTGGTCCCTCGCTCTATCGCGGTTCACTGTTCGCGGTTTTATTTTTATTTTTTTAATAGTGTAACATTTTTTTTATAGTGTAACATTGTGTTCTGCGTCCTGATTGGCTAAGAGACTAGACCAGGACTAAACATGGACTAAATCAGGTCTAGACCAGAACTAAACCAGGTCTAGACCAGGTCTAAACCTGGACTGTCCCTGGACTAAACCAGGACTGGACGAGGTCTAGACCTGGACTAAACCTGGACTGGCCCTGGACTAAACCAGGACTGGACCAGGTCTAGACCTGGACTAAACCACTCTTTGCTGGTTTCGTGCGGCTCTTGCGTTCGTTTGTGCGTGTTCGGTTTGTGGCTCGGGCTGAGAGGACGCAGTCCGGGCGCTGCGGTTCGATCTCGTGCTCGCAGCCTCGCGCCGGTCGTGCTGCTCTGTCACGGATTTGTCCACGATGAGGGGTGCACGTGTCGCGCACTTCTCCAAGGGGTTGGTGCGCGTCTCGTCCCGGGACGTGGCAGTGCTCCTCGCGCGTCCGGCGGGGCTTCCGGAGCCGTGTCTCCCCCCACACTTCACTATTAATACATTTTGTTGAAAATCTATGAAAGTTTGAGTGTTTAAAGTAGAGACAAATGTGAGAAAAGGTAACTACCAGTCTGAGAAAAGTGTATAATGTGTGTGGTGAGGCATTTACAGCCTTAAAACATGTAGAATAATTGTAAAATATAAAGTTGTCCTTCGCGGATTTCTCTTATTGCGGGTTATTTCTGGAACCTAACCCCCGCGATAAACCAGGGACCACTGTACTATGTAACTTTTCTGGTGAGGGGGGTCCACTACTTTCTAGTCTCTATAAAGATGTTGCGTTGCCTGGAATATTTCACAGTATTAACCATGAGCAGCAAGATGAATTTGTGCTGTTTTTGAGTTCACAAACTCACGAGAATCCATCTTTGAAGCTCTCACTCTCACTTTGGTGTCATATGGAGCACTTCCAGAGATGTTTTAGATTTGCGTTAGCCTAGCGCGACTTCTAGCCATAGCTCGGGGCATATAATATATTCCCCGAGCATGTAATATGCCCCGTGCGGGCTCCAAATAACACAAACTTTAGCACTTTTCAAATCATAGAAGCCCGATGTCTTAGCCTACGATTTACCGGTAGTTTGAAGCAAAAGTGGCCTGTAATCTGAGATTTATCCATAGTTTACAGCTTTGCGTTTCATGTTTGGGTCCCGGGAGCTGAGAGCACAGTCCGCACATGCGCACTGGCCTCCTCATCTACTCAAAACTATGGATAAATCTCGGATTACAGGCCACTTTTGACCACACGAAATCGTAGACTAAGACATCGAGCTTCTATGATTTGAAAAGTGCTCAAGTTTGTGTTATTTGGAGCCTGCACGGGGCATATTACATGCTTGGGGAATATATTATATGCCCCGAGCTACCGAAATAAGGCTCAGATTGTAAAAAACGTGACTTTTCCTTTAAACATATCCATCTTGCATTTATAAAATGACAGATCTTTTTATTGCTAATTTTGACTTTGAGTGGGGTCTCCTCTCTGCCCTGTAAGTTGCCCTGGTGGGATCTCCTGCTTATCACAGAGAGATGGATTATTTTAATGCAGCGCTGTGGAATATTTCTGGCAAAATGGCAACATCTCCATAAAGACAAGAATGTTGCCTATCCTCCACTAGAAAAGTTACACAGTGTATCATTAATCAAGAGTTCAAATAACCAAATATTACGTAACCTTTTGTTCTCTTCCAGGCCGAGCAGTATCAGAAAAAGAACAGGAAGATGTTGGTTATTTTGATCCTGTTTGTCATCGTGGTTGTATTAATACTTATTCTTTTCGGGACTAAATTTTAATCATTCCGCCGCCTTTATTTTATGTGTTGATTTGTTGTGCATCTGTGTGGTTCTACTGGATGAAAAACAGCCTTTTATTGACAAAAACAATATCTTCAAGAGCACTCCCAAGACCAATGAAGCAACATTTCTGTTTCAAGGACAGAAAAACCTGTGAGGGATTTGTAAGAGACTTGTGCAGTGTTGAACTGTGTCTTAAAACATGTTAAAAATGGCCCAGGATTAAATTATAGTTTCAGTTACAGTAGGAATTGAAAGCATGAATCAATGCTGTGCTAAATGCAAAGCAAATGTATTAAAATTCACTTAAAGGGGCTGTACATGATTTTTTTGTCGTATTTACCTCTATAGTAAATTGTTACAAAGCTCTGTCTACATTTAAAGGGCCTGTACCTGATTTTTTCCCCATGTATTTTATCAGAAGGTGTCTTGTCCCAATACAAATATAAGCAGCTTTAGAGGTCAAAATAAGTCCATTCTGTACTGTCTGGATCTAATTACAAAGAGTTTTTATAGTCTGATTATCTATTATTATGATGCGGAATAACTTTGGACCACTGCAAGCTATTTAAAGTTATGTTTTTCACATTTTTAAGGCAGTAAAAATCAGGTACAGCGTCTTTTAATTCTAAAGTTTATCTGTTGCAATTCCAGGAGTAGCAGGCCATCTTCTTACTGGCATTTCTGTGACTACGCTTAGACTATGCTAGCCCCCTGAAAGTAAGAAACTCATTACATGTGAGAAATGCTTTAGTAGAGTTTGGAACGATATATTTAAAATGAGCAAAGTCTGAAAACTGTCAAATTCAGGTACAGCTCCTTTACGGTCAGGGAGAGGTAAAGTTTTGATTTGTCGACCAAAGGAGGTAGAGACCAGAATATCCCTTTAAATGATCATGTGTTCATTCACTGAACTAATTCACATTAAAGCAGCATTATGTCACTTTTACTCACTGTTGAAAATCATGTAGCAGATTTATAATTAACACACAAACCCTGTACAGGGGGTCCTCGGGTTACGACGGTCTCGACTTACGACGTTTCGAGGTTACGAACGTGCCCCCATTTAAAAAATAATATTACGCGTCATTCCGTCTTACGCGGTTTAGCGTGGTAAACGACGTAAACAAACGCGAACAGCGCGCGGCGCACGGCGGAAGAATACGCTCTGTTGTGGTTGTAGGGCGGAGAAGACGGCCTCGTGTGCGTGCCCAATGTGGGCGGAAGTACCTGATGTGGGCTCTGATCTGCTCCTATGAAAGCGGCAGTGATAACCAAGCAGCGTAGTGGTCTAATTATTGAGATGGAAAGGTTATTGGTGCTTTGGTTGGAAGATCAAAATCAAATTCCGACTTATGACGAAATTCGGGTTACGACGCGTCTTAAGAACGGATCAACGTCGTAACCCGAGGACCCCCTGTATATTTAAGCTGTGTTCATCTCTCAAACTGAAAACGCTCTGTTCCGTGTCATGTGGTAATACAGGAAGTGCTCCACTGTGTTTTTAAACTCCATATACCTTCACTAGAATTTATTTTATTTTATTTTATTTATTTATTTGAATGGGACAGCATGTATTAATGAACGACTAGTGCCGTAAATACACCGGATTTAGCTAGGAGCTAATTTCCATCCGTAGTCCCATTGGGAGGGGTAAAACAGGATACAGTAAAAGAGCAGAACATGCAGTGACAATAATAAAAACACAGTCTAGATTAAGACAATACAACAAACATTATACACATGGTTGGACAAGACATAAAACAAATCTGTACAATCACTTAAAATGCCATGAGGTAGTTCTAATACTAAGGTGCTTATAGTTAAAGTGCCTATGACTGTGCTCATGCACTCACTCACTACAACTTACATACACACACTCAGCTTCATACACTCACATTCACACTCTCACACTAGTCTAAAAAGATTAAAATGATTTTTTATCATTTGGATAATTTCAGCTCTTGAATTACCGATCTCTACTGAACTAAAGGTAAAAGGAGCTGTTAACATGAAAACTATGGCTTCATGACAGCACGAGGTGGAACAGAGCATTTTGAGCTTTGGAGACGAATAAGCAGGATTACAATGTGTTACAAATGTGTGAATGAAACAAAACACAACTCCAGGTACATTTCCGATGAAGTGACAACATTCTAATATGGCTAAAAGCTCACGAGAGTCAGTTTTGCATAATACAGGATGTTTAAATAATTGAACAAATGGTATAGGTATCCAGACTGCTGTGAAAATGACTGCTAACAAACTATCCATGGGAATCTATAACTCTTACGGAAGTGAACCTATTGCCGAAAGTTACATAATGTTGCTTTAAAATCCTATATTTTCTTTTATTCTCTGTTGCACAATATTATGAATTTCTAATCAGTCTCATCTCATCTCTGTAAAGGTGAAGTGTCCATTGAAAAACACTTGTGTTCTTTTATTAAAATGGTCCTCTGAAAAGTGCTACCTTTTTAAACCTATTGCAGTTTGCACATTTGGGCGAGATATAGCATTTAATGGATGTAAAACTACTGTCGTCATGAAATTATTTATTTTATATTGTATTCAAATTGAGTCAGAGGGGCTTAGGCAGGATGCAATTGTAGCAAACGATGTATAATTGTCCCCTCCTCTGAGAAACTGTGATATCAGACTTTAAAATATTATGTTTTATTGTGCATACAGTACTGTGCAAAAGCCATTTTTTTGTTCTGTAAAGGTGTACGGTGTCGCTTTCCTGGTGGAGGATGTGCCATCTGCTTTTCTCCATGGAGATGTTATTGCCTGGCCTGGAATGTTACACCGTATAGCATTAATATCTATACTTGTCTACCTTGCATTTATTCAATGATGGGTGTTTTTATGACTCTAAATATCTTGAAAAACATGTATTCTTACTGTGAGTGCTGCAGGTTCATATCTCCACAGAGAAATGAAGATGGGTAGTTTAATGCTCTGCTGTAATAGTGGAACATACTAAACAAATCAACATCTCCAAGCAGGTGCAGACCCTCCACCAGAAAAGTTTCATGGTACATCTTTAATTTAAAGCTCAAACCAAGACTGAACTTGATCTGACCAAGGTTTAAATCAGGACTAAACTGGTTGAAATCTGATATACAGATGTCAAAATGATCAAGTTAATTATAAAAAGTACATTTGAGAATGAGTTCAAAACGTACAAGTTATTTCAATTCGAGCTATACTCCAAAAAATAACAGAAAGTGTCTGTGTCTAACTACTTTTACAAGTTCATTTGTAAACTTCAATTTGTGGGCCTTAGTATAGGTATTTAACATTTTGACATCCACCACAACAACAAATATTGGATATTACTTTCAAGTATCACCAGAAATAAATCTGGACTAAACCAGGTCTAAATTAGTCAAAAATTGGTTTAAACCAGATCTTTGACTGAATGCCAATATCGTCTATATGGAAATACAGAATGGAAGATGGCTCTGCTGAACCACAATCTGAAAACCAGCAATTTGTTTTGTTTTTTCTTAGCTTTTGCACATTACTGTATCAGGTTGTAAACACTACTCGTTCCAGAGACTGTCCAATATGTCACATGTGAAGAGCTTTATTTCACATATCTGACTTTATACAGTTGTTGAATCATTTTGTCACTGACGTGAAGTTTGTGCGAACGTGTCTTAGTGGTACTCTTTTCAAAAAGTGTGAGAGAAGAGGAAGATGAAATGTGTTTTTTAATAAACCCAAAATGTAAATGAAGTCTGATTGCTGGTTATGTATTTATTGCATAAGTTCTTCCAAGCCTGTTTTGTTACTGAAGAGACTTGGTTTCACTAGGCAGGTCAGTATATTCAATTTAAGACTTGATTTAAAAAAAAAAAAGTATGGTATTATTGGTCCAGTCCTTGTGTATATACTTTTTAATCATAAATAATTCAGCTAACAAATTCTGTGTGTAATATAAGTGTGTTTAACCATAAAACACACATTTCAGTAGATCAACATTTTACCCAATAACCATTAGTCTAAATGCTGTGCATTGATAATGCTACTTTCATACGGTTACGCATGAAAATATAAATGTATAATTAAATAATGAATTTAAAAATGATGAAAAATATAATGATGTATAATAATAATAATAATAATAATAATAATATAATGTATTATTATATTATTAATAATATAATAATATGAATGTATATTTGTTTAATTTTTAATGCAGGAAAGGCATGCTACTTTTAACGTGGTTTTGTTTACATTTTTAGTCAACCCGGAAACGCAGTGTAGAGTTACATTTCAAATTAAAAGTGTCTGATTTACTTTGTACAGTTCAGTATCAGAGGACTAACCAGCAAATGTATAAACTATTTTACATAATTGTCAACATATTTACTATGCCATACATTGTCTATAAGAAACATGGGTAAACTATTAGAATTACTTTGACAGTAAAGTTCCGTAACGCGCGTCTGACCCGGAAGACGCGCATGCGTAATGTTGGCGCATGGACAGACTTAAATAAACTTAGCCGTAATATTTAGTTATTTATAAGACATGATTGGAGAAGTAGACGACCCTTTTCCCGTTGAGGACTGTCTTTTTGAGGAGACATTTTCCAACGACAGCGTGTACAACATATGTGGACATGAGCTGCGGATAAAGCAGGTGTTTGGGGCCGAGCTCGGCGTGGCTGCTCCAGTCTGGGAAGCAGTAAGAGGACACTGCTTAAGAGATAAATATATTCAGTTTGCAGTGTGGGTTGTGTATTGTGTCCTTTTCTCTGTTTTAAGGCGGTACAGCTGAGTAATTACCTGGCAGAACAGCCCGTGGAGCTGAAGGGGAGGCGCGTCATTGAACTTGGAGCTGGCACTGGGCTGTTGGGCATCTTTGCGGCGCGGCTGGGTACGTGTATGAAACAATGAGTATTACAATATTTATCAACTCTCTTGTCCCCGAACAGTCATTTACAACAAGTCTACAGCGTGTGTTTTAACCACTTCTTCCTATTAAAGGATGCAGGCCTGAAGGTGTTCCAGCACACTTGTTAAAAATAAGATTTAAAGATGCACATTGTGACTTTTCAGGTGGAGGGGCTGCCAGTGCCTGATCCTGTCAAATCTCACCAGCTCAACAAGGCTCAGAATCAGAATCAGAATCATTTATTAATGGCCACACAACAAGTTGGTGGAATTTGTTTCCGGTACAGCAAGAATGCTCACATCTCTTCTGTGTCTATTACAGGACAAAACAAATATACAACACACTTACACAATACGACATACAACAACAGATAAATGACCAGTTATAAACGGGATTGATTTAGAGTCCGGATGGCAGTGGGAAAGAAACTGTTGGTGAATCTGACAGTTTTGGAAGTGATGGATCTGTAGCGCCTCCCAGAGGGCATGAGTCTGAACAGATTATTGGCAGGGTGTGTGGGGTCTGAGGTGATTCTATTGGCTCTTTGTGTGATGCGTCTGTGATACAGTGTGTCTATGGAGGGGAGAGTGTGACCAGTGATTTTAGTTGATTTATTTATAATGCGTTGAAGTTTGTGTTGTGAATGTGAATCCAAATTACCGAACCAGACTATTATTGATGATGTAAGGACGCTTTCAATTATTGCTGTGTAGAACTGAAGAAGGATGTTGTGTCTGATTCTGAATTTTTTTAATTGTCTGAGGAAAAACAGTCTTTTATTGGCTTTTTTGTATGTTTCGTTTGAATGCTGTTTCCATTTTAGTGTGTGATTGATATGGGTACCCAGAAATTTGACTGTCTCTGTAATGGTGATTGTTTCATTATCAATTGTGATTGGTGTTTTCTGTGAAGGTGAGCGTGCAAAATCAATTATGAGTTCCTTTGTTTTTGATGTATTGAGGAGCAGGTTGTGACTTTGACACCAGGAGGTTACATGGGAGATTTGCTTACGGTAATGACTTTCATTATTGTCAGTGATGAGTCCAATTATTGTTGTGTCGTCAGCATATTTGAATACGGATATAGAATTGTGGATGGATGTCAGTGTATTGGTGTACAGAGAGAACAGCCAGGGGGAGAGGACACATCCCTGGGGAACACCGGTGCTGAGGGTCAGGGGCTGGGATGAGAGGCCACTCATCCTGACCCGCTGCTTTCTCTCTGACAGGAAGCTCCTGATCCAGTGGCATAGGGTGAGAGGAGTGTTCATGTCCAGCAATTTATTGAAGAGTTTGACCAGGTCAATAGTATTGAAGGCGGAGCTAAAATCCAGAAACAGTACACGGGCATAGGTGTGAGGAGTCTCCAAGTGATGTAATATTCGGTGAAGAGCCAGGTTCACCGCATCCTCTACTGACCTATTGGCTCGGTAGGCTGGGTCTGGTTTGTACTTGGATGGGAGACACGGGGAAAATCAGGAGCCACAGGGGGGCCCCAGTGACAAAAACTGTTGTTGTGTCCTTAGGCAAGGCACTTCACCCACATTGCCTAGTATGAAAGTGGTGTGTGTGTGTGTGTGTGCGCGTGAGTGTGTGTGTGTACCTGTGTGTGTGTGTGTACCTGTGTGTGTACCTTTGTGTGCGTGTGTGTACCTGTGTGTGAGTGTGTGTGTACCTGTGTGTGCGTGTGAGTGTGTGTACCTTTGTGTGCGTGTGTGTACCTGTGCGTGAGTGTGTATGTGTGTACCTGTGTGTGAGTGTGTGTGTACCTGTGAGTGTGTGTGTACCTGTGTGTGTGTGTACCTGTGAGTGTGTGTGTGTGTGTGTGTACCTGTGTGTGTGTGTGTGTACCTGTGTGTGAGTGTGTGTGTACCTGTGTGTGAGTGTGTGTACCTGTGTGTGAGTGTGTGTGTACCTGTGTGTGTGTGTGTGTGTACCTGTGTGTGTGTGTGTGTGTGTACCTGTGTGTGTGTACCAGTGTGTGAGCGTGTGCGTACCTGTGCGTGTGTGTACCTGTGAGTGAGTGTGTGTGTGTACCTGTAGTGTGTGTGTGTACCTCTAGAGTGTGTGTGTGTGTACCTGTAGTGTGTGTGTGTGTGTACCTGTGTGTGTGTGTACCTGTGAGTGTGTGTGTGTAAGTGTGTGTGTGTACCTGTGAGTGAGTGAGTGTACCGGAGTGTGAGTGTGAGTGTGTGTGTGTGTGTGTACCTGTGTGTGTGTGTGTGTGAGTGTCTGTACCTGTGTGTGTGTGTACCTGTGTGTGTGTGTGTGTAACCGTGTGTGTGTGTGTGTACCTGTGTGTGTGTGTGTGTGTGTGTACCTGTGAGTGAGTGTGTGTGTGTGTGTACCTGTGTGTGTGTGTACCTGTGAGTGTGTGTGTGAGTGTGTGTGTGTGTGTGTACCTGTGAGTGAGTGTGTGTGTGTACCTGTGTGTGTGTGTGTACCTGTGAGTGTGTGTACCTGTGTGTGTGAGTGTGTGTGTGTGTGTACCTGTGAGTGAGTGAGTGTACCGGAGTGTGAGTGTGTGTGTACCTGTGAGTGTGTGTGTGTGTGTACCTGTGTGTGTGTGTGTACCTGTGAGTGTGTGTGTGTGTGTACCTGTGAGTGAGTGAGTGTACCGGAGTGTGAGTGTGTGTGTACCTGTGAGTGAGTGTGTGTGTGTGTGTGTGAGTGTCTGTACCTGTGTGTGAGTGTGTGTGTGTACCTGTGTGAGTGTGTGTGTACCTGTGAGTGAGTGTGTGTGTGTACCTGTGAGTGAGTGTGTGTGTGTACCTGTGTGTGTGTGTGTACCTGTGAGTGTGTGTGTGTACCTGTGTGTGTGTGTGTGTACCTGTGTGTGTGTGTACCTGTGAGTGTGTGCGTGTAAGTGTGTGTGTGTACCTGTGAGTGAGTGAGTGTACCGGAGTGTGACTGTGAGTGTGTGTGTGTGTGTGTACCTGGGTGTGTGTGTGTGTGAGTGTCTGTACCTGTGTGTGTGTGTACCTGTGTGTGTGTGTGTGTAACCGTGTGTGTGTGTGTGTACCTGTGTGTGTGTGTGTGTGTGTGTACCTGTGAGTGAGTGTGTGTGTGTGTGTACCTGTGTGTGTGTGTACCTGTGAGTGTGTGTGTGAGTGTGTGTGTGTGTGTACCTGTGAGTGAGTGTGTGTGTGTACCTGTGTGTGTGTGTGTACCTGTGAGTGTGTGTACCTGTGTGTGTGAGTGTGTGTGTGTGTGTACCTGTGAGTGAGTGAGTGTACCGGAGTGTGAGTGTGTGTGTACCTGTGAGTGTGTGTGTGTGTGTACCTGTGTGTGTGTGTGTACCTGTGAGTGTGTGTGTGTGTGTACCTGTGAGTGAGTGAGTGTACCGGAGTGTGAGTGTGTGTGTACCTGTGAGTGAGTGTGTGTGTGTGTGTACCTGTGTGTGTGTGTGAGTGTCTGTACCTGTGTGTGAGTGTGTGTGTGTACCTGTGTGTGTGTGTACCTGTGTGTGTGTGTGAGTGTGTGTGTGTACCTGTGTGTGTGAGTGTGTGTACCTGTGTGAGTGTGTGTGTGATGGTGGTGGTTGGAGGGGCAGATGGTGCAGATTGGCAGCCTCAGTCTACCTCAGGGCAGCTGTGGCGACAATAGTTTACCACCACTGAATGTGGAGTGAATGAATAATGTAAATCAGGGGTCTTCAACGTTTTTCAGGCCAGGGACCCCCAAACAGATGGCGAACTGGGCCAGGGACCCCCTACTATATATACGGCATAGAATTGTGTTTTATATTAAATTGAGCTTAGTGTCATGTATAAACATTGCTACTCTGTTATGGTACATCCAATACAAGGAAATAATACACAGGTTAATACTGTATTTTACACTATAAAATATAAAATTATATTATTTTAAAGTGAAATCAAAAGATTTCGCGACCCCCCTGCAGTACCTCCGCGACCCCCCTAGGGGTCGCGACCCCCCGTTGAAGACCTCTGATGTAAAGTGTAGTGTTTTTGAGTGTCCAGAAAAGCGCTATATAAACTGATGCATTATTATTATGATCTTATTTCTTTGTTCCACAGTATAGCATTAAACTTGTCTATCACCATGGAGACTATTAGGTGGCACCATCAGTCCACATCTGTAGACATCCCTGCTCACATGTTGTTTAATTAAGGCCTTTCTGAGAGTAGAAACAGATTTTTTTGAAAATATTTTCCAGAAAAGTTACATGTTAAAGTGCACCTTTAAGTAGATAGCCCATGAAAGAAGAAAAAATAAAGGAGGCAAAAAGTAGTAAGATAAATGAAAAACAAAAGGATATATAGCATAAAGAAAAAAAAACATATTAAAAAAAAGGGATAAAAACACTACCCTAAGGTTAAAGGTGCACTATGTAACTTTTCAGATGGAGGGTCCATCACCTGCTTATATTACATACATTTTTGCTTCAGTGCATTCTATTTATCATCTTGCAATTTATTCAGTTCTGTTGCTCATGAATACATTGAAAAACTGCATTCAAACTCCAGATCTGACTTAATTGGAACTTGGGCTAGTTGTTTCCATAGAGAAAGAGAAAAAAAAAAAATCTTACCTATTTATGGAATTTAATATATTAAACAAATGATTAATTTCCTGTTCATTTCTATATAAAAACTGTTTTACAAACATTACATTTTCCTTCCAGGTGCAGTGGTAACCCTCACAGACCTGCCCATAGCTCTTCCACCTCTTCAGGCTAACATCAGCACGAACACGCCCCCAGGTGGCTGGTCCTCTGCTCCCTCAGTCCTGCCTCTGTCCTGGGGTACAGACCAGCTGGCCTTCCCCTCGGACTGGGACCTGGTTTTGGGTGCAGACCTGATCTACCTCCCAGAGACCTTCCTGTTACTGGTGGAGACGCTGGTTCACTTGTGTCACAGTGGCACAGTGGTGTTTTTCTGCTCCAAAATGAGAACAGAGCACAAGACGCAAGAGTTTTATGAGGAGCATTTGCCCACAAGGTTCAAAGTGGAGCTGGTGCAAAGGGACGAACTGCAGAATATAAACATTTACAAAGCAACTCCAAGGACTTAACAAGTAATGGAAAAAAGTCATACCTAAACCCCAGCACCTGCACCAGTCATGAATCAGCTGTGATTGTAGTACATTTTTTAAAAACATTACAGTTTTAGTAATGTTGATGTACTAGTATTTGCTATTCTAACATCTAGCTGGAGGTACCATAGGTACCTCCAGCTTAGGTCCTGACCAAACCGAAGCAAGATCATGGAGATGGTCCCCGGGCGCCCTAATGTGTGCTGCCCACTGCTCCTGATATATATATATATATATATAGGATGGGTTAAAATGCAGAGAAGAATTTCTCCAGTGTGAGATCAATAAAGTCACTTCTTCTTCTTCTTCTTCTTTCAAGTTTCAAGCCCCAAATTCATATGCAGCCTGCCAAACCAGTGATTCTGCTGGTTGGGTCAAATGCAGAGAAATAAATTCCCTATTAAGGAAAATTAATCGTCATCATCTTCTTCGAGCAGGACAATTAACCCCACACACATAATAATTCCCACAAACGCAGTAGTAGCGGTAATAGTAGCAGTAGTAGTTGCAGTAGTGTAGTGTTCCTCCTCCTCTGTAGACATCGTGGTCCCACAATCTCTTTCCTTGTGTGCACTTTTTTTAATGACAACCAAGATTCACGACTTTATTGATCTTCTGGACATTAATGATCTTGTAAGTTTAACTGTTCTGTACTGACCGTGTGGAAGGAAAACAACAGGAAAATACACAAATCATGACCTTAATATGACCTTAAACTTAAAGGTCCCATGACATGGTACTTGTTGATGCTTTTATATGGCTCCTTAATGGTTCCCTAATACTGTAAATGAATCCTTCTTCAAAATCAACACTCAGTGCATGAGAAACAGAGATAAGATGAGAAAGAGTCATAAATGTCACTCTGGAACACTCCATTATGGGCGTTGTTGCTTTAATGCAAATGAGGAGGACAGAGATGGCCTATAGTAGGGGGTGGGGGCGTGGCCAAGCTCTCCGCTCCGCTCTGTGACCCACTTCTGTGTTTTTGCACGGGGGGAGAGATGAGAAGCGTTCCATTGAAAAATAAACACATTTCCACAGAAAATAAAATTAAACCACTGCTGTTTCAGATATCCACAGGCTCAGATAAAGGACTTCCGAGCCTAGAAACACTCGCAAGTTCCTCCAGGCAAATAAAAAAACGTATTTCGCATTGCGTAGCTCCTCCGCAGTCCAAACTCTCTGGGCGTGATTTACAGAGACGCTGAGTACAGACAGACGGGGGTGGAACTGCATTTGCATTTCTTTTTTCGATCTGACGTCAATAAGTTTCCTTGTTCAAAATCGCCCGTTTGAGCTCCGATTTTTTCTAACGCAGAAAAGGATCGCAAATGCTCAGTTTAGACATTTCACAACTTTTAACCATGGGGGGGGGGGGGGCCTAAACAGGGTAGGGGAGCTCACATTAACGTTCAAAAACCTCAGAAAGTGAAAATTTCATGCCATGGGACCTTTAAGGCATCATTATTACCACAAATCCAGTAATCATCTGGACACTGTTTTGAAATCAATAAATCAAATTACAATTTGCAGATCCAACATTATAAAAACATTGAAATAATTGCTGATAATCCATTCACCTTTACCCCATAGAAAACAATGCGCAGTAGCCGTCCATTCATGGCGCTGTCTGCCTCTGGACTGTGCTGATGTGGGGTTTCTGTTCAGGGGGAAAGCCTGTTTGTTCCGCTAAAGAGATTTAAAGAAAGAGACACTCCACATCCGCTAAAGTTAACGCTCCCTCACTCTGTACCAATGCAACCACCAAACAACACTTCATTATAATTGAAGGATTTTATCTGCACTCTTCCTTTGAAAGTGAAATATGACTATCTTTGTTTTGACATTTTAATGCATGTATCCTATTTCGTAAAGCACTTTGAATTACTTTGTGTGTCAGTAGTGCAAATAAATGTGGCTTGCCTGTGTCACTCAGAACTCCGATCAAATACCCAAACTATGAAAGTAGAAAAAACAAAGGCAAAAGTAAAAAAGTAGATTGATAAACTAGATATGCATGCGTCTTTAAATAGGGGTCTGACTAAATGCTATCCGCCAAGTCAACAATCATTTTATTCAATATAATTAAAGGCGTGTATAAGGAGTGTAATCACATTTTTCCCTTTTTTATTCCATTAATATAGCTGTATCCTCAAATCAGCAAATGTAATATTAATGTGTTCACAATTACAAAAACGTTTTGCATGATGTAAAACTTTTTGATTTGGTTTTCAAGCATTATTTTTAGTCAGAAAGCAGAATGAGCTACTTACTTTGAGTTGCCAGATTCTATGAAGGAAACCAGCTGCTTATACAGAGAGAATACTTGTTTTGGTGTCTTAAAGGAAATGTAACGGGTTTTTTTACAATCTGAGCTTTCTTTCGGCAATAAAACAAGTAGTTTTACTCACCCATAGCACTTTGGTGTCAATTGGAGCAGTATCGTAGAAGTTATGTTGTAGCCGTTCTGTTCTACTAATGATCCCGTATCCGTTAGCGTGAGTGCTCGGGGCACTGATTTGCGGTGTCCAAATAACACAAACCTTAGCACTTTTCAAATCACAGAAGATCGCTGTGTCAGGGTAGACTTTTAGTAGATTCCAAAACGGCCTGAAACCCGATATCGCAACAGAAAAGTAAAGTTCAGAGCGGTGTTAGCTTCTTTCGGACTAGCGGTGCTTACAAAACAGCTGAGTTCACGCATGCGCACTGTCCTCTCTGATGACGTCATCAAATGTAACTATAGCTGCATATCAGGTTTCAGGCCGTTTTGGAATCCACTAAAAGTCTACGCTGACACAGCGATCTTCTGTGATTTGAAAAGTGCTAAAGTTTGTGTTATTTGGAGTCCGCAAAGTAATGCCCCGAGCACTCACGCTAAAGGATACGGGATCATTAGTAGAACAGAACGGCTCAACATAACTTCTGCGATGCTGCTCAAAATGACACCAAAGTACTATGGGTGAGTAAAACTACTTGTTTTATTGCTGAAAGAAGGCTCAGATTGTTAAAAAAAATGTTAATTTTCCTTTAAATGTGACAACTTATGGTATCTATATTAACACTTCAAATCACTAAGTTCCCGTTTATTTGTTACAGAGCTATAAAAAAATAGTAACGTTATTATGACTCCACAATGTCTAATGGTGAAAGAGATAAGTGAGTGTTGCCAGATCTGCTGTATAATGAGCATGTTGTTGTTGCTTTAGTGAAGAGGGAGGCTGTGTGCCTGAGTGGGAGTGACCTCGTCCAGAGATCATTTAAAACACTTTGTCCTCTTTGGAGTTCACGATTTCAACAACAACAGGAGTTCTGTACCTCCTCATGCGCTAAAGGTAAGTCTTATTTTGGAAAATAATTCTAAACTGCTCTAAATGTCAAGGCACAATTTGACCTTTGGTGATTTCATTTTCGTCCAGTTATAACAATTAAAACCATGTTGTCTTTTAATTCTTATTTACAAAAATGTGGTCTAAGAACTTTAAAATCACATCCACTATTGTCATGACTATAATATTCAACACTGTAAACACATTTCAAAAGTATCATTGAAACATTTAACACATTTTAGATCATTTTACTGCCTACAACCTCTATAGCAAATGTATTTTCAAAACTGTGAGCCCTTTTCATATCTAGTAAAAACTGCCAGTACAGCTCAAAGTGACTACATATATCAACACGGTAAAGAAAATGAGTAGTTGGACTTATTTATTTACACAGGCCTTGGTTTGCTTATCGCACTTAACTCCTACACACTTTCTTTTTATGTTATTATCTTCTTTTTGGCCATTTTTCTACTTTTCACCTCTACTTTTCACCTCCATTATAACTTATTTGTATTCGACAGGGTTAAAGATGGATTTCAGGGCAGAGATCCAAGGCCATTTGCCTCGATACAACAAGTACAACACTCTGCCTTCAAGGAGCTGCTCACAAAAGTAGGTTAAAAAGCCTGTAATTATTTGAATATTATTGTTGGGTGCACACATAGACTGTATAAAGACTGTATATGTATCTATGTGTACACCCACCTGATCTTATGCGTCTAAATATATATATATATTCAGTAGTTTTAAAACGTCTGCTCACTAGATATTTTCTTTTTGAGCTCATTTACTGAAAAGCCTAGACAGCTGCTTGTGCTCAATTCACATTTTTAAAGGGCCCAATGTCCCTTTAAAGGAAAAGTAACATTTTTTTTTTTTTTTTTTTTTTACAATCTGAGCCTTATTTCGGTAATAAAACAAGTTGTTTTACTCACCCATAGCAATTTGGTGTCATATGGAGCACTTCCAGAGATGTTTCAGATTAGCGTTAGCCTAGCGCGACTTCTAGCCATAGCTCGGAGCATGTAATATGCCCCGTGCGGGCTCCAAATAACACAAACTTTAGCACTTTTCAAATCATAGAAGCCCGATATCTTAGTTTACGATTTTGTTTGAAGCAAAAGTGGCCTGTAATCCGAGATTTATCCATAGTTTACAGCTTTGCGTTTCATGTTTGGGTCCCGGGAGCTGAGAGCACAGTCCGCACATGCGCACTGGCCTCCTCATCTACTCGAAATTATGGATAAATCTCAGATTACAGGCCACTTTTGACCACACAAAATCGTAGACTAAGACATTGGGCTTCTATGATTTGAAAAGTGCTAAAGTTTGTGTTATTTGGAGACCGCAAAGTAATGCCCCGAGAACTCAAGTTAACGGATACGCTACAACATAACTTCTACGAAACTGCTCAAAATGACACCAAACTGCTATGGGTGAGTAAAACTACTTGTTTTATTGTCGAAAGAAGGCTCAGATTGTAAAAAAACGTTACTTTTCCTTTCATTTTTTAATTTAATCTAGTTCTCGTGGGCTAAAACCAAACCAGAACTAAATTAATGGTTGCAGCTATTGATCAATTTGATCTTGTGCGGTCTAAGCCATGTTCTAATGTTACCTCATCAAAAACATACAGAGTTGTGTTTTGTGTCATTCACACATGTTTGAGTAATCCTGGTTTATTAGTCTGTCTACAGCCGTTTCCCAATTCAGAGAGTGCACGGTTCGGAGTGTGATCTCAGCCTGCAGTCGAGGCGGTGCATACTCGCTCAGTCCTGAGTGCAGTCCGTGGACCGCATGGGCGTCTGCGAAATGGAACAGGTCCCGCCTCAGCTCAATGAGCCGGGTGGTCTGCTCCTTGTTCCCTAAAGACAAAAATATAATTCCATTGCGACTAGTAATACTTGGAATTGGGACATGGCGATACTGTAGAATATCCAGCATTACAACGCCAAAGGAAATATAGAAGTGTAAGGGGAAAAGCATGTGAACGGTAATACAGGTGCCATGAACTATGCCTTTACGGCTACCGTCACACATGTTTAGCGCAGTTTATGAAGAGTTTCATGTAGCATAGTTGTAGGTGAGGTGAACCAGTACGTATATTTTATAGTGACGTCGCAACTGTCACATGGTACAGGGCTCTCAAGTCTCACACATTGAGAGTGTGACACACGCAATTCGACGTGTTCACACGCTCACACGCCACACATGGCATTTCTCACGCTGATTTTTTTTTTTTTCGTGCCCAGAAAATCGGTCTGTGTGGCTCAGTTTATGCAGGCACCGCGCGTTTTCAGCGGAAAAAACTCTCCCCCTCCTCCCCGCCCCGCTCCCCGGAAAAAAATCAGCCAATCAGAAAATAGATTGTTCTGTTGTTGGGCAGACTGTAGAGTGTAGTTTCAGCTGCTAAGCGCACACTGCGGTGATGATAAAACAAACTGAGAACCATCAGGTAATAACTTCATTTATATAACTCTCATTAGTTGCTTTGTAGTTTAAGTTTGCTCTTTAGACAAACATTTACAGCAGGGCTCTAAAGTCTCACGCATTGAGAGAGACAATTCGACGCGTTCACACGCTCACACGGCATTTCTCACGCAATTCAAGCCATCCCCCCCGCTCCTGTGTGTGTGAAGCCTGCATGTTTGCACGCTTGGTTCACGCCTCGATTTCCTTGGAAACGACTGCGGTGTTCGGACCGCGTCTTAACTGTGCAGGGGACAAAAACGAAATGGGACAGCAGTTGTCGCGCCGGATATGACGCACATCTCCCTCCAAGCACGCTCCGAACCGTGAGAAACGGCTCACATCTTCAACACAGTGGAGCACTTCCTGCATTACCACATGACATCACAAGGTGGAACAGAGTGTTGTCTGCTTGTGTGTTAAACATGTGTGAATGAAACAAAACACAACTAACCTATCAGCACTTAAAGGAAAAGTAACGTTTTTTTACAATCTGAGCCTTCTTTCGGCAATAAAACAAGTAGTTTTACTCACCCATAGCAGTTTGGTGTCATGTTGAGCAGCTTCGTAGAAGTTATGTTGTAGCGTATCCGTTAACTTGAGTGCTCGGGGCATTACTTTGCGGTCTCCAAATAACACAAACTTTAGCACTTTTCAAATCATAGAAGCCCGATGTCTTAGTCTATGATTTCGTGTGGTCAAAAGTGGCCTGTAATCCGAGATTTAGCCATAGTTTTGAGTAGATGAGGACGCCAGTGCGCATGTGCGGACTGTGCTCTCAGCTCCCGGGACCCAAACATGAAACGCAAAGCTGTAAACTATGGATAAATCTCGGATTACAGGCCACTTTTTCTTCAAACGAAATCGCAGACTAAGACATCGGGCTTCTATGATTTGAAAAGTGCTAAAGTTTGTGTTATTTGGAGCCCGCACAGGGCATATTACATGCTTGGGGAATATATTATATGCCCCGAGCTATGGCTAGAAGTCGCGCTAGGCTAACCGCAAATCTAAAACATCTCTGGAAGTGCTCCATATGACACCAAAGTGCTATGGGTGAGTAAAACAACTTGTTTTATTACCGAAATAAGGCTCAAATTGTAAAAAAAAACAAAACATTACTTTTCCTTTAAAAAATGCATTTAGAAGCTACAAGATAAAGTGGCCACAGGTACAGATCACCTTGAATATAATACCACATTGTGTTTCCAGCTCCCACGACAGACAAACGCCACCTCAATATCAGGTCTACTGTGAAGACCAGAGGGGCAAAACCACTGATTCTGGATATTACTGGCCTCCAAAGGACATCTCAAACTGGTCAACCCAAGAATCTACAGCTACAACATCTCCTGTACAATTCCCCTTTAACCTACATCATCCGATTCAACATTGCCACGGTGACCAGTGTCAAGAAAGTCAAGACTGGATAACTTATCAGCACCAAGAGAGGGGTTTTCAACCGGAGGGGTGGTCCTACAACCCAGTTCACTACAAACGCAAGAAGAATGACAATTTTAGGGAGTTGGAGGCTTGGGCATTGCGCTATAGTCATTCACTACCAAGGAGAAGACGCATCGAGGCGGTACTGAGAGGTACCATGCAAGATAATATAGAAAGAAGAGATACGCACATGACAAATATGCAAGAATCAACATTGCGGGACAGGGCATGCAGGCAGCAGGTGATTAACAGTTATCAAACTATGCCACAAAAACAGAATTTGGAGGTTAAAGACAAGTTTAGCTACCAAACCAAGCTGCATAGTCAACCTCCAAACTATAATGCCCCACCACCCTACACTGTCCAATATAAGAATGTATCGACGCCGCAGAAGTTAGCGAAACAAAGCTACGAGTTGCCACAAATTGTAAATAAGACAGAAAAAGAGTTAAATGAGAAGTTCCCTGTAAAAGGGCTAGATATTTTGCAAAATAGGCAAATGGCGCAAAGAAGACTAAGCAGTAACGCAGCAAAAGTTATAGAAGGTCGAAAGTTTCAACTGAACAAAAAAGCGGGAGGTTTGACGATCTTTTGTTTAGTGTCAAGAATCACTGATACCGAAGCAGAAAGTTTGCACGTTTCACCGACGCAAAGTGAAGTTGTGAGTCCAAATGCTGGCAGCGTTAGCCAGCCGCTGAAGCTGGCAGACGAAGTGGATTTCAAAATTCCAACTTCTACTATGAAACGTGTAAGAAGTCCGTTGTCAAAAAAACTGCAAGCGATACCGATTTGTAAAGAGTCGCTGTCCAAGATGGCGGACAAAAACACACAGAAATCAAATGAAGTTTCCGTGATTGGTAAGCTAGCTGCTAAATTTCCGTTGTGGAGAAGGCCGAGTTCGGACACAGACAATGTACCCACATCTTCCCTGAAAGAAACCTTGGATTGCAACTTACAAGATCAAGAAAATGACTCAAAATCTGATGTAGAAAGTCAACGAGAAGGTCCTAAAGGTGGTGACGCTACGGTAACGGGCATCACATGTGTTGTAGTTAAAATGGACTTGTTAAAAGGGCCAACGAAGCAGCAAGTTCAGTATTTAAACTCAGAAAATCAAACTAAAACTGAAGAAAATTTAGCTGGAGTGGCTACACAACGCAACCAGGACATACTGACCAAACGACAAGATAGGAGACAAGCAGAGGACTTCAAAACATTCATAGAACAAGCTCAGAGCAAAGATGCAGTCGAGGAAACAAAACGTGAACATTTCTTGACACCAAATTCCGAAACATTGGAAGAGCGTGCGAAGAGAACGTGTGGATTAGGTGAATCAACAATGTGCCAACTGCAAGAGGATTTAAATTTTGGTGCTGAAAATGTGACGAAGCAAAGTTACAAAACAAATGAATTGAAAGACGAATGTTCAGATCAGAAAGAATTGGTACTAAATGTGTCGACCATAGGTAAAAGTGAAAATCTGCAGCCGTTGCAAGTTTGTCGTCGCAAACATGAGGAGATGGAGAGGAGCGGTGACATTTTTGAGGTTGGTAAGTATGAACAAAATATGACTAAACCTGATAAAGATTTTGAAACGGAGAATCTAGAACAAGAGCGAATTGTTGAAGTTATGAGTGGACGATGCAAAGAGCCAGTGGAGATGAGCGATTCAACAGATATTTCTACGTCGGAGTTGATCGAACAAGGAGGAGACGAGAGCATTTTGCAAACGTTAAATGAAAATAAGCTACATAAGCAACATAATATGCGACAACATTTAGAGAATACGGCTTCGGAACTGCTCGAATCGGACGTTGAAGAAGACACAGCAGGATTAAGTGAAAATAAAAATGATGCTATACAGGCGGTTTTGAGAGTCGGACAAGCTGAACATTTGTCGGAAAATATATCAGATCTACAAGACCAAGATGTTATGAACGTTTGTGAAGGACTTTCTGAGCTGGTTGTGAACATCGCAAACGGCAACACTTCCACAAACGAGTTAGAAATGCAAGAAATAACCAAGAACATGGAAGAACTTGACAGTGGACAGGTAGAGGATGCACCAACTTTGGAACAATCAGAAAATGAGCTAAACCAGTGTGTAAAACGAACAGAGACGGCTAATGTTGAACTGTATGGACTCAATCTGACGGAAGGCAGGGCTGTTCTTAAAGATAACACTCACCGCAGTACAGAAAACAGTCAAAATGGTGAAGGGATTGAAGGGGCTACAAGAGATTTCGAGATCCAAGAGAAGAGAGTAGGAACTATTCATGAGATAAATGAACGTGAAATATTGAACGAACAGTCAGAAGATACTTTGACGGCATCAAATGAAAATGTGAAAGAGTTCGAGGAAAGTGAAAACAAGAAGCAGTTTGTATGTAGAAATAAAGCTTGCGCGAATAACATTCCAGAAGTAGAAATACTGTCGGATGTTGAACAAAAAGCAGGAAGAGAGGAACAAAAAATTAAAGCACATCTCACGCAGTTTCTGGATGGTCAAAACGGTGAAGGTTTTCCTGTAGATATCAACAAAACTACTACTGATAATACCGAATTTGGTCAAGAGAAGGGTGAAATTTATGCAAAAGATGCCATAATTTCAGTTGAAAATGTAGAAGCTGATCATTTGGAGATCACTCACGAGGAGGAAGTGGTAAAAAATATGGATGGATTTGATTTGCAAGAGAAAGAAGGGAGAGAAGAGGAAATCACTGCTGCAACGTGTTCAAAAGTGCATTCAGAAACTTTGGTTAAAGACGATGAACAGGCAAATGAAACTGAAATACACAAAGATATGGATTTAAAAGAACAAATTTTAGATGAAATTGGCAAAATAGATGCGGCAGATTGTGATTTTAATGGCTTGGAAGAGTGTGAATGGGAAGATGATATAGTTTACAACGATATTACGAACAATGGACTCAATGCTAAAGATCCAGATAATGAAATTTGTCAATCTACAAAAAGTGAGGACAATTTACAACCCCGAGTTCATCCGTCTGGCAAAGATATTACAGATTCTAGCGTGGTTTGTGAGCCAGATTCAAACAATTCGGCCGTCATAGTCAGGTCATCAACATCTCTGGATCGCTCAGAACAGTCTCTTCCCTCAACTTCTACTATTGATAATGATCATTGTGAAAAATATCCTAAATCATTATGGGATGCAGTCAGTCGTATCAGAAAGCACACCGCGCCGGATTCTGAAAACGAAGAGGAAGAGGTCATAGAGAACTGGGACAGAGAGAGTTTAGTTAGTGTAGAAAGTGCACGTGAGGACGTCGTGGAACAAGATGAGGATTTGAATACGCAAGACGAGACGCTTTCTCAGTGCAGTCACAGTAGTCAGGAGTCAGACGGAACTATAGTGGATGATGAATTGGAAATAACACAAATGACAAATGTTGAATCTATTGAAATCTGTGATGGAGAGGGACAGAATGTGTCAGAAAATGAAAACACACAGAATCAGAATCAGCTTGAAGGGAGTCCTGATGTGGGAAGGGATAAACGGGCCGAAATGGCTGAACACATGTTGTAATGCACAGTGTTGGGTAAGTTACTTTATAAATGTAATCCGTTACAGTTACAAGTTACCTTGATTAAAATGTAATTGTACTGTAACTTTTTGGATTACTTTTACAAAGTAATGTAACTGATTACTTTTGGATTACTTTTGGATTACTTAAGTTTAAATGAGCATTAAACCCATGTTCAACATTTTATTTGTGAGAACTGACAGTGTGAACCTTAAAAGAGTACTAAACTGGGAGGGAATTGCTGACAGGCAATCACAGGAGGTCCACAAGAAGAGATGCCTGCACCAGACTTGTAAGATTTTCAATCAATCAAACAATCAATCAAACATTTATAAGGCGCTTTTCATACAAAATTGTAGCACAAAGCGCCTTACAGTGGTCAAGGATTAGAAGATTGACCTTTATTGATCTCGCACAGGAGAAGTTGTTTCTATATTTGACCCGGGGACCATCCCCATGATTTGTTTTGTTATTTATGCTTTGGTCAGGCCCTAAGCTGGAGGATTTTACCTATGGCGCATGTTTAGGTTTCACACAGTTTCCCAATGTCAAGTGTTCTAGCCACTGACTGCCAGCTAACTGCATTACGGTACTTCATACATTTACAATGACACCCTTGCTTGTAAAATTACACAATCACTGTTTTAGACCAGCAATGCTGTCAGGTTTCACACATTGGATTGGACACGGGTCTCTTGATATCAGGCAAAGACTTTACCACTAGATCACATTTTAGACTCAGATGCCGTCGGTCTGTCGTCGAGACGGCGCACACTCGCTCTGTCCTTAGTGCACTACGTTTCTCACATGGCCGCCTGCGAAATTGAACAGGTCCCGCCTCAGCTCAATGAGCCGGGTGGTCTGCTCCTTGTTCCCTAAAGACAAAAATATTATACTATTGCGACTAGTAATACTTGGAATTGGGACATGGCCAATGTTCCCCCTAATTTTTAATGTTTCTGAGCAAACACACTAACTCCACATCCGAAATGCACCCCCCGCGCGGCTCGCACTTTGCAGATATAAAAAAAAAAGCCCCGCGGCTGAATAAAAAGCTCTTTCATCCCTGATTTACAGTGCGCTGCACAAGTTTTCTTGTGCGCTGAGAATGTGCGAACAGTGCGCAGCTTAGAGTAAACGCTGGACATGGCGACACTGTAGAATATCCAGCATTACAACAGCAAAGGAAATATAGAAGTGTAAGGGGAAAAGCATGTGAACGGTAATACAGGTGCCGTGATCTATGCCGTTACGGCTACCGTCACACATGTTTAGTGTAGTTTATGAAGAGTTTCATGTAGCATAGTTGTAGGTGAGGTGAACCAGTACGTATATTTTATAGTGACGTCGCAACTCTCACTTGTGGATGTCGCTGGCGAGTCGGTCTTTGTAGTCATATATCCTCCCGCGCTGTGCATGCTGGGGCTTTTAAGTGTGCGGAGCGTGCATGTTTGCACGCTTGGTCCACGCCCCGATTTCCATGGAAACGACGGCGCCGTTCAGAGCTCGTCTTGACGGTGCAGGGGGAAAAAAACGAATGGAACGGCCCTTGTCGCGCCGGATATGTCGCATATCCCGTTCCAAGGACGCTAACAAGCGTGCCGTCGGTGAATTGGGAAACGGCCTACGACTCGACTGTCGTCATTACGTAATGGATGCCGACGAAAAGCCAAAACCATACCGCAGAAACGATGAGCAGTTTGCCCTAAATGCACAAATTTACTAACTTTTGACTGCCTTAGTTCTGGGCCTCCCTCCAACCAATCAGAACTGGCCTGAAGCGTTTGGTTTCCGACTGGGTGGCATTGGGCCAAGTTACATCTTATCAGTGGTGGAGGGTAGCAGTGCTTACTTTAAGAGCTGTAGACTGCACGGTGAGGATACGGGAGCTCTACCGAGAGGAGTTTACGACACTACGGTGCGGAGGGGAAACACGGGAGCGCGGCAGGCAGGAGGGACCAGCCGACCCCGCTCGCAGAAATGGCGGAACACCACGCTACAGCACGGTGAGGATACGGGAGCTCTACCGAGAGGAGTTTACGACACTACGGTGCGGAGGGGAAACACGGGAGCGCGGCAGGCAGTAGGAACCAGCCGACACCGCTCGCAGAAATGGCGGAACACCACGCAGCAGCACAAATTGTAATCCTGTTAAGTAATCCCCATTCTCAATGAATGTACCTGTAATCTGATTACATCGTTTTTTTCTTGTACTGTAACGGATTACAGTTACTTTTATTTTGTATCCTTTTACCGTAACGCCGTTACATGTAATCCGTTACTCCCCAACACTGGTAATGCAATAGTGCCACAGCAGTAGATCCTAATTTAAAGATGCAATGTGTAACTTTTCTGATGGAAGTTAATTGCGCCACCTGCTGTCTCTGCATGGTAATGTTTTGATAAGATAAGATAAGACTTTATTGATCTCACACAGGAGAAATTTACTTGCCACAGTAGCTCCAGGACATTTGGACAAGAGGGAAAAAGTGCATGCAGGCAGGGAGGGGATAAAGTAAGTAATAATAAAAAACAGTAATAATAATAATAGTAACAACAAGCATCAACATGAAAAGGAGGATATTGCACGTCTGGCCTATATGTTAGAATTATACAGTCTGATGGCGGTGGGGATGAAGGATCTGCGGTAGCGCTCCTTCTTGCACTGGGGGTGTCTTAGTCGGCTGCTGAAGGAGCTGCTCAGCTCCTCTACAGTCCAGTGCAGAGGGTGAGAGGTGTCGTCCATGATGGACGTGAATTCGGCCAGCACCCTCCTCTCAGCCACCTCCTCTACAGAGTCCAGAGGCCCAGGACAGAGCTGGCCCTCCTGACCAGCTTATTAAGTCTTTTTCTGTCCCGTTCTGTGCTGCTCGGGGCCCAGCAGACGACAGCGTAGAGGAGAGCAGAGGCCACTACAGAGTCATAAAAAGTCTTGAGCAGAGGCCTGCACACTCCAAAGGACCTCAGTCTCCTCAGGAGGTGGAGGCGACTTTGGCCCTTTTGTATGGTATTTGATGAGTTTGGTGGATTCATTTACAGTTGTTTGTATTGCTAAAGAAATTCCATGCATTTTTACTATGAGCGTAGTCACCATCTCCACAGATCTGACCTGTAACCTGAATTATACTCAACAAAAATATAAACGCAACACTTTTGTTTTTGCTCCCATTTTTCCTGAGATGGACCCAAAGATCCAAAATTCACTCCAGATACACAACACTACCATTTCTCTCAAACATTGTTCAGAAATCTGCCCAAATGTGTGACAGCGAGCACCTCTGCCCCGCCGAGACAATCCACCCCACCTCACAGGTGCGCCACATCAAGATGCCGATCCGACATCATGACCAGTGCACGGGTGCGCCCCAGACTGCCCACAATAAAAGGCCACCCTGAAATGTGCATTTTTTTTTTTCTTTATTGGGGGTCTGGGGACTCAGTCCAGTCAGTATCTGGTGTGACCACCATTTGCCTCATGCAGTGCAACACATCTTCTTCGCATAGAGTTTATCAGATTGTCAGTTGTGGCCTGTGGAATGTTGGTCCACTCCTCTTCAATGTCTGTGTGAAGTTGCTGGATATTAGTGGGAGCTGGTACACGCTGTCGTATACGCCGGTCAAGCACATCCCAAACATGCTCAATGGGTGACATGTCCGGTGAGTATGCTGGCCATGCAAGAACTGGGACATTTTCAGCTTCCAAGAATTGTGTACAGATCCTTGCAACATGGGGCCGTGCATTATCTTGCTGAAACATGAGGTGATGTTCATGGATGTATGGCACAATAATGGGCCTCAGGATCTCATCACGGTATCTCTGTGCATTCAAAATGCCATCAATAAAATGCACCTGTGTTCTTCATCCATAACAGCCATTGAAGAGGAGTGGACCAACATTCCACAGGCCACAACTGACAATCTGAAACTCTATGCGAAGAAGATGTGTTGCACTGCATGAGGCAAATGGTGGTCACACCAGATACTGACTGGTTCTGAGTCCCCAGACCCCCAATAAAGCAAAAAAAAAATTGCACATTTCAGGGTGGCCTTTTATTGTGGGCAGTCTGGGGCGCACCTGTGCACTGGTCATGATGTCGGATCGGCATCTTGATGTGGCGCACCTGTGAGGTGGGGTGGATTGTCTCGGCGGGGCAGAGGTGCTCGCTGTCACACATTTGGACAGATTTGTGAACAATGTTTGAGAGAAATGGTAGTGTTGTGTATCTGGAGTGAATTTTGGATCTTTGGGTCCATCTCAGAAAAAATGGGAGCAAAAACAAAAGTGTTGCGTTTACATTTTTGTTGAGTGTAGATACGTTTAATTCCACAGTGTTGATCATTCTAATCAAAGCAGAGATAAACAGGCGCAGGACCTCCATCAGAAAAGTTTCATAATACACCGTTCATTTGTACCACATGTTTCAGACTTTGCTTTGAAGTACTTACAAAGATCGTGAAAAATGTATTAATAAAGTAAGAGGAATCTAACTTTAAAATAATATTAAGACGGCACAGTGGGCAAAATATCCAGCTAAAGGTATGTGTTTTGCATTTGTGTGTTTTCTAGGGACAAAATATTAAACTTACACAAAATACATAATATCCAGCTCTCTGTTTAGCACGCTCACAGGGCTGTGGGCCATGTGTCTTTTTTGAAATAATGGGCTTAAGACAATAGCAATAATTCTGTAGAAGAATTAAAGATGTAATACCATATGAGAGTCTACAAAAAAGGCAGCTGTTCTCTACCTACAATATACAACACAATGATTCATTTTTAGTTTATATATTTTTTGAATGATTACAACTGAATAAAGTATTGTCTATGTAAAATATATTGTTCTAATGACCTTAAACTGGTTCATATTTAATCGATAATTCTTTGACCAACTAATTAGGAAATATTACTGAGTGTTAAAGTGGTATTAAAATAATCCCTGAAACACTGAGTTGTATAATGTAAAATAAAGTGTGAATGAAGATATCAGATGTGTATTTCATTGGGGTTTTCATCATTTTTACCAACCTTAAATATTTTTTAGCCAGCTGTTCTGCATACAGGGCTACTGTTACTCATGTTACTTAAAGGAAAAGTAACGTTTTTTTACAATCTGAGCCTTCTTTCGACAATAAAACAAGTAGTTTTACTCACCCATAGCACTTTGGTGTCAATTTGAGCAGTTTTGTAGAAGTTATGTTGTAGCCGTTCTGTTCTACTAATGATCCCGTATCCGTTAGCGTGAGTGCTCGGGGCATTACTTTGCGGTGTCCAAATAACACAAACTTTAGCACTTTTCAAATCACAGAAGATCGCTGTGTCAGCGTAGACTTTTAGTAGATTCCAAAACGGCCTGAAACCCGATATCCAGCTATAGTTTCATTTGATGACGTCATCAGAGAGGACAGTGCGCATGCGTGAACTCAGCTGTTTTGTAAACACCACTAGTCCGAAAGAAGCTAACACCGCTCTGAACTTTACTTTTCTGTTGCGATATCGGGTTTCAGGCCGTTTTGGAATCTACTAAAAGTCTACGCTGACACAGCGATCTTCTGTGATTTGAAAAGTGCTTAAGTTTGTGTTATTTGGAGAGCGTAAAGTAATGCCCCGAGCACTCACGCTAACGGATACGGGATCATTAGTAGAACAGAACGGCTACAACATAAGTTCTACAAAACTGCTCCAATTGACACCAAACTGCTATGGGTGAGTAAAACTACTTGTTTTATTGCCGAAAGAAGGCTCAGATTGTAAAAAAAACGTTACTTTTCCTTTAAGGTTCTAAGTGAATAATGTTTAAATGAACTTTAAAATGGATGCGGATGTTGTAAAAATGTATTTGGTTTTAAAGACAAAACAAGGTGAGAAAACTTACAAAGTTCATAAAAAAAAAAAAAAAAGATTTTCAGGAAATTTTCACAAGTTCATTTCACAAAATCCTCACAGACTAAAACACTAAATTTAAACACCAGCAATAAGACGCTCTCTGGTGGAAAGTAATGGACGTACAATATATAATAAGAGAAGTTAATTAATTATTATATCATTAATGATATAATATATAATTCTGATACTGATTTTTAGACTGAAAACAGTATACATTTCCTTTAAGCAAAAATAAAATAAGACAAAAGTGATCCAAATGTTTTATGTAGCTAAACTAATACAAGAATACCATGCATTTCAGAACACCAAGTCTACTTATCAAATAATACTTTCTTGGAGTTTTTCTGGGTGAGATCTTTTTAAATAACAATATTGGTTGTGAATAAAGGTTAAAATAAAATAAGGCACAACTGCTCGTCTCATAAACTGAGCAAAGTGAACAAAACTAGAGGTTTTACAGCACCAGGTGTCTCCATGTCAGAGGTGTGAGTGTCAGAGCTCATCATGGGAGATGTTCAAGGCATGATCACACAGATCTGTAAAGAAAAGTGCATCTAGTAAACACAAATAAAATCATATATAATCATAAGAGGTAGAAACACACCTGTCCTTTTGCTACAGAGATGATCTTTGACGTTTTCCATTTCATGAGAGAAAAACTCGATCAGTTCATCCTCGTGCTGCTCCACTATGGTCTCACACTGAAGAAAACGAGAAGACCAGAGGCTATGTAAAGATCGCAAAAGCTGATGTGGAAGTAATAATGAAATTTAAAGTGTAATTTGGCATGAACAGGGATGAAAGTGCCAAGTCATGAAAAAAGCTGAAAGTCTCTCCCTATTTAAATCGCAATAAAACACATTTTTTAACATTTGTAGTGGTTTTTATTTACTGTCTACTTATCCTTCATCCCTCCCTTCCTCCCTGCAAGTCGCTGAAGGCGTTTTTTGTGCACAAGCCTGGCTCTCTGCTCGGATGCCACAACAAGAACTCGTTCTCTCTGCTTGCTTATTTCGGCACGGTGGCTGAGTGGGTAGCACTCATGCTTCACAGCAAGAAGGTTCCGGGTTCGATCCCCGGGTCGCCCAGACCTTTCTGTGTGTGTTCTGTGTGGAGTTTGCATGCATGGTCTGGGTTCGATCCCCGGGTCACCCGAGCCTTTCTGTGTGGAGTTTGCATGTTCTCCCCGTGTCTGGGTGGGTTTTCTCCGGGCACTCCGGTTTCCCCCATCAACCCAAAACATGCTCCATAGGTACTCCAGCTTAGGTCCTGACCAAGCCGAAGCAAGAAGATCATGGAGATGGTCCCCGGGCGCAGTAATGTGCTGCTCACTGCTCCTAATAACAGGATGGGTTAAATGCAGAACTGGAATTTCCCCATTGTGGGACTAATAAAGGCATAGCTTTCTTTCTTTCTTTCTTTCTTTCTTTCTGAGCCATAATAGACAGTTTTGTCTTCTTTTCTTCAAGAATCATATATAATAATAAGATTAACAGTAAATATCTGTCCTGTTTAACTTAAAACTGTATAAATTAATATAAAACAATACAAGAGCCCGCGCGGCCCCGCACACATGTACAAGTTTAATACGAGACATGTACTTTTGTTTCTGAATACAGGACGATTACATTTTTCAACAGACGGTTGGCAACTCTAAACACAATTATACATATATAATACACACCCAACATTTCAACGTATTTGGGGGAAAAAAATAAATAAATTACCACCCGGCTAAAAAAAAGCGGAGATCTGCTAAAAAGCGGAACTCTTTCATCCCTGCATGAATAAATCTTAGGAGGAGCTCTGCCATTAGTAGAACTCTACTGAAAACTATTAAATATGAGTAATGTGCCAACACTGATAAGTCTGTATCTGTTAAACAATATTTCCCCCTCATATTCCCCCTAACTGCCCATTAAGAACTGCCTTAATGAAAGAAATTGTTTATTTTAAGATGTAAAATGTTAAAATACGTAATATGATTCTATCTCTACTACACCACTACTGGTAATGTCTACTACTACTGCAAAAAACAACTAATAATACTACAATGTTACAATATTACACTTTTATTGAATAGTATTGTTAAAATCACAAACATTACTCACTGCAAACTTTAAGCTGGAGGTGACTCTGGAGTCCAGGGAGGCCTCAGACAGGTCCAGACTTTCTCCGGTCCGGGACTTGATCCTGACATAAGTTTTCCTCTCAAAAGAATCCACCACCTCCCCATAGTCCTCCATCCGCTCACACACAGACTCCATCAGGTCCAAGAGGTTTCCTTCAGAGCGTGCCAGAGGAACCTAGAGAAAAGCAAACAGGCTCATGAATAATAGAAAAAACTAATTGAAAAATACATGAGCATTGGAAATATTTGGCTACACTGCTCTTTAAGAGCTTTGCTGAGAAACTGGGAATTACATGTCTTAAATCACTCCTATATATTAAATATTTTCTCATACAGAGCTGTATAATTTATAGATGTTGAATAATATTTTATAAGGGAAAACATCACACTCTGCCATTAATATCAGCCTCAAAATTGAGAATTCTTTACCCCAGTGATAGTGTCAACAATTGCCATTAAACATACATAAACATATTACAGAACTCTTATCTCAATTCCTGACAAAAAAAAGTTTCTAAACAATTTAGCCAAAATCTCTATAATAACAATGTTTATATTTTTGATCACACCAACATTGCCAAGTTATATGAATTATTAAACATGGTTAATGCACTTAAATATGAATATACATACTAACTTGAACCATTAATTTATTAAAACCATTATGAGCAGTTTCCATTAACAGTGTATGGTAAATGCATGAGCATATTCATGATTTTCCCTGTTAGAATTCAAACTATTTCATGATATTAATAGACTAAGTTGAGCCCTGGCCTTATATGTCAGCACAAACAGGACTCACCTCTCTGATGGACTGGCTCCCGTCGGGGTTGATCCTGAATGACCCGGTCTGGAGGGTCTTTTTGGGGTCCACCTGGGAGATCTTCCACTCCATCTCATCCACCAGAGCTCTGCAGGCTGAGAGCAACACACACCCACACAAACTCACACTATTCTCCACCTAAACGAGCATGTTCAGCAATAAAAATACAATTACCTCCACATCTGATGTCCTGGGGCTGTCTGGCTGTGTGGCTGAATTCCAGGAGGAGAAACAGAACCGCGATTTGCGCAAAAAATACAAACAAATCTCTCATCGTGTCTCCTGAATCCCGCAGCACCGGAGACACAATCCTCTGCACAAATAACACTTTTTTATTTTCAAAACTTCTCCAAAGTGCTCGAAATGACTGACATAAAATGCGACTGAAACCGGTTAATTCAGTGACTTTTTTTGTTGTGAACTTTAAAGGTTTAAATCAGTGTTTTCTGCTCCACATGTCCACGCGGGTGAAACCTGGTGACGTAGACAGCGTAAAGACAAACAGGAAGTGGTGAGCGCCCCCGCGTGGACAGGAAGCTGCGAGCGTCCCCGTTACCAAGGAAACAGAAACATTCTACCTAAAATGAATTATTTAAAGGGACAATGTAAGATTTTTACCCGTTAATTACTGAAATTGAAGAGACCCATTCAAAAATACATTGTTTTCCAAGCCTTTTCACTTCCATCATGAAATCAAAGTATTCTTTTGGACTTAGATATAGTCACATAAAAGGGGGATCTTCCCCATGCAGAGGCAGCCATTTTGAATACGAGAGCCGCAGAAGGACATTTGGGCTCCGCCTTCGGCAAGGCTCGTGGTTTTGGGTAAACAACACAAGCATGTTGCCGGATCACACGTCGTAATGGATCTAACACGTGTTTTGGACTAAATTGTTTTACTGGATTTTATTCACTGGATCCTTACGGACAGACTGAGACCAAGCTTATGGTGAAATACAGAGTTTGACCTGTCCAGAGCCTTCAAAGGTAAGCTAAGTAACAAACCTCGTTTTGTGCTTTTCCGTATAAAAGCCCCATGTGCTCGGGGAGTGATTGTTGTGCAGGGAAATGAATTGCATAGTCAAAAAGAGGAGACTGTAAGGTTTCATTTGATGTGTAGATTGTCATGGTACACGATCGGGAATGTGTGTGTTCATGCGGAAAAAAAAACAAAAAAAAAACAGTGAACCGTAGTTATACCGTAGTTGTCGGCGAGAGCTCGCACAGCGCCGGGTGCGCGCCGGTACGTGAGCTGTCCGCGTTACGGCGCACATGGGTGACCCTCGAGGTCTGCCGTAGCCAAAAGAGGAAGTGCATGGTACCGACACCACCTATGCGCCACGACTCATACACACTGTACCTTTAAAGGTGCACTGTGTAACTTTTCTTTTGGAGTGTGCGCCACTTATTTGTCTCCATCTACTATCCCCATGGAGACAGACGGGGGACCATCGGAGAGGAGCCCCTGTCTGCTGCTGTTTGACGTTTTTAAAGTTATATTTGAGCAATAAAACACCTGCAGTATAGATAACTTTAATGCCAAACTCTGCAATATTCCAGGGAATTCAATAACATCTCTATGGAGACAAGCAGGTGGCAGACATATCCCTACTAGAAAAGTTAAAGGAAAAGTAACTTTTTTTTACAATCTGAGCCTTATTTCGTTGTTTTACTCACCCATAGCACTTTGGTGTCATATGGAGCACTTCCAGAGATGTTTAGATTTGCGGTTAGCCTAGCGCGACTTCTAGCCATAGCTCGGGGCATATAATATATTCCCCAAGCATGTAATATGCCCCGTGCGGGCTCCAAATAGCACAAATTTTAGCACTTTTCAAATCATAGAAGCCCGATGTCTTAATCTACGATTTCGTTTGAAGCAAAAGTGGCCTGTAATCCGAGATTTATCCATAGTTTACAGCTTTGCGTTCCATGTTTGGGTCCCGGGAGCTGAGAGCACAGTCCGCACATGCACACTGGCCTCCTCATCTACTCGAAACTATGGATAAATCTCGGATTACAGGCCACTTTTGACCACACGAAATCGTAGACTAAGACATCGGGCTTCTATGATTTGAAAAGTGCTAAAGTTTGTGTTATTTGGAGACCGCAAAGTAATGCCCCGAGCACTCAAGTTAACGGATACGCAACAACATAACTTCTGCGATACTGCTCCAATTGTCACCAAACTGCTATGGGTGAGTTGCCTGGAAGAATCCATGACTCATCGCTGTACCAGCGAGTGAGTCTGGTAACGTTTGATCCACAGAATGCGCTGCGGTTGCGCGTAGACAGACAGCTAAGTGAACCAATCAGAGATTGCGCCATCTTGATTCAAAACTGAGGCGGAACTTCCGCTGCCTAAGAGTGACTTTGCGGGCAAAGGCGGGTGCACTGACGTCACCATCTTTGAACGAATCAGAATCGCGGAGTCGGTTTGGAACCGGAGGAGCGAGAGTGGATGGAGAGTGTCCAAATGGTATCGCGGTGTATAGGAAATACAGAGAGATATCATTTGGCTGGCCAGGTAAATGGGTGAGTAAAACTACTTGTTTTATTGCCGAAAGAAGGCTCAGATTGTAAGAAAACGTTACTTTTCCTTTAATAACTTTTTAGGTAATACATAAAAAAACACAGTACAACAATTATGAAAAATGCAAAAAAAAATGTTAGAATTTACAGTTAATAAAAGAAAATGTAGAAAGACAATAATGGAAGTTGGTCAAACAGATTACATTGAATATGACATTAGGATATTTTCTCATTTGAATGTTGAGTAGAGTCACTTACTCAGCTTATAGTCTGTATTATAGATGGAATTGGAGTGACCACCTGAAGAATTAAAGGGACAAGTGGTGCAGTTTATTGGGACGATAGAGGGAGATCCAGATGACGCTACTGTATAACCAAGCACAATTACTGCAATATCAAACCTTTTCCATCATATTATACAGATCCATATACCAATTCTAATAATAATAATAATAACAACAACTTTTTATAACATTTTATTTATGTTACTATTCAAAACTTACAAAAATATCTCAAAACATCACAAAATTCTTATAATGGTTTAACAATAAAAATAAAAAAAAACAGTACAATGGCTTTCAATGATCCAGTTTACATTGATAGACGAGATTATTTTTCTCACTGTAACAATGTCTATACAAATACTATTAAATATATTCTATTCTAGGGAATAAAAATATCAAAATCTCAAGAAGTGACCTCCCAAAATTGAAAATGGACTAACAACATTTCCCTGTCTGGATTTCAAAATAAAAGTTTTAAGTGCTCAGTGTTTTAAAGCATTTCAGAGCAGCAATATTTGATCAAAAGGAATGAGTCAAATGAAAACAACACACTAGACTAAACATTTAGATTGTACTTGGAGATCAAGGTGCTTTTTCAAATCCCATTTTGGTATCTGTTATTAAAAAATAAATAAAAAAAAGGATATTTTAAACCTAACTGGTTCTAGGAGTGTAGATTTAAACTCACAGTTGGTCAAAAAAGAAGGGGGAAAAAATACATTTTTACAAATAATTATGTCAGTTAATAAATGCCATACTTGACACTTTCTTATGACTTCTATTCTATAATATAACAACAAACATCATATTTAGTCTGGGAATAAATATATTCAAGTCAAATTCTAGTAAAACTTTAAAAAACAACAACAGTGAATAAAATTAATGAAGGAATAAGGCACTAACATGTGAAAGCTATCATCTAAAATACAACTTCAGGTAAGATTGAAAAATAGGACTTTCAAATGCCCAAATTACCTTTTTTTTGCTGTAGTAAGAACATTAGTTAATAATTTCTGTACAGTGTGTTTATTCTAGTTTATAACCATTTCTATGAAAGCAAATATATACACATTAAAAATATATATGTGGTGTTTTGTCAACAATTTTAATTTTTACATGGTTTTGATACTGGTTCAGAAATGCTTTAAAGGAAAAGTAACGTTATTTTACAATCTGAGCCTTCTTTCGGTAATAAAACAAGTCGTTTGACTCACCCATAGCAGTTTGGTGTCAATTGGAGCCGTTTGGTAGAAGTTATGTTGTAGCGTATCCGTTAACTTGAGTTCTCGGGGCACTTATTTACGGTCTCCAAATAACACAAACTTTAGCACTTTTCAAATCATAGAAGCCCGATGTCTTAATCTATGATTTTGTTTGAAGCAAAAGTGGCCTGTAATCCGAGATTTAGCCATAGTTTCGAGTAGATGAGGAGGCCAGTGCGCATGTGTGGACTGTGCTCTCAGCTCCCGGGACCCAAACATGAAACGCAAAGCTGAAAACTATGGATAAATCTCGGATTACAGGCCACTTTTGCTTCAAACGAAATCGTACATTAAGACATCGGGCTTCTATGATTTGAAAAGTGCTAAAGTTTGTGTTATTTGGAGACCGCAAAGTAATGCCCCGAGTACTCACGCTAACGGATACGCTACAACATAACTTTTACCAAACAGCTCCAAATGACACCAACGTGATATGGGTGAGTCAAACGACTTGTTTTATTACCGAAAGAAGGCTCAGATTGTAAAATAACGTTACTTTTCCTTTAATGTTCTTTTAGGCTTCACATACGCACACACACACCACATCTAAACTGGAACTCGACCAGTACTCGACCAGGACTGGACCAAGGCCAGGATTAAACCAGGACAAAACCAGTGTGAACACAGCTTTAGTGGAAGTAGAGCACTGGACTAGTTACATGTGTGTAGAGTCCCTCAGTCGTCCAGAAGAATCCACAGCAAAAGGAGAAATTCAATTTGTCGACTGGACAAAAGTTTATTTGGTCGAATACGTTTCACAGCTCATCCAAGCTGCTTCTTCAGTTCTGGTGAGACGCTGGTGGACACTGCCTGTATCTGTCTGAAGGGAGGAGCTGCCAAATGTGTTCGACCAAATAAACCTTTGTCCATTTGACAAACTGAATTTCTCCTTTTGCCTTGACTAGTTAGTTACATGTTGTTCTCGGCTCAGAGCACCAAACAGACCATCATACTGTTTCTTTTTCAATTATGACACAATGTAAAGTATTAGTAATAGTAACAGCATAGTTGTTGCAGTCATAGTAGTAGTAATAGTAATTCTAGTAGCATCAAAGTAGCGTGTATAGCATCCCTCAGTCGTCCAGGTAGAATCCATGGCAAAAGGAGAAATTCAGTTTGTCAAAGTAGCAGGCATAGTAAAAGTAGTAGTAGAAGAAGAAGAAATGGTACTAGCAGTTGCAGTAGAAATACTAATGGTAGTAACAGTCATAGGAGTAGTACAGTTAATGTAGCAGAACATACTGCTATAGTTAAAGGTCCCATGGCATGAAATTTTCACTTTCTGAGGTTTTTGAACGTTAATGTGAGCTCCCCTACCCTGTTTAGCCCCCCCCCCCATGGCTAAAAGTTGCGAAATGTCAAAACTGAACATTTGCGATCCTTTTCTGCGTTTGAAAAAAAGACAACCCAAACGGGCGATTCTGGACAAGGCACCTTGTTGACGTCAGCTCGAAAAAAGAAATGCAAATGCAGTTCCACCCCCGTCTGGGTGTCCACCCCCTGTCTCTGGAAATCACGCCCAGAGGTTGGACCGCGAAGGAGCTACGCAATGCGAAATGTGTTTTTTTATTTGCCTGGAGGCACGTGCGAGTGTTTCTAGGCTCGGAAGTCCTTTACCCGACCCTCTGGACCTCTGAAAGAGCAGTGGTTTCATTTTATTTTCTGTGAAAATGTGTTTTTTCATTGAAAAGCCTCTCATCTCTGCCTCTTCGTGCTTAAAACACGGAAGAGGGGAGACAGCGCTGCATCGGCGCCGAGGAGCGGGTGGGGCTCTAAGCCTATCTCTGTGTCCTTCTCATTTGCATTCAAGCAACAAGGCCCAGCATGAGCTGTTCAGATAGAGAGAAAATGACTCTGACTGTGTACACGTGTATTTCTCATGCACTGAATGTTGATTTTGAAGAAGGATTCATTTACAGTATTAGGGAACCATTAAGGAGCCATATAAAAGCATCAAGAAGTACCATGTCATGGGACCTTTAATGTAGCAGTATGTACCCTAATGTACCCTACCTGGAGGATCAAGGGCAAAAGGAGAAATTCAATTTGTCAACTGTACAAAAGTTTATTTGGTCGAATCCGATTCTTCTGCTTCTTCAGTTCTGGTCAGACGCTGGTGGACGCCGTCTATATCTGCCTGAAGGGAGGAGCTAACTACAATGAAACTACTACACCTACTTATTTAAAGTTTCTCTTAGTTAGGTGGGCCTGTTAAACAGCTCCAGGTGGTTCCAGAATACAAATACCTTGGTGTCACCCTTGATTTAAAACTCACTTTCAAATCCCACATAAAAATGGTCAGTAATCGCATAAAACTCAATCTCAGCAGCTTTCGACACATTCGACCTCAAGTCAGCCAAAATGTTCCTGCATTCCATGATACTTTCCCATATCACTTACTGTCTAACTGTGTGGTCTCACTCAGCCTTTAAAACCCATCCACTCTCTTTATAAACGCACCATCAAAACTCTTGACCGGAAACCCCAATCTTATCACCACTGTCCAATCCTGCAAAAACACAATCTACTCACCTGGGAAAACATGGTCAAATATGTTCATCTGTGTCTCATATATAAAAACATTCATGGCTTCGGTCATCTCCTCCACTCACACAGTTTATTCACATCAGGACCTCTGAACACAGCAGAACCAGAGGGGCATCCAGAGGGGACTGTATCTTCCCCCTCAGAAAAAGTCTCTTTGGCCAAACCACCTTCTATGTTGCCTGGAAGAATCCATGACTCATCGCTGTACCAGCGGCGAGTCTGGTAATGCTTGGTCCAGAATGCGCTGCTGTTGTGCTTAGACAGACAGCTAAGTGAACCAATCAGAGAACAGTTAACGGACAGCGACGTGAACCAAGCCGGTAGGAAGCAATGCAAAAACATCTTTTTTGAAAAGAAAGGCCTCTAGAGCTGTCAGCTGCTGTGGTTTTAAGGAATCGATGTGTTTTAGGTCATTTAAGACCAATTTTACAGCTGAATGGAAGGGACGTTGCGGGCAAAGGCGGGTGCACTGACGTCACCATCTTTGAACGAATCAGAATCGCGGAGTCCGTGCGAGGGTGTCCAAATGGTATCGCGCTGTATAGCAAATACAGAGAGATATCATTTGGCTGGCCAGGTAACCTTCTCTGTGCAATCTGCCCATGACTGGAACACCACCCCCTCCACAATCACAAGCCTCCCCACTTCCATCATTGAGAATCAGTCGTGTCTCCACTAACATCCACCTCCCGATGCCCCTGTCACCATCCTGTCTCTTGTGTCTTATTGCTGTTTGACTGTTTGTTTTTTTAGTGTCTGTATGTGCTTTTTTTGTGTGTCTGTATGTGTCTGCACACAGCAGTATGTTTGTTTGTGGCTGAAAATGAATGCATGTGCCTGAATGTGGCTTTATGACTGTAGATAACTGCATGGAGCTGTATGCGGCTGTATGTAAGAATTATTTTGTGTATTATATATTAACCCTGTTTTTATTCTGTTGTATTTTACTTCCTGCAGACACTTTACACTTGTTCAGGGACTACAGATGAAAAATAGCCATCGAGCTAATTCTGGCATATTTACATGTAGATGTTTATTAATGTGCATTGTCCCTGAAATAAATAAATAAATAAAATAAATGTGCAGTGGGAGTGGAGTGTGGGGTCTTGTTAGCATAAACATTCAGGGCCATAATGGGTGTTTTCACACCTCTGGACCTGACCTGGTTAGCTCTATTGTTTTCTTTGAGACAGAACCTGATCCACCCAAAGAACAAAACACCGAGCCACAAACAAAGCAATGTGGTCTACTCCATTCAGTGTAGTGAAGACTGAGCGCTACACTGGAGAAACAAAACAGCCACTTCACCAGAGGATGTACCAACACAGACAGGGCTGCCAGAGTGGACCTTCATCTGCCGTACATCTCCACCTAAAAGGACCTTCATCTGCCGTACATCTCCACCTAAAAGGACCTTCATCTGCCGTACATCTCCACCTAAAAGGACCTTCATCTGCCGTACATCTCCACCTAAAAGGACCTTCATCTGCCGTACATCTCCACCTAAAAGGACCTTCATCTGCCGTACATCTCCACCTAAAAGGACCTCAGTCTGCCGTACATCTCCACCTAAAAGGACCTCAGTCTGCCGTACATCTCCACCTAAAAGGACCTCAGTCTGCCGTACATCTCCACCTAAAAGCCACAGGCCACTCCTTTGAGGACAGTGAGGTACAGATCGACCAAATAAACGTTTGTCCACATGACAAACTGAATTTCTCCTTTTGCCATTAATGTAGCAGTAATTGTAATAGAACTTGGGATCAAAAACTGGTAAATACTTGTTTGGCAAGTCCACAGTGATATCCACCATTTCCGATTAACAGAATACACTGTGGTGGCCCCTATAGTCTAAAAAGAACATCTCAATTTGTTCTCCATACATAATATAAAAAAATACAACAAATAAAAGTTTTCATGTGAAACGAAGGAGGTAATCTATCATTTGGAATAAAATCACATTTCTCTCAGTCTCACCTCAGATGAACAGAGTTCACTGCGTTGCACATTGATTCTGTAGAAATGTGATGTTTTTCAGTCCCCTGTGATATACTTTTCATTTTTTTCCCTCCTATGCAGCCACATTTGTTTTGATGTAGCCGGATAATGTTTAGACACGTGTCAATCACACCCATCTGACCACATCTTCATAAAGTACTGAAGAAGTGTGTACTCTGGATCCCAGGCAAGGTGAATACATTTATCACACTAGTGTCAGATGACTTTTGAATTAGCACCAAGTTTGGGTTTTACCATTTTAAAGTCTCCACTAGTTTATCGTTAGGCTAAATGAAAATGACATGAGGGATGGCAACACAATCCCGAGCTCTAAGAAACAGAAAGTAGAAATAGTAGTAATAGCAGTAGTAGTAGTATAGTAACAGAAGTAGTAAATAGTAGTTGTACTTTCTTGATGGTATTACATGTATTATCTCACTGTTTTACATAGTACCATGAGTTTGACTGTAGTTCAGCTGTAGTCATCTGTCTGTATCTGTGACATCTGTGTCCATGTCGTTGAGCAGATAAATGTCAATATGACGAGACAAAGACACTGGAATCTGGAAGAAAAGAAACAAATGTTAAAACCTGAGATATGGCTGCTAAGAATCAACATTTATTAGGGAAAATGGTAGCATTAAAGGGGATATAGGGTGGTTTCACACTTGTCCTGATTTGGTCTGGTTTGGTTCTAGTCCAGGTTTAGTCTAAATTTTGATGTAGTGTGTACAAGTGTGAACACACCCTTCAAGATAACAAATACAACAAAATATTTACATGGGAATCAAAGGTTTTACATACAAATTGCAATTTAAAGGAAGCGACATTAGCGACAAAAACAAAATACACAATAGAATGCTTATTATAATACTGACAAAATATTGACAGGTGATTTGAAAGTATTTATAAAGTAATATTTATTTGGATCACTTTTGTTGCTCACCTGGAGTATGTAACTATGTCCAAAATATATTTATCTATGTCCTAAAAATATCTCAAGAAAAAAACAGGACGTACCATATGCTCAACTTGTAGCAATTCATTCGTTTTAGATTTTACTAACAGATCCTTTAACTTTAATAGATTTTCAAAATAGATTTTAAAGCTGCTAATGAACTATAAAGAAAACACAACAAATGTCTTCGTTCACAATAATTACTTTTATTTCGCACAAAACCAGTGCCATATTAATCAAACAGCAGATACATGTGTTTTTTATGCTTTTAGCTCTGAGCTGGTGACTGTTTGACAGTGTGAGGAATGGCTTTGCTACAGGTATAGTAGTCAACTATATGACTAATATGAAAGGAAAAGTAACATTTTTTTACAATCTGAGCCTTCTTTCGGCAATAAAACAAGTAGTTTTACTCACCCATAGCACTTTGGTGTCAATTGGAGCAGTATCGTAGAAGTTATGTTGTAGCTGTTCTGTTCTACTAATGATCCCGTATCCGTTAGCGTGAGTGCTCGGGGCATTACTTTGCGGTGTCCAAATAACACAAACTTTAGCACTTTTCAAATCACAGAAGATCGCTGTGTCAGCGTAGACTTTTAGTGGATTCCAAAACAGCCTGAAACCCGATATGCAGCTATAGTTT
This sequence comes from Paratrypauchen microcephalus, assembly GCA_036785185.1. Classification (NCBI taxonomy): domain Eukaryota; kingdom Metazoa; phylum Chordata; class Actinopteri; order Gobiiformes; family Gobiidae; genus Paratrypauchen; species Paratrypauchen microcephalus. Next base: position 189,770 of record JAVJIX010000329.1, on the reverse strand, counting down.
CATTTGATGACGTCATCAGAGAGGACAGTGCGCATGCGTGAACTCAGCTGTTTTGTAAACACCGCTAGTCCGAAAGAAGCTAACAACGCTCTGAACTTTACTTTTCTGTTGCGATATCGGGTTTCAGGCCGTTTTGGAATCTACTAAAAGTCTACCCTGACACAGCGATCTTCTGTGATTTGAAAAGTGCTAAAGTTTGTGTTATTTGGAGACCGCAAAGTAATGCCCCGAGCACTCACGCTAACGGATACGGGATCATTAGTAGAACAGAACGGCTACAACATAACTTCTGCGAAACTGCTCCAATTGACACCAAAGTGCTATGGGTGAGTAAAACTACTTGTTTTATTGCCGAAAGAAGGCTCAGATTGTAAAAAAAACGTTACTTTTCCTTTAAAGGCACATCATGTAACTTTTCTGTAGAAGAATGCCTCCTTGTCTCCATGGAGATGTCCTTGCTTTCGTTGGAATGTTCCATAGTATGACATTAAAATTGGACTTTTACTACTCAAAAATGCAATGAAAAAGCTGCATTCTTCTGTGTGCCCGATCTCTGTTTGACCTGCGTGTCTCCATAGAGATAGACAAGTTTAATACCATGGAACATTACAGACAAAAAGCTCTTGTCACCATGGAGACAAGACAAGAAGTTACACAAAACGTGCACCTTTAAAGACTTCAATAGTGGAATCTGAGGTGAGCAACGTGTTCCTTCATTGAAATGTGTCACATTGAGAGAGTTGAACCTGACCTGGATCAGAGGTAATGAGGTATAACAGTGTGTGCGTAAAATGTGAATGAATACTGTACATGTACCGTTTTACAAAATGAAAATAAAATAAAATATATGTCAGTACAGCAATCATTATACCACTGTTACAAATACATGTTTGGTATTTCTTCTATATCACACAAGCAAAGAGAAGAGAACATAAAAAGGAATGTTATGTTCAAACTAGAGTTGTCAAAAGTATCAGATACTAAAACTAGTATTGAAACTACATACTCATTTGAGTGTCAATACTAAAAAACAGTTTAGAATGATCTCGAGCTGTATCAGAACAAGTATAAGAGCACATAGACGAGTATACGCCCATGGACCACTGTGGAACCTACAGGACCACTGAGGGCTTATGCAGATACAAGACCACATGGGAATAGAAAAGAAAGTAATGCGATTTAATGTTGAAAATGACATTCTATTGTCTAAAGAAATATGATTTTTTTATTCTCATTGTGGTCTCAAAATTGATATTTGGTATCGAGTCTATTCCATAGTATTGTGACAACACTGGTTCAAACTTAACCCATTGTATTTCTCATTCAAATCTAAAAAAAACACAATAGACCTGAATAAGTGGCATCTTCTGAATGAGACAAATGGTTTTACCGTGCCATGTTCTGATTGATTGGACATTAAAACTTTAAAATAATTACTTTATATTCAGTCCTGAATTTAATGTCAAAATAAGTTGAGGAAAATACTACACAAACATGGCCCGTCATGAAAAAGTGCACATAAACAAATCATTAAATACTAAAAAGAAGCACTACGTAACTTTTCGACTCGTTTCCATGGAGATGTTATTCCTTTGCCTGGAATGCATGTTTATTCTATTTTATTTGCAATTCAAACACCTGTATCTGAATATAGGCAACATTTATAAGATTAAGTCACACTTGACATTATAGGCATATAACATCGTCATGGTGACAAGCAGGCGATGGACCCCCTGCTTGAAAAGTTACATAGTGTACCTTATCTATGATTAAAGGAAAATTAACATTTTTTTACAATCTGAGCCTTCTTTCGGCAATAAATCAAGTAGTTTTACTCACCCATAGCACTTTGGTGTCAATTGGAGCAGTATCGCAGAACTTATGTTGAGCCGTTCTGTTCTACCAATGATCCCGTATCCGTTAACATGGTGCTCGGGGCATTACTTTGCGGTGTCCAAATAACACAAACTTTAGCACTTTTCAAATCACAGAAGATCGCTGTGTCAGCCTAGACTTTTAGTGGATTCCAAAACGGCCTGAAACCCGATATGCAGCTATAGTTTCATTTGATGACGTCATCAGAGAGGACAGTGCGCATGCGTGAACTCAGCTGTTTTTCCATTATTATTATTATTATTATTATTACATATTACTATTTGCACTATTTATTACTTACTTTATCCCCTCCCTGCCTGCATGCACTTTTTCCCTCCTGTCCAATTGTCCTGGAGCTACTGTGGCGAGTAAATTTCTCCTGTGTGAGATCAATAAAGTCTTATCTTATCTTATCTTATCTTAAACACAGCTAGTCCGAAAGAAGCTAACACTGCTCTGAACTTTACTTTTCTGTTGCATATCGGGTTTCAGGCCGTTTTGGAATCTACTAAAAGTCTACGCTGACACAGCGATCTTCTGTGATTTGAAACGTGCTAAAGTTTGTGTTATTTGGACACCGCAAAGCAGTGCCCCGAGCACTCACGCTAACGGATACGGGATCATTGGTAGAACAGAACGGCTCAACATAAGTTCTGCGATACTGCTCCAATTGACACCAAACTGCTATGGGTGAGTAAAACTACTTGTTTTATTGCCGAAAGAAGGCTCAGATTGTAAAAAAACGTTAATTTTCCTTTAAGAGAATTCTGCCTGTCAGTGTCAGCTGTGCTTTCAATACCAAAACAGTGATTCCCAAACTAAAGGCAGGATACAGCAGGTAAGTCACAATAGAAGGAGAAAATTGTTTGAAATAACTCAGAGGCGCCTGCAGGAGTTTTTTTTTTGGGAGGGTACACACAGCCAAGTGGGTGACAGACCCTCCACTCAGTGTGCACATTAGTGATGCGGGAGTCAGCTTTTTTTCTGACCTTCCCCGCTCGACCCAAGATAAAATCCAACCTGACCCACCCAATCTGAAAAAATTGATTCCAATATTGGGATCTGACCCCGCACACATTAAACTGAGCACCGCTGCAGCTGGCCGTCGCATCTAGGGGGCACACCTACCAAAAAAAACGTTTTTGTTTATGTAACGTGTTAAAATCATGCTTCAATGTATTACTTACACTTGCGTGCACTGTTTAGGACTTGTTTGAAATGCACTCACAGGATATAGTGCACATACTGCGTACAGGCGAACCCCTACAGGCGCCACGGAAATAACTAATCCACCTACACTTGATTTAAAATTGAAACATTCACCAGCTGGTGGTGAATGTTTTGTTAAAATTATCTTACGAATGGCTGGTCTAAAAAGAAAATAAAAAATTGGTTATTCCACTTGTTAGTTTAGATAAAATAGAAACTGTACAAATGTAGATGACATTACAGTTACAACCCATCCAGACCACAGACTGCAGGTAAATGGACATAGCTAAACCACTTGCTGCAACTGAAATAGGAAGTGAGCATGGATGCGCTTCGAGCTCCATCAGCTCACTTTCTATTGAAAAATCTTCCCCCCTTTCTATAACAGCTGCTGTCAGACTCATTTTGGTCTTAAAATGTTTGTATTAACCCGCTCACATGATACTAGTGATTTTATTTCGCTATGTTGTCTGTAAATCAAGATATGAACATTAATAACAGACAAATCAGGTCCCATTTATTTCCCCAGAGCTAGCGTTAGCAACAGTTTGACTGAGCATTGTTAATGCCCACACAACCTTCAACAGCCAAATTCCAAATATGGTACTTGGCTCCAAATTTGCCCCTATAATTGCTTGCGCTCACTCAATCCACTTCTTTATTGGGCTTTTTCTCTCCTAATATTGATCAATTGGGATTTTTGAGTTGATTTTATAGTTTAAATGAAAAATAAATAAAAAAATGTTGTAATACAGTGGTACCTCACCTTACGAAAGACCCAACAAATGAAAATTTCAAGTTACGAAACGCCTTCACGTTAAATTTTGGTCTCTAGATACGAAAGAAAATTCAAGTTACGAAACGCGAAATCTCAAAAATTCAAATAATGCGCGCTCAGCCACACACATTATATGCTTTTCTCAGACTGGATTTGAACTTTTCTCACATTTCTCTCTCGTTTAAACACTTATTCATAGATTTTCAACAAAATGTATTAACAGTGAAGCGTGGGGGGAAGGAGGAGGGCGGAGAAGTGTGCGCGCGGACACGTGTGTGATAGCGCAGCATGACCCGGCGCGGGGCTGCGAGCACGAGACCCGTGCTCAAACCGTGCCAGGTCTAAACCAGGTCTGAACCAGGTCTAAACCAGGATTAGACCACCGCGGCTCTTGCATGCGTTCGTTCATGCGCTCAGACTGCGTGCGATCCCGAGGCACATCCCCGCCTCTCCTCGCTGCTCGCCTCAGCCGTGACTCGAAACGAAACCAGGAAATAGACCCGCACACGGCGCTTTAATCCACCTGGTTTAGTCCAGATTTAGTCCTGGTCCAGTCCAGGTTTAGACCTTGGTCTAGACTGGTATAGTCCACGTTTAGTCCTGGGTCTACAGTCTCTATGCAGGACACAGTGTTACACTATAAAAAAATTTTACTCGATAAAAAAAAAAACTTGGAACGAATCAGGCCTTTTCCATTGAAATAGCGACTCAACTTAAGAAAAATTCACATTACGAAACCACGAATTAATTTCGTAAGGTGAGGTACCACTGTATTGTTTTTAAACAAAGAACAGGCAAACCTTTTAAAAATAAACCAGTAGTGCCATTTACTAGACAAAACTGTAGTCTTTATTGTCACAGGATTGGCAGTAGACCATCTTAATATGAAAAACTAATTACGATCTGCCAATGGTTTGATCTTAAGCATTAACTGCCAAATTTTAATTCCAAGAGTCTAAGTTGCTGGTGCTTATGGAGTTTTAATACTGAATGAATGGGTGAGTTGGGTTTGTGGAGGTTTGTGGAGGAGGGCCATGTCTTGTATCAGGAGCCCCCCTCAGGCTCCTCTTCGATCAGCGCTGTGTGTCTTACCCGGCTACGGAAGTCCAGACACACCACCCCCAGAGAGACCAGGCAGTGCCACACCTGAACACAGGAAAATAAACAGCAAGTTTAAACAAGACATTTGGCCCATACTTCAGTGTTGCTAGGGTCAAACGTGCACTGGTAAATGGTCCATCCAGAGTCATTGCTGCCCCTTAACAATACCTACGTACTCTAAAGGAAAAGTAACGTTTTTTTTACAATTTGAGCCTTATTTCAGTAATAAAAGAAGTCGTTTTACTCACCCATAGCACTTTGATGTCATATGGAGCACTTCCAGAGATGTTTTAGATTTGTGGTTAGCCTAGCGCGACTTCTAGCCATAGCTCGGGGCATATAATATATTCCCCAAGCATGTAATATGCACAAACTTTAGCACTTTTCAAATCATAGAAGCCCGATATCTTAGTCTACGATTTCGTTTGAAGCAAAAGTGGCCTGTAATCCGAGATTTATCCATAGTTTACAGCTTTGTGTTTCATATTTGGGTCCCGGGAGCTGAGAGCACAGTTCGCGCATGCGCACTGGCCTCCTCATCTACTCGAAACTATGGATAAATCTCGGATTACAGGCTTCAAACAATAGATATCGGGCTTCTATGATTTGAAAAGTGCTAAAGTTTGTGTTATTTGGAGACCGCAAAGTAATGCCCCGAGCACTCAAGTTAACGGATACGCTACAACATAACTTCTACGAAACTGCTCAAAATGACACCAAAGTGCTATGGGTGAGTAAAACTACTTGTTTTATTGCCGAAAGAAGGCTCAGATTGTAAAAAAAACGTTACTTTTCCTTTAAAGTGTCTATGTCAGGTCACACTATTTTACAAAAACACATTTAAGATCTTTAGATTTAACACTTGTGCAAAAATATCACACATGGAAATTCTATAACTATTACCTCTGATGTACACAGAAATGATGATCTAAGAAAATATATTTACTTACTTTAGACATGAATTAAACTATCAGAAAAAAATTTGTTTGTGTGAAAATTGTGATGAACTTTTGGACAGAGTTCTCCCTAGCGTGATGTACTTCCTGTCATTTTCAACATATTTTTCAACTTTTCTTCATAAATTGCATCTTGATTTGGATAAAACTATAATTTATATTCACAATTGCTTTAATTCCATCAAATTAAATCAAAATTAGAGAATCATAAAAATCTGACATACATGATAGATTATAGAATCATCAATCATTTAGTAACTTAGTATTATATCAAGTATCCAATTAAACTCACCAGATATCCGACGAAGCACAGGTAGGCAACAGAGAGGAACGCTGCCAGGATGTAGAGAGTGAGGCTGTTCAGAGAAGTGACATAGACCACCACGAAATACATGTTTATGGCACAGACAATGAGAGTCAGGAAGCCTCCGGCGATTTTCCACACCCTGGAACAGCAAAATAATGTCAATTAAAGATCCCATGACATGGTACTTGATGCTTTTATATGGCTCCTTAATGGTTCCCTAATACTGTAAATGAATCCTTCTTCAAAATCAACACTCAGTGCATGAGAAACAGAGATAAGATGAGAAAGAGTCATAAATGTCACTCTGGAACACTCCATTATTGAATGCAAATGAGGAGGACAGAGCTGGCCTATAGTAGGGGGTGGGGGCGTGGCCAAGCTCTCCGCTCCGCTCTGTGACCCACTTCCGTGTTTTTGCACGGGGGGAGAGATCAGAAGCCTTCCATATAAAAATAAACACATTTCCACAGAAAATAAAATTAAACCACTGCTGTTTCAGATATCCACAGGCTCAGATAAAGGACTTCCGAGCCTAGAAACACTCGCAAGTTCCTCCAGGCAAATAAAAAAACGCATTTCACATTGCGTAGCTCCTCCGCAGTCCAGTCCGCGTGATTTACAGAGACGCTGAGTACAGACAGACGGTGGTGGAACTGCATTTGCATTTCTTTTTTCGAGCTGACGTCAATAAGTTTCCTTGTTCAAAATCGCCTGTTTGAGCTCTGATTTTTTCTAACGCAGAAAAGGATCGCAAATGCTCAGTTTAGACATTTCGCAACTTTTAACCATGGGGGGGGGGGCCTAAACAGGGTAGGGGAGCTCACATTAACGTTCAAAAACCTCAGAAAGTGAAAATTTCATGCCATGGGACCTTTAAAGCTGCACGTTTAGGCCCTCAAAATCGTGATCGTTTGCAAGGAAAAATAATAATAAGAGAAGAAAAGGGCGAAGAGCCAGTTACTCTGACACTGGTTCAGGCCAATAAAGAAGAATCAAGGAATAAACAAAATACATGTTCAGTGACTGTAACTTACAATCCGTTTGCAAAGTCGTCCATGATCGTGGTGGCGCTGGTGAAGGTCAGAATTGGGATCAGTGCAAATGGAAGCTGATAAAAAGAAAAAAATGTAAATGTTAATAGGGTGCTAATGAGCGAATACAAGAATCACCTTTCATAACATTTTGTACAGATCTAAACTACAGGGTTAGCAGTTTTATGCAGAATGAGATAGGATATTTTGATGTTCGTGGACAAAATGATGATACTTTAAAAATGTCAGCCTATGCAATTTGCTAAATTGCGTTTTTCATTCAATTGTGATTAATCTTGCAGCAATATTTATTTAAAGGTCCCATGACATGGTACTTCTTGATGCTTTTATATGGCTCCTTAATGGTTCCCTAATACTGTAAATGAATCCTTCTTCAAAATCAACACTCAGTGTATGAGAAAGACCCATTTACACAGACATGGTCACAAATTCACTCTCTGAACAACTCATTTTGGGCCTTCTTGCTTGAATGCAAATGAGAAGGACACAGATTGGCTTAGAGGAGCAGGTGGGGGGGGGGGGGCCCACCCGCTCCTCTAAGCCGTGGCTGTCTCCCAACTTCCGCGTTTGAAGCACGAAGACAGAAAGGAGAGCCATTTCAGTGAAAAAAACACATTTCCACAGAAAATAAAATTAAACCACTGCTGTTTCAGATATCCACAGGCTCAGATAAAGGACTTCCGAGCCTAGAAACACTCGCAAGTTCCTCCAGGCAAATAAAAAAACACATTTCGCATTGCGTAGCTCCTCCGCAGTCCAAACTCTCTGGGCGTGATTTCCAGAGACGGGGTGGAGATCCAGACGATAGTGGAACTGCATTTGCATTTCTTTTTTCGATCTGACGTCAATAAGGTGCCTTGTCCAGAATCGCCCGTTTGAGCTGTGTTTTTTTCAAACGCAGAAAAGGATCGCAAATGCTCAGTTTAGACATTTCGTAACTTTTAGCCATTGGGGGAGGGGGCTAAACAGGGTAGGGGAGCTCACATTAACGTTCAAAAACCTCAGAAAGTGAAAATTCCATGCCATGGGACCTTTAATGTAAACATAAACAGAAATCTGGCTGGGTTCATGCTCTAAAATTTGATTATGTAATTATTTCAGATTAACACTTAAAATATTTCAGTTTAAAATAAAGCCCTGAAATTCATTAGTTGTGCTAAATTGACAGTTGGCTTCATACGGCTGCTGTCAGTGGTTAGTGAGGTTCTCCCACCTGCATGCTCTGGAGGACATTGAGGAAGTCATTCATTCCTGTTAAATGTTGAACGTCCTGGAAAATGGCAACAAGGAGAGTCGGAGTGATGGCGATGGAACGAGTTAGCAGCACACGGGCGAAACGAGACCAGCGCAAGTTCAGGAATCCCTAAAGGAGAGAGAAGTGTAATCTGATACGCAGTAATGACAGTCTCTATGTGCTCTTACTGTATACAACAATGCAAACTCATAACTTTGTTCTACTTTCATCCCTGTACTAAGTTCAGAATAAACCTTTTCTCTCAAGGATTTATTGTCATTTCTTGGTTAAGCATTGTTTATGAAGCTAATTATTACCTCCATAACAAACTGTCCGGAGTAGGTCCCCGTCATGGTGGAGCTCTGTCCTGCAGCGAGAATCCCAATGGCCCAGATGTAAAGAGCAGCCTGGCCAAAGTAACAGCCCAAAACGACACCCTGAGACAAACAAGAGACTGTTAAGTTTATAGTTTTACCCCTAATGTACACTAGAGCAGTCACAGTCCACAGTATTACTTTAATCTTTTATTATTAATCTGTCGAAAGCTTTAGGCCTTTAGTCGTTTAGCCAATTAATCAGTTAATAGAGTCTTAAAGGGATATGCCACCCCCAGGTCAAACTTGGGCATCTCCCCACAGTCCAGAGACTAAAATAAGTGGTGGAAAGCGTTTTTCTGGTGACGCAGCCATTGTCCAGGTCTGTCAGCACTGACCGCCGCGGTATCTGCAGCTACTCCGCGTTAGACTGGAGTCTAACGTCGCCAGAGAAAGATTTCGGCCAAAAGGAATTAATTTGCTCGATGCTTTTCCCAATTACTTTCTGTGTAGTGCGCATTCATATCGAGTGCAAATAAATGTGCAAATGAACACGGAGAGCTTGACTTGGTCATTTTGGGTGGAAACTATTTTTCAGTGCGGAAAAAGACAGCCGAAGCACACACCACGCTGCGTAACAGGGGAACTCCCTTCCTGGTGCGTAACTGGGATTCCCCTGTCAGCGTAGTGTGTGCTTCGGCTGTTTTTCCGCACTGAAAAATAGTAAATATAGTAGTATAAAACATATAATATGATTTCAAATACCCACCCCTTTGTAGATGTCCACCTCCAGAGTACCATTAGGAGGGAATAAGTCTGTGTGAGGACTTCCTGTTTCATTGCACTTTTGGATCTGCACAAACACATTTAACAGTACATTACAATACAAATAATACGCATACTACACCAGCCAACATAAGAAGGACTCTTTGTACTCACCACATCTGCATTGCTCTTATTGTAAAAAGCCTGAGCAAAAACAGCCACCACAAAAACGTTTATGAGGAAGGAGACGAACAGTGCGATACTGGACTCAATGAAAAAATACTTGTTGGCTTCTTTGACTTCCTTCTTATTTTTGCGGTCCACATCTCTGGACTAAAAACATAAAAAAGGGGAGTTGAAACTGGATTGTAGCAAGGTATATATTATAAAATATATTACAATATTTGTCAAAAAAAAAAAAGACATTAAGGGTCCTAACAATGATAGAAAGTGGTGTTTCTGCACTTTTGTGGTTAAATTTATGGTGCATTCTGGGTTTGTGTAATACTTTCACAACCAGTAGTAGTGCTGTCAGGCGATTAAAAAAAATAATCTAGTGTGAGCGAGAGTGCAGACTTCCCCTTTCAGTCTTTCAGTCTTTGGCTCACTCTCTTTCTCTTCGTGCACGTTACCTCCACTGTAACCAAGACAAGACTGCTGGCAGACCTGCTGAGTGCACCTATATACCCCCATTCCCCCTCCCACATGACATAACATTCATTCAAAAGCTCATTTACACCATTCCACTATTAAATGGCGAATATTTCTGGTGCCAAAAGGTGAGCACGTAGAGTAGCTTTCATGCAACGTCAATAAATAATATACAAAGCTTCAAATATACAGAGAATACAAATAATTGCCCATGCAAATTACTCATGGCTCACATGACCCCCGGAGTCCGCGAAACTGAAGGATCTAAACTCCCGGTGTGGATGTTCCTGGGTTTGCCTGATCGCACAACGGGAGGAGGGAGAAGGCGGCAGTGCGAGGGGAAGTGAACGATTGATTTTAGCGTGATTTGGATGGGTAAAACTGGCGCTTCTATGTGTCCACCCTTAGTCGTGGCAGAACACAGTTTATGGTTGATAATGAAAAGGGTTCGGCGCACAGAGCGCAACAGATATGGAAACGGGCACGTCTTCACCTGCTGTCCCCGGGGACAACGCTCCGTCACATTTTTATAAATAAACTTGCAGTTCAAAGGCAAGTTTATAGTATAGTCACGTCAATATTTAGTATAATTTCAAACTTTTAATTGGTATCAGATATAAGGTCTCAATCTGGATTCAACTTTAGCTGAAATTAAGACCTGCTAGTGTAAGCCTTTAGTCTGATGTTAGTCCTGGTTTAATCCTTTCTAGTTCTGGTATTTGACCCAGTTTAGCTCTGTCTATCTAAAGTGACATGTTTCTTAATTTCTTGGTGCAAATGATTTAGAATAAGTATTTAGCTGTGTTAAAAAGCCATTTTAACCCTTTAAAATGTCCTCCCTTACTTTGACGAGAGCAGAGTGCAGGTAAATGTTGTGAGGCATGATCACTGCTCCCACAATGCCCACGGCCTGCTCCAGCTGCACCGGGCCACAGCCAGAACAGTACGGCACAAACATGCCCTTTAAGAGGTCCCCTTGGTCCGGCTTCACCAACACATACTGAGAACACAGAGGGCAGAGAGAGATACTATGTGAGACAGTGTATTAGGTCGCATATACTGTATGTGTGCAGTGCACCTTTAAAGTTTACGTGTTTAGGAGGTGTAAAAAATGAGTACAAATCTGGGTATATGTGACAAGTACTCACCTCATAACCAAAGCTTATTGCCATTACAGTGATGAGAAATCCAAAGAAAGCTTCAAGTTTCCTCAGACCTGAAATAAGAAAGTGAGACATTCACATTGAGGTATTTTAAGATTATACCATAGATTTCAGACCCGTCCAACTAGATATTAAACAACTAGTTCTTAGTATGTTTAGACTTACCGTATTTATCTAAAAAGAGGAACACAAATGTGTCTGTGATTGTGATAAGGACGCCTCCCCACAGTGGGATCCTGAAACAAAAAAAAACAAAAAAAAATCTACCTTTTTGGACTGTAAAAAAGACTTTTCATTTCATTCCATAAATTTTTCCCACAGACTTTTTGAAAAATTCTAATACAGTGGTCCCTTGCTCTATCATGGTTCACTGTTCGTGGCCTCGCTGTTTTGCAGATTTTTTTTTTTTTTTTGATAGTGTAACATTTTTTTATAGTGTAACATTGTGTTCTGCGTCCTGATTGGCTAAGAGACTGTAGACCGGGACTAAACTGGGACTAAACGTGGACTAAACCAGGTCTAGACCAGAACTAAACCAGGATTAAACCACCACGTGCCGCTCTTTGCTGGTTTCGTGCGGCTGGTTTGTGGCTCGGGCTGAGAGGATGCGGTCCGGGCCCCACGGTCCGGGCGCCGCGGTCCGGGCGCCGCTGTCCGGGCGCCGCGGTCCGGGCGCCGCGGTCCGGGCGCCGCGGTCCGATCTCGTGCTCGCAGCCCCGGTGTACGGGCGGCCTCGCGCTGGTCGTGCTGCTCTGTCACGGATTTGTCCACGATGAGGGGTGCACGTGTCACGCACTTCTCCAAGGGGTTGGTGCGCATTGCATCCCGGGACATGGCAGTGCCGTTGGATGAGCGTGGTGCTTCCTGCAGATCCAGTGACTCATGTCTCCGTGCTCCTTGCGCGTCAGACGGGGCTCCCAGAGCCGTGTCTCCCCCCACGCTTCACTACAGGGGGTCCTCGGGTTACGACGTTGATCCGTTCTTAAGACGCGTCGTAACCCGAATTTCGTCGTAAGCCGGATTTTGCCTTTGATCTTCCAACCAAAGCACCAATAACCTTTCCATCTCAATAATTAGACCACTACGCTGCTTGGTTATCACTGCCGCTTTCATAGGAGCAGATCAGAGCCCACATCAGGTACTTCCGCCCACATTGGGCACGCACACGAGGCCGTCTTCTTCTCCCTACAACCACAACAGAGTGTATTCTTCCGCCGTGCGCCGTTCGCGTTTGTTTACATCTCTTACCACGCTAAACCGCGTAAGACGGAATGACGCGTAATATACATTTTTTTTAATGGGGGCGCGTTCGTAACCACGAAACGTCGTAAGTCGAGACCGTCGTAACCCGAGGACCCCCTGTATTAATACATTTTGTTGAAAATCTATGAAAGTTTGAGTGTTTAAACGAGAGAGAAATGTGAGAAAAGGTTAATTCCAGTCTGAGAAAAGTGTATAATGTGTGTGGTGAGGCGTTTACAGCCTTAAAGGGACAGTGTGTAAGATTTTTACCTGTTAATTACTGAAATTGAAGATACCCATTCAAAAATACATTGTTTTCCAAGCCTTTTCACTTCCATCATGAAATCAAAGTATTCTTTTGGACTTAGATATAGTCACATAAAAGGGGGATCTTCCCCATATAGAGGCAGCCATTTTGAATACGAGAGCCGCAGAAGGACATTTGGGCTCATCCTTCGCCTCGGCTCCTGCTAACAGCTGCTCATCCGCGCTGCATATGGGAGTGAAGGAGAGAAGGAGAGAAGGGGAAGGGGAGGGGGGAGGGGGGGAGCCTCGTGTAAAGAAGCATGCTGCCGGATCACACTCGTAATGGATCTAACACGTATTTTGGACTAAATTGTTTTACTGGATTTTATTCGCTGGATCCTTATGGACAGATTGAGACCAAGTTTATGATGAAATACAGAGTTTGACCTGTGCAGAGCCTTCAAAGGTAAGCTAAGTAAGCTAAGTTTTGTGCTTTTCTGTATAAAAGCCCCATGTGCTCGGGGAGTGATTGTTTTGCAGGGAAATGAATTGCATAGTCAAAAAGAGGAGACTGTAAGGTTTCATTTGATGTGTAGATTGTCATGAATCATGATCGGGATTGTGTGTTTTCATGCGAAAAGAAAAAAAAAAAGTGAACGGGGGACCGCGTTTTATGTATACAGCGGTGCGCGGTTCGTGCGCGGGCACGCGCGATGTCGGCGCTACGTCGCGCCCGGGTGACCCTCGAGGTCTGCCATAGCCAAAAGAGGAAGTGGAATAGCTAGTAACCACCTATGCGCCACGAATCCTACACACTGTCCCTTTAAAACATGTATAATAATTGTGAAATATAAAGTTGTCCTACTTCGCGGATTTCTCTTATTGCGGGTTATTTCTGGAACCTAACCCCCGCAATAAACAAGGGATTACTGTATTAAGAGTTTAAAGACAGTGCGGAGGCTAAGCAGCTATATGGTAACCAATATCCATGATGTGGGTGTTTTAAGTCCAAAAAGCACATTTAAAACACAAGATTCTGTGAAACGCTTTCATAACTTAACGGTTTATAAAGTTTCAGAAGCAGATTTTAAATAAAATTATTGGTTTTGTGGTCATTACTCACCACATAGCCAATTAGCCCTGACCTTTCAAACTTTTAATATTAATTTACTCCTTTTACTTTAAAAAAAAAAAAAAAAAAAAAAGATGAGAAATTTACTTCTGGGCGGTCATTGTTGAGATTCTTTGTCTTTTAATTCACTCTATACATTGAGATGTTAAACCATTTCTGTAGCCAAGTATGTCTGTTGGCCCCTCCAACACCACCAGCCACTTACAATCACACACCACTTTCATACACAAAGTGAGTTCACCCACTCTTGCCCAAGGACACAACACTATGAAGGGTGTAGGAATCTGTTAGTGGATGGGTGCTCTAACCACTGAGCCACTACTGTCAAACTAACTTTATTCTCCAAGCAAGAAATTAGTCTAAAAACACAGGGTGCCATGAGAAAATCTTCATAATTATAATAAAAGCAAAAATATTCCAAATCAGGTACATTTTACTCCTTAATAAACGTCCGTACCTGCCCACAGAGAGGAGGTTGAGGGCTATGGCACATCCAATCACCTCCTGCATGTCTGAGCCGATGATTGCCAACTCCACCATCAACCACAAGATTATCCGGGGAACCTGGAAGTAACAAATGACATGTGAAAAAAGGAATAACAAATATGAAGAACAGTGTATGCATTCAGTAACTAGGCTTACAGTTGGATATTGGCGATTGCAAACTTCAGCTAAGTGCATCCCTGTGACGACCCCCAGACGAGCTGCTAACCTCTGCAGCAGGAGGCCGATGATGGTGGCCACAAGGAGTACCCAAAGGAGCTGAGAGGAAGAAGAGACAAGAGACAAGACTGCTGAGAAGAACACAGAATTATATAAAGTGGAAAAGGTTAGCTTAGGACAATATGTAGAGATGTGTATCATAATATTATTAGCTATGAGACATCCCATTCATAATAAATAAATGGGTCATATATTGCCCTCACACAATGTTCAATCTGTCAGAGCTAGTTTCAAATACTTCAATGCTTGTCACAATTAGATCTATGGTTATCCAAGTTACCAAAGTATTAAAGGTCCTATATTATGCAAAACTGACACTTGTGAAGTTTTAGCCATGTTACAATGTTACTTCCTCAAAAACGTACCTGAAGATGTGTTTTGTTTCAATCACACATTTGAGTAATCTTTTTTTATTATTGTCCGTTTACATTGCCAAAGCTCAAAGCGCTCTGTTCCACCTTGTGATGTCGTGAATCTGTAGTTTTCTAGTCAACAGCTCCTTTTTACCTTTAGATAAATAGAGATGAGCAATTCCAGGGCTGAAATCATCCAAATAATTCTAGTGAAGGTGTATGGAGTGTTTTCTGTTTGAGAGAAGAACAGCCTAAACATTTGTGTGCAATATGAGCCCTTTAAACTGTTGATTACAGACTATAATGTTTTCCCTCTCATACAAGTCTAATACTACAGTATTAACTAGCCCTCCTCTGTACTATACCAAATATTCACTGTCCATTCTCTGTACCATATATTCATTCTCCCTCCTTAGAACATGTTCAGTTACAAATATGGATTTTAAATTAATTAATAAATCATCTTTAATATACCTTGAAACCTGCTTTGGCTCCAGACTGTAAGTCAGATTCAATGTTCCCTGGATCGAGATACGCAATGCTCATCAAGAACCCAGGTCCAGTGAATGCCCACAGCTTTCGGAAACTAAAAAACTGAATGCAGATATAAGATTATACATGTATTTCAAACACCTCAGCCTCATTATTATTACAGTATATTAATGTTCTAAAACCGTACCTGGTTTCCACCTTCAGGAATGTGGACTTTCTCCTCAAAGTAGGTGGAGAAGTCCTGGTCAGAGGGAGAGGATGGAGGAGAGACTGAGCTGTACTGATGTGTTGGAATAGCCCCATTCTCCTGAAATCCTAGGTCTTCTGAAAAAAGAAGAAGACAAAAACACAAAAAAATGTAATATTAAAATAGTTAGGGGGCATTAGTAACCTTGCACAGCAAGATTAATTCTTGCAGTATTTGTTCACAAACTCACAAGAATCTAATCTGACCCCACTCCCGCTGGTGCGATAGGAACTAAGATAAGATAAGATAAGATAAGCCTTTATTGATCTCACACAGGAGAAATTTACTCGCCACAGTAGCTCCAGGACATTTGGACAAGAGGGAAAAAAGTGCATGCAGGCAGGGAGGGGATAAAGTAAGTAATAAATAATACAAATAGGAATACGTAATAATAATAATAATGGAAAATAGTAATAATGATAATAGTAACAACAAGCATCAACATGAAAAAGGAGGATATTGCACGTCTGGCCTATATGTTAGAGTTATACAGTCTGATGGTGGTGGGGATGAAGGATCTGTGGTAGCGCTCCTTCTTGCACTGGGGGTGCCTCAGTCGGCTGCTAAAGGAGCTGCTCAGCTCCTCTACAGTCCAGTGCAGAGGGTGAGAGGTGTCGTCCATGATGGACATGAATTTGGCCAGTACCCTCCTCTCAGCCACCTACTCTACAGAGTCCAGAGGACAGCCCAGGACAGAGCTGGCCCTCCTGACCAGCTTATTCAGTCTTTTTCTGTCCCGTTCTGTGCTGCTCGGGGCCCAGCAGACGACAGCGTAGAGGAGAGCAGAGGCCACCACAGAGTCATAAAAAGTCTTGAGCAGAGGCCTGCACACTCCAAAGGACCTCAGGCTCCTCAGGAGGTGGAGGCGACTTTGGCCCTTCTTGTACAAGGCGTCGGGTGTTGTGGGACCAGTCCAGTTTATTGTTGAGGTGAACAGCCAGGTAGAGTGGTACCTCACCTTACGAAATTAATTCGTTCCAGAAGTGGTTTCGTAACGTGAAAAATTTGTAAGTTGAGTAGCTATTTCAATGGAAAAAGCCTGATTCGTTCCAAGGCCTCGATCCAAGTTTTTTTTTTTTTTATAGTGTAACTTTTTTTATAGTGTAACAATGTGTTCTGCGTCCTGATTGGTTTCTCAGACTGGATTTAAACTTTTCTCACGTTTGTCTCTCGTTTAAACACTCAAACTTTCATAGATTTTCAACAAAACCTATCAATATTGAAGTGTGGGGGGAAGCGGGAGGGGGGAGAAGTGTGTGCGGACACGTGTGCGCAGCATGACCCCGCGCAGAGGTGACAGCAGGACTAGACCAAGATCTAAACCTGAACTGGACCAGGACTAAACCAGGACTAAACCTGGACTAGAACAGGTGGATTAAAGCGCCGCGTGCGGGTCTATTTCCTGGTTTCTCACGAGTCCGCAGGGAGGAGGGGACCGCAGGCAGTCTAAGCGCATGTGAGCGCGGCTCCTCCTGGTTTAGTCCAGACCACCGCGGCTCCTCTAGACCTCCTCTAGACCTGGTCAGGTCTAGACCTGGTCAGGTCTAGAGGAGGTCTAGAGGAGCCGCGGCTCTTGCATGGCTCTTGCTCACATGCGCTCAGACTGCCTCCTCGCTGCTCGACTCGTGAGAAACCAGGAAATAGACCCGCAAGCGGCGCTTTAATCCACCTGTTCTAGTCCTGGTTTAGTCCTGGTTTAGTCCTGGTTTAGTCCTGGTTTAGTCCTGGTTTAGTCCAGGTTTAGTCCAGGTTTAGTCCAGGTTTAGTCCAGGTTTAGTCCTGGTCCAGTTCAGGTTTAGATCTTGGTCTAGTCCTGCTGTCCCCCTCCCGCTTCCCCCCACACTTCAATATTGATACGTTTTGTTGAAAATCAATGAAAGTTTGAGTGTTTAAACAGAGACAAATGTGAGAAAAGTTTAAATCCAGTCTGAGAAAAGCGTATAATGTGTGTGGCTGAGCGCGCATTATTTGAATTTTTGAGATTTCGCGTTTCGTAACTTGAAATTTCATTCGTATCTAGAGACAAAAATTTACCGTGAAGGCGTTTCGTAACTTGAAATTTTCGTTTGTTGGGTCATTCGTAAGGTGAGGTACCACTGTACTTGAAACTGTCCACAATCTCTATGTCCTGCCCCTAATAATAATAATTCATAGCATTTATATAGCGCCTTTCATGACACCCAAAGCGCTTTACAGTTCATTGTTCATTTACCCCACACTTGGTGGTGGTAAGCTACTTTCTGTAGCTACAGCTGCCCTGGGGCAGACTGACGGAAAGCGAGGCTGCCAATCTGCGCCATCAGCCCATCCGACCACCTCCAACACTCAGGCACACTCCACTTTCATCCTAGGCAATGTGGGTGAAGTGTCTTGCCTAAGGACACAACGACAGTTTTTGCAACTGGCGCCCCCCTGTGGCACCTGGAATTCCCAGTGGTCTCCCATCCAAGTACTAACCAGGCCCTGCCTTGCTTAGCTTCTGAGATCTGACGGGATCAGGCTTTGACACCAGTTCCTTTGTCTTACTGGTGTTAAGTCACAGGTGGTTGCGCCCACACCAGTCCACAAAGTCACTGATGACCGAGCGGTACTCCAGCTCACAGCGGCACACAGCCCACAATGGCCGAGTCGTCGGAGAATTTCTGGAGATGGCAGCTGTCCGTGTTGTATGTGAAGTCCGAGGTGTAGATGGTGAAGAGGAAAGGTGAGAGGACAGTACCCTGGGGGGCCCCAGTGCTGCAGACTACCACCTCTGACTCACAGCCGCGCAGCCGCACATACTGTGGACGGTCAGTGAGGTAGTCGATGGTCCAGGCAGCGAGATGTCCATCCACTCCCGCGTCCTCCAGCTTCCCCCGCAGCAGTGTTGTGCCGGCCTGATGGTGTTGAAGGCACTAGAGAAGTCAAAGAACATGACTCTCACAGCACTCCCGGCGGTCTCAAGGTGGGTGAGCGCCCACTGCAGAAAGTAGATGACGGCGTCCTCTACTCCTACGTTTGGCTTGTAGGCAAACTGCAGCGGGTCCAGGGTGGGGCTCACCACAGAGCGGAGGTGGCTGAGGATCACCCTCTCCATGGTCTTCATGAGGTGGGAGGTCAAGGCGACTGGTCTGTAGTGGGCCGGTTCCCTGGCGTTTGTTGTTTTGGGAACCGGGATCACACAGGAGGTCTTCCACAGGACAGGGACCTTCTCCAGGCTGAGGCTCAGAATGAACATGTAGACCAACTGGACCAATCACAGAGCAGCGTGGTTTGGGCAGGAGCAAAAAGTGAAGGGCCCAAACAATCCAAAACAACCATGACGTCACAGACAGATGTTTTCGTAAAACATGCAGACACTATGATACTTATGCATATTTTGTTCATATCTAAAATTATTTTCTATAAAATAAATAACTATTTCTGCTGAATTTATGTTGGTTTTCGTACTCACTGAGTCTGGAGCGTTCATGTGGTTCACCCATCTCTGTGTCTGTGAGTTTTGCTGTGTGGTAATAGTGACTCTGCCTTTTCCACACTTGAGTATTCAAGATCACATGATCATTACAAGTGACTGAGAACAACTTCACAAAAGGAAGCAACTGCCCTGAGTCAGAATTAGGAACTGTGATTCATTTGGGCTGAAGGGAACTTCAAGTAGGAACTGTCAATTGAGCTGCTTTTTAAGTTAATCCAGGAGGACTTTGCATGTTCTCCCCGTGTCTGGGTGGGTTTCCTCCGGGCACTCCGGTGTCCCCCATCAACCCAAAACATGCACTGAGCAAGCCGAAGCAAGAAGATCATGGAGATGGTCCCCGGACGCAGTAATGTGCTCCCCACTGCTCCTAATAACAGGATGGGTTAAATGCAGAGAAGAATTTCTCCTGTGTGAGATCAATAAAGTTGCTTCTTATTATTATTATTATTATTATTATTATTATTATTATTATTATTATTATTATTATTATTATTATTATTATTATTATTATTATTATTGAGCAGAATGAAATAAGAAATGCCAAACTATGGCATTGATTACTGAAAATGTTTGTAGAGGTTTAGTAGGTCTAGTTGTTGTTTAGAGAGGAAATTGTGTTTCTTAAATTGCAGTCTTTGCTAATTGCAACCATTAAAGTCTCAATATTTAATTGCAATTTCAGTAACACATTGAAAATTACATTCTGTTAATTTTCAAAAATAATCATAGTGTGAGGAAGGATGTGCTTCCTAACACTCAATTTACTTATTGGATCGTTAAAGGTGGAACCCACAGCAGGTGACTGTGATGCTTCACTTGGTTGAAGAATCTTTATTAAATGCTGTCTGATTGAGTATGTGCGCGTGTGTGGTTGGACATAATCTACGGTGGACGAGGGGTGCAAACACCTAGCAAAACCGAAAAAATGCGTACAAGACAATGGAAGTGCTCCAAACCTGAAGAGGGCACTCTCAGTGTAACATTGATCAAAGATCAAAGATGAAAGTCAGCATTGTTGTTATTGTACAAATGATGTACAACACTGAAACTATCAAACATGGCAAAACTGACACAAATAACTAAAAGGGTTTATACTTGGCCAGCTCTTCCCAGAAGGGCAGAAAACAGATATTAGCAATAAAAGGTGGTCTGTTGGTCACAAAATGAACTACAATATGGCTCTCTGTCGGCCACAAAGGTCATTACAAAGTGAGGAGAGAGTCTGTGCCTCCCAGGGGCCACAAGGGGCCTTTTCTACACATACATGTAGTTTATTTAATTGATACTTTGCAGTGACACCACACTGGTGATGCTCTGCATGTATGTGCATGTATGTACATGTATGTACATGTATGTACTGTATATGACCAAATATTCAGCAGCTACCATGATGACACAATGCACATATTACACAGCTCTAGAGCATTCTAGCTAGTTCACTGTGTTTCAAAACTTTATTAAAATCGTAAAATATAAAATAAACAACCGATTAAAATTCAAATGAATTAAAGTCAAAACTACCCGTCTGTTTTTATTAGTAAAATTCGTCAATTTGTGGTGTTTTTAATATTGATTATGCCTGAAAATTAGCATTAGCATTAGCACTGAGACACAAACATCTCAGTAGTGTCCTCCGCTGAAGTATTTTATTTGTGTTGTTTTTTGACATGTTGTCACTCACATCCACCTGCAGCCCGGTGTTCACCGTCTTATCTTCAAACGTTTATTAATTTTAGCATGACTCAGCAAAAATCTCATACATACAGATGCACATGGTGTCCTGTGGTTGCTGGAAGTTGTTGTGCACAGAGCCTACAAGTTCTAAGACGATGTCTGAGAGTTGATGAAAAAATGCAAAATGGATTTAAGCATTTTTAGGAGGCTGTGATCAATACGAGCGTTCATGGTCCTGTTTAGGAGTTTGATTTTCAACAAAAAGTGGAGACTGACTCACTGAAAAGCTGTTGGCTAATGCTAGCTAGCTTGTGAGAGCAATGTTATTTGAGAGGGACTTGTATAACAGCACAGATCATCTCACCTGTTGTAGTTCCAACTATATCAGTTATATTTAGTCAGATTGTGTTCAGATAAAGTCTAACAAAGTGTCAGCCAGCACAGTGCTTAGAGTTAGTATCACACCGGCAGGGAATGTTGACGATATCAGCTGCAAAGTAACAATATGACCATGCCGTGGTCTTATAACGGTTCTGACATAGAAGACTGTTCTAAAATGAATTTGGCAAATTTTGCATAGAATTCAGTATTGATGGTTGTCAGTAATAGTTGGATATTGATTTTTTGGCAAGTGCAAGTCAAATTGTGATTATGATGATTGTGATTTTGTGATAAATCTTTGAGCTGTAGTAAGCATGACACAACTACACTTGTTTTATTAACCCATCATATTAGACGTCAATTTTCATTATGCAGTTACCTTCAACAATGTCTCCTTCTTGTTCCGTCTTCATTGTAGCGAGGATCCCAGAAAACTTAAACTGTCAAACACAGGGAACCTACAACAAGAGAATAGAACTGATTTGTAGGCCTGTCATGATAACACATTTTGAAGAGCCATTATTATATATTATATTATATTATTATTATATATTGATTCTGAAAATATCACAAAGATAATGCTGTAATTAATTTTTACCACCCTCACAATAACCTTAAAACAGGATAATCACAGTAAATATTTTTCAATAAATCATATTTCCAGCAATATACAAACTAGTACAATGAAACACTAAAATAGTAAGTTCTAGTATCTATAATGTGTATATGAGTATAATGTATATTAATTCTTGTGTATTAAAAAAGTGTGTTAACCATTGGCTCTACCAGCTCAAATGTCATCATACAGACCTAATACTACGTAAAAATAAGAAATATTTCCTCACTAGTGCAAAGAAAAAAGTACACGTGATATACATAGAGCCTAAAAAAATATTCATCCAGAATATACTGAACGATAAGTTAGTAATTATCAAAACAGCCCTACCCCTTTATATTTATAATAGAATAAATTAGTGTGTTGTAATTTCAAACTCAATTTCAATACTAAGGAATTCACTTATGATACAACAATGAAGATTAAAATATACTTCTTCATCATTTAATTTTTTATTTTATTTTTTATTTTCACACACAAAATAGCAGCACTTCTTTAAGTCACCAGGTCTTACATCTGTTCTGATAAAGCTCAAAATCATTCTAAAACTGTTCAAGAAAGTTCAAATGTTTTTCCTGTACATTTTTCCTGTGATTTTTTTGGAGTACTGATAATTGCTCAAATGATACTCGATAGATACTAATAGAGTTTCCGATTTTATTAGATTTTCGATACTTTTGACAACCCTAGTCCAATGATGTTATTCTCCTGCCTCCTGATTTTGCAATGTTCGAAAACCATGAACTATGCAATGACTGACTGTTAAGAATAATAAAACATGCAATAATTGAATGTACCAACATAAATAAAGAAATGCAAAAGATTAATCATAAACAAGACATAGTGGCAGTTAATAAAGGACTTCATGTAACAATATATTGTGTGTGAAGGAAATTAAGATACTTCAAAAATTACACTCTTTATGATTTGCCAATTGCGCCCATTCAAATTGCGATTTTGAGTCAACTGCGATTCATTTTATTTTTTCCTAAATTAAAATGATAATTTTCCATAATTAAACAGTTCTACTTAATAACACATATCAAACTCAGTGCTTTCATTTCCCCTGTATACTTCCTAGTTTCTTTGAGTACACCACAAGAACAAACCGACAGACCACATTTTTCTAGAAGACTTTCTCTGTGATCACATGACCCAGGATCAAATCAACCAAAAACATTGCGTTAAACCTTTTTCCCTTTTTCCCTCCAGCTTCAGATTCTCACATTCTGACCTTATAGGACTCTCAGACTATGTAAATCTTTAATACAAACAACGCACTGAAACCCTGCACTTATAGGATCTGTTACTGTTCAGATTATTGTTATGGGGTAAATAAGGACAATCCTTTAATTTCACACTATGTACTAATTTTTGTTTGGTGGATTTAGTGATCCTAAACATCCTTTACAACAATTACATTCCAGGCGTAAAAATAAAATACAATATTTGAAAAACTTGTGTTTTTACTTCACTGAAAAACATGTGTTACTGCGGCTTGCATCTCCACAACCCTGACAAGCAGCAGGGCTTCCTCCTGTTTGTTTCCATAAAAATGTTGCTACTTTTGCTACAATAGTCCATATATGGCATGAAATTTATGTCTCTTTATGGAGAATGTTCTGAAGTATGGTTTTAACTTTCTATTTCTAAAGAAGGCAGATGAAGGTAAAGATGCAGGTGAAGTGGTGCCAGAAAAAAAATGTCCAGAAAGTTTTATGGTGTTCTGTTAAAATAGTGTGTTCTTTCTGCTACTGGGGTAGAGAAAGAACACAAATGGTGAGACCAAAATAATACATTCAAAACTACATAATTCATCTATACACATTACTGAATATTATGATTATTTTCATTAAAGCTGCACATATTGTATGCACATTAAATGTTCATTGTGCTCATAACGTAACCTGCTGTGTATTCATACAGATAGGTGGCAAAAAAAGAAAAACAAATAATGTTACATATAGTATACATATAGTATACATATAGTATTTAGTACTTTTTGCTGAGTGCATCAAAGAACATCTTGTACTTTCTTCATAAGTCAAAAGAGGATTGCACAAGAATCATAGGTTGTACAATTCACACTCTTCACAATGAGATTGCTGACAACATATTTGCAATGATTCTGCTGCTATTGAGAAAATCTGAGCTGCTGTCTCTCACCTTGAGCAGTAAATGATTAACCTCAATTAGTTAATAAAAAATGAATCAATAAAAAAAACTATGACCACTTGTAGATCTGCTTACTGCCCAAGATATATTCAAGATTCAACTTTCAACTCCTCAAACTAAATGCGAATATACAGTAGTAATATTTTTTTCTGTTGGACCATTGAACAACTGAATGTAACATTAAACGATTTCAACGGACACATGCAATCTACAAAGAGCAGCTTTCACAATCTTTGCCTGAATCTGTGACACCTCCCACAGAGCTCAGTAATGTAACAAGAATGGGTTTGTGTGAAGTGAACATTATATAAAAGAAATAAAAGAACAATTAAAATAATATACTTTAAATGGGAACAGCAGTATTTTTTGTTGACCAATATGCATTTTGATGGTATTTATTTAGACCAAACACACATTTTTCCACTCTGTTGCTTTGATTGTACTTTGAAATAATAATCTGTGCCCATTTTTGTGGAAAAGCTCCCAATAATATTGCTCTGTAGCTGATGAAATTACTGTTTTATTATTATTATTATTATTACTTATTTTATTATTACTTATTTTATTTTATTCTTGCCTGCATGCACTTTCTTTCTTGTTCAAACTGTCTCTGCCTGGAGCTACTGTGGCAAGTAAATGTCTCCTATGTGAGATCAATAAAGTCTTATCTTATCTTATCTTATCTTATGAAATGATTTAAAACTTCTATTTGTAAACTATAAAGACTACAATGAATGATGTCCAACTACTACAATTAAAATATGTCAACAACTATAATATGAGAAAAATGAGAAAAGATTATCTCAAAACTTTTAACCTGATTAAAACACATTCCAGCAAAGATGGCAAAATATTGTGTTGTTTACTTTAGTTTAATTATTATTTTAAAAAAACATGGTCAAATACTAGTTACAAAATGGAAAAGGGGAAATTTCACATTAAAACAGCACAAGTAGCCAGGAATTAAATTTTCTAATTTAGCTCGTTACATAAATAATATTTGCTGAACAAGTCAATCCGACGAAAGATGTAAACTATGTAATGTATGTAAGGTTAAGAATAAAAGGCAGCTTTACTAGCCTTAGATTTAAAAATATTCACACTTTAACGATCAGCTTTAAGATAAATTTAATGTAAAACCTGAGTAGACAACATTATTAAGCCCTGTAAATAAAGAAACAGCCTTTAGCTTAAATGTCAAGTGTCCTATTCATTACAACGTGTATTTGGCAACCGGCTAGCTAACCTGGATACCAAGGTACAGGACATTGAAATCACAAAAAGTATGTATATTACGCATGTACACCCAGTCTTACCTGGAAATCCTTTATCGTGGTATAAATAAAAGCTTTAATTTGAGTTTGTAGTTTATCCAAAGCAGCGACATGTGTAAAAATAAGTTTGATAACTCAAGCTCCGACTCTCATGTCTGCCATGGTGTTCTGAACCAGTGCGCATGCGTCCCAGAGAGAGTAACGTTTTAGTATTTTTATTTTAGTATTTTTTATTTTTATTTTTTATTTTTTGTCATTTATTTTTTAGACAAAAATATTGGCAAAAGATGTATAGTTTTGATGGTTCTGTTGTTCTTTTTACACCACATAACGTCTATTAACCATTATAACTATCATCACTTGTATTAACTATATAAATATATATAACGAATAAACAATAGTATAATATTACAAATAATATAATATAAAACAAGAGTACAAAAATTATTATGTAAAATATGTTCCATTCATATCGTATTTTAAATCCCGTATGAGATCTCGCGAGATTCCATCATTGCTCCGTGGAAAAAGTGCTAAGGCTAAGCTACCTCGGCTCTTGCTCTGTGTCATGTAGTCACATTTACTCCCCTCGGTCTTAATGAAGGCGAGGCGAGGCTGATTGCAACATGGATTTACGAAACATAACGGACGAGGTATTTGCATGGAAAATATAATCGCTTTTCGCAGATTTAGCGCTTGCCTGTCATCCTCTCTGCGCACAGCTTGCTAGTCCTGTTAGCGAAACGACTAGAAAAGTTAATCATGCAGAATTCTATGATGCCAAAATGATCGTTGTGCGTTGTATAGTTTGTCTTCTATTAAATCTTCAGTTTGCATGGTTGTTTAATTTAATCTGTTAGCTGGATGTCTTCATTTCTGGCTGGCTTGGTAAATTGGGTCATTGTTACAGCACTAAGAGCATGCATTATAACAAGTTAATGAACCGTGATTTATTGAGTCTAGAGTTAAAACGCCAAATAATCTCTTGTTTTCCAGGCTCCGTTATTGCAGGCCATATTCAGCAGAAACGCAGAAGAGGTTGCGTTTCTTTTGAGCCATAATGAGGACGTCAATGCACTGGTAATATGACCCATACTTGACTAGTAGCATGGGCTTATTATTGCTATATACATCACTGTTTATTATAACTCCCAAGACGACTTTAAAATCGAAGTCATTTTCTATTCTCAGGACGAAGAGCAGAGCACACCACTTCATGCTGCTGCATATTTGGGTAATGTCCAGATTATGGAACTTCTTGTTTCATCAGGTATATAAATAATGAATATGATTTAATGTATTGATATCATGTATTTAAATTGTCTTATCTGCAAGGAAATAAAATTTAAAAAATAAAATTAGTAATTATAATATAATGTATGTTTTTAAGTGTTGTTTTTAATTGTACATTAAAGGTACTTTTGTGATCATCAAAATTATTTCACATTGTCACCATAAATGCTATAAATGTATATAGCTCTCCCCAAATTCCCATCTTATTCCTTATTAAACTATTATACCCTATTCTAGCAATCAAATACTACTATAATTAAGCTTTCTATTATATTCTGCTATTATCTATTGGTAATTATTAAACCTTGATTTACAAAGTTTGTACATTGAGTCAACTGATCAAAGGAGAAGTTCAATTTGTCAACTGGACAAAGTTTGTTTGGTTGAAAACGTTTCGCCAACCAAACAAACTTTATCCAGTTGACAAATTGAACTTCTCCTTTGATCATGGATTCTACCTGGACGACTGAGGGACTTTTCACGCATTGAGTCAACTGGACATCTTAATCCTTTTATTATATAGTTGCCACCTGATCTAACTTGATCTATTAAAAAGCCATTTAAGATGTGTGTTTTTTTTAAATCTTGTATTTGAGCATATACCATATTGTGTATATACTGTATACTATTGTGTATGTTCTGTCATCAGGTGCCAATGTCAACGCCAAGGATCGGTCTCTATTGACTCCTTTACATCGAGCAGCAGCATCCAGGAATGAAGTAAGTGTCAAAACCTATTTTTAGATTTTTGCATTTAGCAGTTATTTCTTGTATAAACCATAACACATTGTTTTCAGAGAGCTGTGGAGCTGCTGCTTAAACATGGGGCATTCACTGAGCCACAGGACAAATACGGTCACACGCCGTTGCACATGGCGGCTGCCAACTGGGCTATCGGCTCCACGGAGATGCTCATTTTGCACTTTTGCAACGTTGATGCTCCGGACCAACTAGGACGCACACCTCTTCATCACGCAGCTCACAGTGGACATACAGAGGTGGGTTAAGGAGCATTATGAAAGAAAGTTAGGTAGTATATTAAAGTAAAGTTAGTCATTGTATCATCCACAAACTATTCCAGTCTCAGTACTGACCTTAATCCATCACATCACTATTACTTTAAGGTATTGAGTTTAGCTGTGGTCTTGTTTACATGCACAAAATAGAATATGGTAATTACATACATTTGTGGCACAAATGTACTTAAATTTGCACTTGGTGAAGAACCCAGTCAAGATTAAGTGTTATATAATATAATGATGTGTTAAGTGTTATTATATAATGATAAATGTTGCCCTGTCTGTTTTTAAGAATGTCTGCCTCTACTTCAGTTTTCAATCAATTTCATTGATTTCTGATCTGCTCCCTTGCCCCACATCCTTCCCTTTGTCCCCAAAGAAAAAACACCGTATGTTACCTGTCCAATTGTTTTTCTGTCATAACATGTTGTGAATAATTGTCATTGATTGTAATTGTGTCTTTTCCACTCTGTATCTCCGAGTCGGCGGTGCACATGTGCATGGCCCCTCCCTTAGCCGCTCTATCACTGTCCTGCCTGGTTAGCGGGCAAACGAAATTTAGATTTTACTCTATGTACATGTACATATGGTTTTTTGACAATAAAGCAAACTATGAACTATGAGCGGTAGCTGTACTATACAGTTACAAATTGCTTGTGACCCATTTTGTTATTATATTATCTGGTCATTTATTTCGTAAGGGTCATATGATCATGATTTCAAGTTTGTTGTGTTTTCATTGTGATCATTTTTGCATGTTTTGATGAAGAAATATGGTTTGTAATTTGAATATGTTTGTTGTCCGCAGATGGTGAGCTTGCTCCATAATAATTCTGCAAACATTGAAGCCAAAGACAACAAGGAGAGGCAGCCGGTCCACTGGGCAGCATATCTGGGTAATATATCACTTCTAAGAGGACTTCTTGTTCTTTTTATTTTAAAATGTACAAAACAAGTTTGTTTAGAATTACACAGTTGATTTTTGTTAATGCTGCAACAACTAAAAGTATTGATAATTTCCTGTATAATAGATTAGTAAAATATATAGTTGTCAATAGGTTGCATATGTTTTTTACCAACTTCCAAAAAGTCTCACGATGGAAATTTGACCAGCTGGAAAATTGGAAAAATACTAATTATCACCTAATATAGACATTGAGTAACCATTCTTATAAGATAGAAAAGTATAAAATAAACATTTGCAAAGTATCTAGAAGCAGTTGCAACATTAATTAAACAGTCAGTAACTTAACTGTTGTTCTTTCTTTTCAGGGCATGTGGAGGTGTTGAAGCTGCTTCTCTCTCAGGGCGCTGATGTGATGGCCAAAGACAAACAGGGATACACTCCTCTGCATGCGGCTGCCTCTGGTGGACAGAACGATGTCGTCAAATATCTGCTCAAACTGGGAGTTGAGGTATAAATGTACCAGTACAGATATATTGTAAAAGCAGGTCTTGGGTAGAAATGCATTAGGAGAGTGAGGAATAAGTTTAAAGTGAACTAGTTTATTAACAGCACATTAAAATGTTTGTATATTTTGCATATTAAAATAATGTATATGTATACATTTAATAATTGGGGTCAAATGTGATTAAAAAGTTTGTGTTTAAACCACTAAAATGGGCCAATTAAATAGTAAGTAAATTATCATTGCATCCATTAAACTATATGATGCAAAAGCAGCTGAGTCACTGTATTCGTGGCGTTGTAACGTTGTACATTGGCTCTTTTGGACAGAGAGAGAATAAACGGGTTATAAATAGTTTGATAAAATTAGGCTTCAGTCACAATGTCCTCTCCTTTGGTCTTTGGTCTCTGGTCTCAGATTCCTGCTCCTCTGTCACCACATGAGCTGCTGCTGTGTATATGAGGGACTTTGTGTGATGGCAACAAGCCAATTAGAGCTATCAGATGTTAACCATGTGCAAAGTTTAACTCCTCGAGGAACAATGAGTCAGCTGACAGTGTTCTGCTCAGCGATCCTCCCTGTTAATCACACTGTTGTAAGGTTATAGAGCGAGTTCTGTTTGGGAACTATTTTAAATGTCCTGTGTCGTGCATTGTTCAGGTTTTTAAAGATCCCATGACATGGTACTTCTTGATGCTTTTATATGGCTCCTTAATGGTTCCCTAATACAGTGGTACCTCACCTTACGAATGACCCAACAAACGAAAATTTCAAGTTACGAAACGCCTTCACGTCAAATTTTGGTCTCTAGATACGAATGAAATTTCAAGTTACGAAATGCGAAATCTCCAATCCAATCCAATCCAACTTCATTTATAAAGCACTTTAAAAACAACAAATCTCAAAAATTCAATTAATGCGCGCTCAGATGCCCCGAAACGAGGGGAGACACAACAACACATCATCAGTGTGGTAAAACTCACCTGTCTCACGACGGTCTAAACCCAGCTCACGTTCCCTTAGTGAGTGAACAATGCAGCACTTGGTGAATTCTGCTTCACAGTGATAGGAAGAGCCGACATCGAAGGATCACATCGACACGGCGCAAGGCCGCGCTACACCGGGGCTGCGGGATGCAGCCGTGCCTCCTCCTCGGGGCAGAGCACGCGCGGGCCGAGCACGGGGTGATTTATTCCTGCTCCGGTCCTGGTTTAGACCTGGTTTAGTTCTGGTCTAGACCTGGAAGTCACATAGAACCAGTGCCCGACCCGAGCGAGACCCCGCGGTCTTGCCCGCTGTTATCCATTCCTGCTCTCATCTCCTAACCGTGGTTGGGAGACACAGGGGAGATTGTCTTCTCCAGGGCCGGAGATAGCTTTCCCTCCGGGGTTAACTCCCTTGTGGACATCGCGCACTTACAGTGGTGGAGAATGCAAGTAAAAAAGGCAGTTTTGCTGCAGAGTGGGGCTTTATTGTCTCCTCTCCTTTATTGTCTCCTCTACGGAGGAGACATTCGTCCAGCACGCGCGCACACGGCACGCGCACACACACTCGCAGACTCTCTGCACTGAGCTATAGACACAAGATAGACACATCTCACAACACCGCTGATAGAGCACCTTCCTCGGCCTGTTAGCTCACAGTGTCAGCGCCCCGGCTCTGGAGGTCAGATAGAAGCAGAGCCCGCCCCGCACCGCAAGGTGCGCGGAGACACGAGCACCGCGCTCCTCCAACGGCACTGCCATGTTATAATAATAACAGGTCCAATCCAGGTTTAGTTCTGGCCAGATCTGGTTTATTCCACGTTCTTTTAGTCCTGGTCTAGTCTCTTAGCCCGCGAGGACGCAGAACACAACGTTACACTATAAAAAAAAATGTTACACTATAAAAAAAAACCTTGGAACGGATCAGGCTTTTTCCATTGAAATAGCTACTCAACTTACGAATTTTTCATGTTACGAAACCACTTCTGGAATGAATTAATTTCGTAAGGTGAGGTACCACTGTACTGTAAATGAATCCTTCTTCAAAATCAACACTCAGTGCATGAGAAACAGAGATAAGATGAGAAAGAGTCATAAATGTCACTCTGGAACACTCCATTATGGGCGTTGTTGCTTGAATGCAAATGAGGAGGACAGAGATGGCCTATAGTAGGGGGTGGGGGAGTGGCCAAGCTCTCTGCTCCGCGACCCACTTCCGTGTTTTTGCATGGGGGGAGAGATGAGCAGCATTCCATTGAAAAATAAACACATTTCCACAGAAAATAAAATTAAACCACTGCTGTTTCAGATATCCACAGGCTCAGATAAAGGACTTCCGAGCCTAGAAACACTCGCAAGTTCCTCCAGGCAAATAAAAAAATGCATTTCGCATTGCGTAGCTCCTCCGCAGTCCAAACTCTCTGGGCGCGATTTACAGAGACGCTGAGTACAGACAGACGGGGGTGGAACTGCATTTGCATTTCTTTTTTCGATCTGACGTCAATAAGTTTCCTTGTTCAAAATTGCCCGTTTGAGCTCTGATTTTTTTCTAACGCAGAAAAGGATCGCAAATGCTCAGTTTAGACATTTCGCAACTTGTAACCATGGGGGGGGCCTAAACAGGGTAGGGGAGCTCACATTAACGTTCAAAAACCTCAGAAAGTGAAAATTTCATGCCATGGGACCTTTAAAAATACATTTGGTTTGCTACTTTTGAAATGTCATGTTTTACTGCTTAATGCAATGTTTATATAAAAGCTGTGCATATAGACTGTAATATCTGTCTTATATTTGCACTATTCATCATATCAACTATCAGCCGGAAAGCTCCAGTATTGACAAGATTTTGTTTGGGTTCAACCAACTGACTAAACGAAAAACATTTGTTAAAGAGCACTACACAAACAAGACGTTTGTTGTGAAACAGGGCTAGGGATATCGTTTTAGATATTATGTTTTATATTTACACTTTTCTTATATGCTGTAGTTATGTAGTGCACAGGCTTTTTCTTATTATATAATTTAGGGAAAAATAACCAAAATCTGTCTTAAGATATCAGCATATCTTAAATAAATGTTTGGACACTTTTTGTCATTCATGTTTAAATGTAGTTTTAGCACTGTAATTGCTTTACTTTTGTTAAGTTAAATCTTTTATTTGTCTGTATTCTTCCCAAATGAAATTGTGTAGATCAGATATATGGTTATAAAATATGATTGTTTGCATACTGGCTTTGTTTGTCTAAAGTGGTTATCCCATAATGCTTTGCGATTTGATGTCACAAGATCTTTTAGTAACTGAAAAGTGCTATTCCCTTATCCACTCTCCTTTCTCAGACCGATGAACTGAACATATGTGGAAACACAGCCCTGCACGTGGCCTGTCAGATGGGGCAGGACGCGGTGGCGAATGAGCTGGTGAACTGTGGCGCAAATATCAATCACCCAAACCGCAGTGGAGACACGCCCCTGCACCTGTCGGCTGGATCCTCCAATGGGACCCTGTGTCTGGAGCTCCTCATCAACAACGGGGCCGACCTCTGCATACAGGTACAGAATAACTACTAAGAGAGTATTCATTTTAAAGATACACTGTTACTTTTCTGGTGGGAAGTCCACTACCTGCTTGTCTTTGAGATGTTATTGCATTGCCTGGAATATTCCACAGTATGAATCAGTGCTAGATATACATAATTAATGCCAATTACAGGTGTTTTTATTACTCCAAAATACCTTGATAAACGCACACTCTTACAGTGAAATCTGACTGGTAAACTTGGCCTGGTATCATCATCGCCATAGATGAGTTTAATGTCATACTGTGGAACATTCCTGACAAGGAATGGTTTTTAAAGATCCCATGACGTGGTATTTCTTGATGCTTTTATATGGCTCCTTAATGGTTCCCTAATACTGTAAATGAATCCTTCTTCAAAATCAACACTCAGTGCATGAGAAACAGAGATAAGATGAGAAAGAGTAATTTTTCTCTCTCTGAACACTCCATTATGGGACTTGTTGCTTGAATGCAAATGAGGAGAAAAGAGATGGCCTATAGTAGAGGGTGGGGGCGTGGCCAAACTCTCCGCTCTCAGCTCTCAGCTGTGCCCTCTGATCCATTTCTGTGTTTTTGCATGGGGGGAGAGATGAGAAGCGTTCCATTGAAAAATAAACACATTTTCACAGAAAATAAAATTAAACCACTGCTGTTCAAAGGTCCAGAGGCTCAGATAAAGGACTTCCGAGCCTAGAAACACTCGGACGTGCCTCCAGGCAAATTAAAAAACGCATTTCGCATTGCCTAGCGCATTCGCAGTCCAAACTCTCTGGGCGTGATTTACAGAGACGCTGAGTTCAGACAGACGGGGGTGGAACTGCATTCGCATTTCTTTTTTCGATCTGACGTCAATAAGTTTCCTTGTTCAAAATCGCCCGTTTGAGCTCTGATTTTTTATAACGCAGAAAAGGATCGCAAATGCTCAGTTTAGACATTTCGCAACTTTTAACCATGGGGGGGCTAAACAGGGTAGGGGAGCTCACATTAACGTTCAAAAACCTCAGAAAGTGAAAATTTCATGCCATTGGACCTTTAAACAGTAAGTGTTTGTATATGTATTTTGTATTATATTGCATATGTATTGTGTGCTCCCTACCTTTTTACATCATGGCCAGGGGACTACTGATGAAAACTAGCCTTCTGGCTAATTCTGGCTTTTTTAACTGTGTGTAATCATGTGTTTTATGAAATTGCACTGTCCCCTTTTAAATGAACTAAACCTAAACCTCCATGGAGACAAACCCTCTACCAATTAAGTTACACAGTGCACCTTTACCAAAAGAATATTCATACATTTTGGAATAGTGTTGTCACAGCACCAAAATTTCAACCAAGCAATTCAAAATGTATCTAGGAAAGATCAAATTCTGTCCTTTTTATGTGATTTTGTTGAGTATTGATACTGGTTCAAATGGTTTAAGTCGTTATTGGTATGTGGGTATCTTTTGACATTACTATTTTGCTTTTGTACTTGCATACACAGAACAAAAATGGGACTAAAATTGGAACCCAGATTAGACCATGACTAGAATAGGACCTAACCAAGTCTACAGCAGGACTCAACCAGAATAGCACTGAGGCCAAACCAGGACAAGTGCAAATGTAGCTCTTATTGATCTATAAGGGAAATAATTTGGACTTGCATGTGTTATAAAAATCATTCATAATTTCACATTGGAACATTTTGTCTTAAAATATGCTAAATGCCCAAGGATACAAAGGCAGTATGCAGCGTTGGTAGTGAGGATCAAAATCAAACCTCTGGCAGTGTCCCATTGGTGTGGCATTCACATGCTAACATGGAGATACACACTCCGACCTGCAACTTTTAATGCGTCCTTGAGCAGGACACTTAACCTACCATGCCTGTGTATGCAAGTATGAGATGAGCGGAAAGATCGATTATCATTTTAATGTTTTGTCGATTTTCTTTTCTTTTTCTTTTTTTCAGAATAAAGAAGGGAAGAGTCCTTTACACATGGCAGCTATGCACGGCCGCTTCTCTGCATCTCAGATCCTTATACAAAATGGTAACTATCAAATTATGTCAAAAATGAATTTTATTTATCAGATATTGCAGTTGTTAATGCTGTTGTTTCCAGGGAGTGAGGTGGACAGCACGGATCATTTCGGGAACACTCCACTTCACATCGCGGCGAGGTACGGACAGGAGCTGCTCATCAGCACGCTACTGACCAACGGGGCCGATAAAAACAGGTAGGGGTGCTTTATTTGATGTTAGATGTATTACTGCATAAAGTATAAATGCATGTATGCAGTAATTTTGGTAACCATAAAATTGATCCTTAATGCTACCATACGCTACCATGACTACCAGTAACCAATTCTGTTACTGCGAGCACTACTGTGAATTACAGTGGTACCTCACCTTATGAAATTAATTCGTTCCAGAAGTGGTTTCGTAACGTGAATTTTTCGTAAGTTGAGTAGCTATTTCAATGGAAAAGGCCTGATTCGTTCCAAGGCCCCGTTACAAGTTTTTTTTAAATAGTGTAACTTTTTTTTATAGTGTAACACTGTGTTCTGCGTCCTGATTGGCTAAGAGACTGTAGACCCAGGACTAAACGTGGACTAAACCAGGTCTAAACAAGGTCTATACCTGGACTGGACCAGGACTAAACCTGGACTAAACCAGGACTGGACACCAGGATTAAAGCGCCGCGTGCGGGTCTATTTCCTGGTTTCGTGCTAGCTCTGCTATTAGCAGCAGCACCGGTGTACCTCACGAGTCACGGCTGAGGCGAGCAGCGACTGCGTGCGTGGGGGGAAGGGGGAGGGCGGACACGTGTGTGATAGCGCAGCATGACCCGGCGCGGGGCTGCGAGCACGAGACTCGTGCTTAAACCGTACCTCCTCTAGACCAGATCTAAACCAGGTCTAAACCAGGATTAAACCACTGCGTGCAGGTCTATTTCCTGGTTTCGTGCTAGCTCTGCCGGTGTGAGTCACGGCTGAGGCGAGCAGCGAGGAGGGGAGGAGATGTGCCTCCCCTCGGGACGGCACGCAGTCCGAGCGCATGAACGAACGCAGGCAA
Organism: Paratrypauchen microcephalus; assembly: GCA_036785185.1. Classification (NCBI taxonomy): domain Eukaryota; kingdom Metazoa; phylum Chordata; class Actinopteri; order Gobiiformes; family Gobiidae; genus Paratrypauchen; species Paratrypauchen microcephalus. The sequence continues at coordinate 154,037 of JAVJIX010000329.1, read as the reverse complement.
GAGCCACGGTGGTTTAATCCTGGTTTAGACCTGGTTTAGACCTGGTTTAGACCTGGTTTAGACCTGGTTTAGACCTGGTTTAGACCTGGGTTAGACCTGGGTTAGACCTGGGTTAGACCTGGGTTAGACCTGGGTTAGACCTGGGTTAGACCTGGTTTAGACCTGGTTTAGACCTGGTTTAGATCTGGTCTAGAGGAGGCATGGTTTGAGCACGGGTCTCGTGCTCGCAGCCCCGCGCCGTTTCATGCTGCGCTATCACACACGTGTCCGCGCGCAGTCTTCTCCCCCCTCCCCCTTCCCCCCACGCTTCACTATTAATACATTTTGTTGAAAATCTATGAAAGTTTGAGTGTTTAAATGAGAGACAAATGTGAGAAAAGTTTAAATCCAGTCTGAGAAAAGCGTATAATGTGTGTGGCTGAGCGCGCATTATTTGAATTTTTGAGATTTCGTGCTTCGTAGCTTGAATTTTCTTTCGTATCTAGAGAGCAAAATTTAATGTGAAGGCGTTTCGTAACTTGGAATTTTCGTTTGTTGGGTCTTTCGTAAGGTGAGGTACCGCTGTACTTGACTGTCATGATATCTAATATTATGCTCCTGTAAACCACATGGAATCTACCTGTTGTATGTTTCAATAAAACAATTGTAATAACTTGTTTGTTTTCAATTTTTAATTCTAACTTACTATCTTACTTATCTGTTTAGACAGGGCATTAATGGGATGCTTCCTCTGCATTTATCATCACTCTATGGTTTTCCTGATTGTTGTCGAAAGCTGCTGTCTCCAGGTAAATCATTTTTTTGTTAGTGATCTGAAGTATGGCAATACAATTATAATTTGTGGTCACCATTTCAATTTTTATTTTTACAAGGTAATAGTTTTATATAGCTATTAGGAAGTAAATATAATGATCTTCTTCTCTTGAGTGTTGGCACTTGTCCGTGATTGATCAAATCCACCTGTCACTTACTCAGACCATGACAGAGGCTGACCAATAGGAGTGGGCGGTTTTAACAAAGATCTGCATTAAACAGAGAAGAATTGAATGAACATTTATTGAGCTCTCTTTTAGACTGGAAGATCGTAACAAGGAATTTCATTATATTTTTATATAATCTTTTGGCCATCCATATTGTTGTGACCATTATTAAGCAATTAAAGGTTGAATAGAAAGGTAAATGTTATAAATTAAGCTTAATGAATTAAATCATAACTTTTTTTAGGTCAACTGTACAACATCATGCCGCCTTTGAATGAGGAGCAGATCAGTGGGTTTGATATAAACACTCAGGACGAACACGGGAGGACCTGTCTTCACGCTGCGGCCTCCGGAGGGTCAGGAAGACATTACAATATAATAGATTTACTCTGAAATAAGGAAATCTAACATTTTAATAATTGTTTTTAACAGGAACGTTGACTGTCTAAACCTGCTGCTAAACTGTGGCGCTGATCTCGATGCAAGGGATAATTTGGGAAGGTAAGCATTACCTAACAGTTTGTTGTGTTTTCATGTTTTTGATAATGTATCTCTTTCACAATTTAAAAGAATTTTCTTGCTGATACTCTTTACCAGTAGCCATCTGTCTTAGAATCTTACATTAAAATCTAACCTCAGTACAGTGGTCCCTCGCTCTATCGCGGTTTACTTTTCGCGGCCTCGCTGTTTTGTTTTGGGGTTTTTTTTTTTCAAAATTTTTTTTTCAATTTTATTTTTAATAGTGTAGTATCAATATTGTGTTGTGCGTCCTGATTGTCTTCTCCTCCGTGTCTCCTGTACAGTACAGAATGTGTTCAGTTTGACACATTTATATAGATGTTATAGAGGGGGGACCTCTCGATGCACGAGGAGCCGAGACATGAGTCACTGGATCCATGGAAGTCCAGACCAGGACAAAGACATGAGGATCAGACCGGGACTAGACTGAAACTAGACCAGGACTAGACCAGGACTAAATGTGGACTAAACGTGGACTAAACGTGGACTAAACCAGGACTAAACCAGGACTAAACCAGGACTAAACCAGGTCTAAACCAGGATTAAACCCCTCTTTGCCTTGTTTCGTGACAGCGGCATGTGTCTGCGCACACTTCTCCGGTCCCAGGACTAGGCCAGGTCTAAACCTGGACTAAACCAGGACTAGACCACCCCCCCACCCCCCACGCTTCACTATTAATAATTTTGTTGAAAATCTACGAAAGTTTGAGTGTTTAAACAAGAGAGAAATGTGAGAAAATGTTACTACCAGTCTAAGAAAAGTGTATAATGTGTGTGGTGAGACGTTTACAGCCTTAAAACATGTAGAATAATTGTAAAATATAAAGTTGTCCTACTTATTACGGGTTATTTCTGGAACCTAACCCCCGCGATAAACGAGGGACCATCAAAAATGAAAAGTGTAAATATTCCTTTTTTAAAATCTTTGTGTATTTGTCTCTGGTCAGATCTGCCCTCCACTATGCTGCAGCAAATGGGAACAGTCAGTGCACCGTGTCCCTGGTCCGAGCAGGGTCAGAGGTCAATGAGAGAGACCTGATGGGCTGTAGTCCTCTGCACTATGCTGCTGCGTCTCTTACATTCTCTGGGTATGTGTGGAGCAAATATTAGGAAAAATTAACAACCATGTAGGGATGCCACAATATCAAATTTGAGTGTTTATTGTTACCATTCGTCTAGTAGGTGACCAGCTTTATAAAACTTTATACTTCACATGATATGTTTTTGGGTATAGTTTTTGGGTTTATTTTTTCAGAGGATTTAGCTAAAATAATGATTGTTTTGCAGAGAGGACACGGACGCTGATCCTGATTCATATCTGGAGAAAGAGAGAGAAGCATCATTGTAAGTCTTTAGTTTTTTCCTGTTTCTTCAATGGATGCCAGAAGGTTGAATCTATTTACAATCGAAGCTACTTCTGTCAGTGTAATATTGATACTTCCCGACATCACGCTGGGGGTGTTCTACGTGTATCTCTAATGGTGGAATGTTTAGGATTACCTTGGAGACACAATGCACACATTAGCAAACACTGCCAAAAATCTTTTAAAGGTCCCATGGCATGAAATTTTCACTTTCTGAGAACGTTAATGTGAGCTCCCCTACCCTCTTTAGCCCCCCCCCCATGGTTAAAAGTTGTGAAATGTCTAAATTGAGCATTTGCGATCCTTTTCTGCGCTACAAAAAATCAGAGCTCAAACGGGCGATTTTGAACAAAGAAAAAAAGAAATGCAAATGCAGTTCCACCCCCGTCTGTCTGTACTCAGCGTCTCTGTAAATCACGCCCAGAGAGTTTGGACTGTGAATGCGCTAGGCAATGCGAAATACGTTTTTTTATTTGCCTGGAGGCACGTCCGAGTGTTTCTAGGCTCGGAAGTCCTTTATCTGAGCCTCTGGACCTTTGAACAGCAGTGGTTTAATTTTATTTTCTGTGGAAATGTGTTTATTTTTCAATGGAACGCTTCTCATCTCTTCTCCCGTGCAAAAACGCGGAAATGGATAAGAGAGCTGAGAGCGGAGAGTTTGGCCACGCCCCCCCCTCTACTATAGGCCATCTCTTTTCTCCTCATTTGCATTCAAGCAACAACGTGAATAATGGCCTGTTCAGAGAGAGAAAAATTACTCTTTCTCATCTTATCTCTGTTTCTCATGCACTGAGTGTTGATTTTGAAGAAGGATTCATTTACAGTATTAGGGAACTATTAAGGAGCCATATAAAAGCATCAAGAAGTACCATGTCATGGGATTTTTAAGATTTAAGATTTTTTTTTTGCCCCTGAATCGATAAACTAATTGTAGTATTTTCTAATTGCACAGTTGCAGGTCAGTGTCTATGTGCAATTTGCATTCATACAATGTACAAACATATTAAAGAACTAATTATTAAGATGAATAACAGTTAGGGAAAAGGGTCATGTTTATAATTGTTCGTTACATTTCTGTCTGTGCTGTTTCAGATGTTTGGACTATTTACTGGACAGTGGAGCAGATCCTACTTTGAAGAACAGTAAAGGATACAGCGCTGTCCACTACGCTGCTGCTTATGGCAACAAGCAGCACCTAGAACTGGTACAAGACACTTTTTCACTTATAAATGTTTAAATATATGACACTTTTAACTCATACTGTATAAAACATTTTGTCATTTTGTGACAGCTTCTGGAAATTTCATTCAACTGTCTGGAGGAAGTAGAAAGCAATTTTCCTGTCAGTCCATTGCACCTGGCGGTAAGTGTCTTATTTTGTCTACTTTTAGTTTGTCAGTTCATATTTCAGCCTTTTTGTCAATTCCTCTGTATTAAAAGGTAAATGCAGAAATCTATTATTAAACATAACTCACAAATCTAATTTCAGTTGCAGTGCTTGTCAGAAAAACTGCAGATATTTTTCCCAAATTGTGCAGCTCCATACCCAGCTCTGTTATGAAATATTTTACCTTTGCTTGCTTACTTACTTACTGTACTACCTGTTTGTTTTTCCCAGGCGTACTATGGTCACTGTGAGGCTCTGAGTCTTCTGTGTGCGACTCTGGTCAGTCTGGATGTTCGGGATGTCCAGGGGCAGACGGCGCTGCATTTGGCCGCTCAGAGAGGCCACTCCTCCTGTGTGGACGTCCTGCTCAAACACCAGGCGTCTTATACAGTGAGAGAGCACAGGCACAAGAGGACCGCACTACACGCTGCAGGTGAGGAGTCTGTACACCGCAGGCTACAAGCTACGTGTTCACAGGTTATTTGACATCTGTATTTTTAAACCACAGATGCACAACACAGGCTTAAAACACTATTCTTAATATTTACTGGTTCAGATCTTAGCCAGGGAAAAGAACTGGTTTGAGAGGGGAGTTAAAGAGGCTATTTTTGTCAAAAAAAAGGAGAATCCTTCCTTGAACAGAAATGTATGGGTCAGACACTATTTGTCTCCCATCTATAATTCCATTCTCAAACCTAAATCAAATCAAACTATGAAAACAATACGGCAGCAGGTCAGGTCCAGAGGTGTGAAAACACCCATTATGGTCCTGAATGGGTATGCTAAACAAGAGCCCAGACAGGAACTGAAAACAAAGAGGTGGGATAGTTTCAGAGGAATTTCATTAATAATAATTCATAGCATTTATATAGCGCCTTTCATGACCCCCAAAGCGCTTTACACTTCATTGTTCATTCACTCCACACTTGGTGGTGGTAAGCTACTTTCTGTAGCCACAGCTGCCCTGAGGCAGACTGACGGAAACGAGGCTGCCAATCTGCGCCATCGGCCCCTCCGACCACCTCCGACACTCACACACACTCCACTTTCATACTAGGCAATGTGGGTGAAGTGTCTTGCCTAAGGACACAACGACAGTTTTTGTGACTGGCGCCCCCCTGTGGCTCCTGGAATTCACAGTGTCTCCCATCCAAGTACTAACCAGGCCCTGCCTTGCTGAGCTTCTGAGATCTGACGAGATCAGGTTTTGACAAGCAGTACTCAGTATAGTTAGCTCCTCCCTGCAGCAGACATACGCATTGTCCATCAGCACGAAAACCACTAAAGGCAAAATGTTATAATCTACAAAAATGTAAACTCCATTAATCAAATTTGTAAATAATAATAAACTTGGACATTTGATTATTCAGTTAAGCAGAATCATTATTGTGATATTTCTCCAGCGGCCGAGGGGCACATGGACTGTCTGCTGCTGCTGGTGAACGGGGAACAGAGCGCTGATGTCATCGACCTCGCTGACACACAGGGACAGTGAGTCACTCATTTATAAACTCTACTATTGGTGTTTAATATCATCTTTATGCCTTTATGTTAGCCAACAATCTAAGGTAAAAGCATACCATTATTATTGGATCTTGTTCACGGCCGTGCACCTGCAATGGGGGTTTAAATTGGGTTGCCTGGGTGCTGATTGGACAGGAGGAGGTTCGGTGAGCAGCAGGGAGGAGTAATGGGACTGAGGTGATAAAGGCTGAGGAGCAGGTAAATTCAGGTCTTCCAGGCTGAATTTACGCCAGCTCCATTTGTGGATCTGTAAGAAAACCTCATATTCAAAAGGATATTTTGTTCAAAAACTGAATGTGCATTATTTTTATAGTCTCCTGCTCTCCTGAAACTGTAGCGTGGATTTGTAGACAGTAAACCTCTTTCCTTTCTCTCAGGACGGCTTTGATGCTGGCGGCGCTCGGCTGTCACACAGACTGTGTTCACATTCTTCTAGAGAAAGGAGCCAAACCCGACACGTCTGATAAGAAGGGCTTCACTGCACTGCACAGAGTGGTACGTACGTCATACATCGGTGGAATTGGTTAAATTCACCCCTCACTCATTCAGAGCAGGACTGAGGTGAAGTACAGTTTTGATGAAGAATGTTCTGTCTGCTCTATCCTCCACTGATCATCAACTAAAAGAGCACGCACATGCACGTACACTTTAAAATATATTTTCCCAAGTACAGGTATGAAGACAAGGAGAAGAACAAAGGGATTTAACAACTTTGTACTATCCAAAAATGCTAACAACAGCATGTTACCGTGATGCTAGCGCCACGTGCAGTATTTTAACATCAGTGGAACAGTCGGTTTACTTTTCGCTGGTAATGCCAAGTGAGTTAGATCTGTTGAGACTGTTGTGGCCTGATTTGAACTGAGTTGTACATAAAATACACAGTGTCCACCAGGATCTTAAAGGTCCCATGACATGGTACTTCTTGATGCTTTTATATGGTGCCTTAATGGTTCCCTAATACTGTAAATGAATCCTTCTTCAAAATCAACACTCAGTGCATGAGAAAGACCCATTTACACAGACATGGTCACAAATTCACTCTCTGAACAACTCATTCTGGGCCTTCTTGCTTGAATGCAAATGAGAAGGACACAGATTGGCTTAGAGGAGCGGGTGGGGCCTCCCCCCCACCCGCTCCTCTAAGCCGCTGGAGCGCTGCGCTGTGGCTGTCTCCCAACTTCCGCGTTTGAAGCACGAAGACAGAAAGGAGAGCCATTTCGGTGAAAAAAACACATTTCCACAGAAAATAAAATTAAACCACTGCTGTTTCAGAGGGTCGGGTAAAGGACTTCCGAGCCTAGCAACACTCGCATGTGCCTCCAGGCAAATAAAAAAACACATTTCGCATTGCGTAGCTCCTCCGCAGTCCAAACTCTCTGGGCGTGATTTCCAGAGACGGAGTGGAGATCCAGACGATGGTGGAACTGCATTTGCATTTCTTTTTTCGATCTGACATCAATAAGGTGCCTTGTCCAGAACCGCCCGTTTGAGCTGTGTTTTTTTTCAAATGCAGAAAAGGATTGCAAATGCTCAGTTTAGACATTTCGCAACTTTTAGCCATTGGGGGGGCCTAAACAGGGTAGGGGAGCTCACATTAACGTTCAACAACCTCAGAAAGTGAAAATTTCATGCCATGGGACCTTTAAAAGTGTGAATTAACACTAGACCCACCCCCCCCACTGTGATGTGTTTGTCTTGACACCATGTGTCAAGACAAATGGTGGACCTGAAGAAGCTAAGGTTTATTGTATAAAAAGCCCTGACCAGTTAGAAAGGTTTAACAGTAATCACATTTGAATGAGATTAAACATGGGCGCTGGCTAAATGTGTTTGATCTTTTGTACTCTATTTTTATATAATGATGTTGAAAACAGCTAAAAAAGGAGTGAGATTTGCTCATTTGAACATCTGTAGTTTAAGATACAAAGTGTGTGAATTGTCTTCTATTTTGTTGGAAACAAATATTCACATTATGGCTGTTACAGAGACACACTTGGATGAAACTATAGAAGATTTGTCTTTGGAAATAGAAGGATACAATATATTCCGGTCTGACAGAAATAAATATGGTGGGGGAACTGCTTTTTATATTCAAAATAATATTCCAGTTAAAATAAGAAAAGACCTTGGCATGAATGGCGTAGAAGCATTGTGGCTGCAAGTGTATCTTCCACATCGTAAACCCATACTGGCGTGTTGTTGTTACCGGCCACCAGGCTCAAATATAGAATACTTGAATAATGTGTGTACAATGATCCAAAAAGCTACTGACACAAACAATGAAGTGTTTATTCTGGCAGATATGAACATTGACTGGATCTCTAATAATTGTTCTATGAAGAAAATACTGTGTGACACCATTACTTTATGCAATTTAGTGCAGATAATAAATATGCCTACTAGAATTGTGACTAACAAGGATGGGCTAACCACATCAACTTGTATTGATCACGTTTATACAAATTGTGTGGAAAAGTGCTCTAATATTATTTCCGTACCAGTCGGCTTCAGTGATCATAACATTATTGCTTTGAATTTTAAAACAAAAGTTCCAAGAGTAGGACCTAAAGTCATTCATAAGAGAATGTATAAGTATTTCTCTGAGGATGATTTCACGAGAGATGTGGAGAATATTCAGTGGAATTCTGTGCTACAGAACATGGGTGCTGAACAGTCTCTTACTACCTTTTGTAATTTATTTAATGCAGTGTGTGATAAACATGCACCAGTAAGGAAAGTCTCTGTGAGAACCATCAAGTCCCCTTGGTTAGATGATGAACTGAAGCAATGTATGATGGAGAGGGATAAACTGAAAAAATCAGCTGAAATATCTGGCACTACTGCAGACTGGCAGTCTTATAGGTCTCTTAGGAATAAAGTCACAAAAATTAATAGGCAAAAAAGAAAACGTTACTATCAAGCTAAATTTGAGCAATGTGGTAATAACAGTCAACAGTTATGGAAGACGATAAATGAACTTATGAGTAGGAGTAAAATCAGTAAAATGTCTTCTTTTGTTGAACAGGATGGAGCCTTAATAACTAGACCTTTTGAAGTTGCAAGTTACTTCAACAACTATTACCAGAACAAAGTGAGCACAATCAGAAATGAGATGGCCCCTGTAGATGGTAATTTTTCAACAACAATAATTAAAAAACAAATAATGGAAGGAAAAAAATGCAACTTTGAGTTCAGGCCAATAGGAAATGAGGAAATGTTACAGCTTCTTGAGAATTTGAACTGCAATAAACCGTGTGGAATTGATAACATGGATGGAAAACTCCTAAAATTTGCTGCCAAATTAATTGTCAAGCCTCTTTGTTATATTTTCAATGCATGTTTTGAGGAATGTGTGTACCCACACCTGTGGAAAATATCAAAAGTTGTTCCATTGGTTAAAAATTCTAGACAACAATTAACTGGACAAAACAGTAGACCCATAAGCATCTTGCCTGTTCTGAGTAAACTGATGGAGGGAGTTATGTGCAAACAGATTCAAAATTATTTTAATGAGAATTGTATTTTATCGGATGTCCAACATGCTTATAAGGAAGGTTATTCTACCAATACAGCACTCACAGAGCTCACTGACCAATGGTTGCATCAAATTGACTGTAAACAATTGATAGGAGCTGTGTTTCTTGATTTTAGTGCAGCCTTTGACCTTGTTGATCACAGCCTTTTACAAATGAAATTATCTGCTTATGGTTTTAATACTGCAGCTTTACAGTTTATGTGCAGTTATTTAACTGATAGGAAACAATGCGTAACATTTAATGGTTCACTTTCAAATAACGTAACACTCTCATGTGGAATCCCACAAGGAAGCTGCCTAGGCCCTTTGCTTTATAGTATTTTCATTAATGATATGCCATATGCACTAGATAAGGCCTGTATGACTGTATATGCAGATGATACCACCACACATGTCTCCTCAGCTGACTTGGATCAGGTCAATGACATTTTACAACAGGAGCTAATGTCTGTTCAAAAATGGGTTCTAGAGAACCGTTTAAAATTGAATATTACAAAAACAAAGTGTATGCTATTGGGATCAAAGTATTTTGTCCGAAAAAATCTTAAGCTTAACATATCTCTCGATAAACAATTATTGGAACAACTCACGGAAATTAAACTTTTAGGTGTCACATTAGACCAAACTATGACATGGTCAACTCATATAAATAATATTGTTGCTAAAATGAGTAGGAATATTGCAATAATTAGAAGCAATGCTTATTTTATGCCAACGGAAACAAGAAAACTTGTAATTTCCTCTCTTGTTTTATCTCAGCTGGACTATTGTCCTAATGTTTGGTCTAGTGCTGCAAACAAAGACTTGGAAAAGCTCCAGATAGTTCAGAATCGAGTCTTGCTCTAAACTGCTCTTTTAGGACTAATATCAGTACTATGCATAAGGAACTTTCGTGGCTGAAAGTCAAGGACAGACTGGCCTGTAATTTAGTTGTATCCTTGCATAAAGTGTGGACAACACACAGACCTTTACACATGGTCTCACAGTTACAGCTTACCAGTAGCAGACACAGGTTTAATACAAGACGAGCCTCAACCACAGTTTTCACTTTACCAAAACCAAGAACTAATGCACTAAAAGCAACGTTTCTCTATAGAGCCATTTCTCACTGGAATGTGCTGCCACAACACATAATGGTCATACAAAATCATGCTGTTTTTAAAAAATGTCTTAAGAAATTACTATTTTATAATGCTGAATAAAGTTGAATGTAACTTATTTTAAGTGTTTAGTATGTGTTTTGGATAATGTAACTTAATCTCACTGTTTTGAATGTAACATATTTTAGTGTTTAGTATGTGTTTTGGATAATGTAACTTAATCTCACTGTTGATTGGTCTGTTGTTATGGTGCTTGGATGTATTGAAGTGTATTGTATTTTAAATTGGACCCCAGGAAGACTAGTCTCTATGTTTGTAGAGACTAATGGGGATCCTTAAATAAACAAAATAAACAAATGTGTTGCCAACTGTATATCAGTCAGAGCATTACTTGAGCAAGTACATTTCCCACTAATTTTCCCCCTAAACTTTCTGAAACAAAAAAATGTATACAAAAAGTTTGAAAGCTTGTTCAGGGTCAATAATCTCTGAGGTATCTAATGACCACAACAAGACCATTTTATTTAAAATCTATTTCTGAAACCTTCTAAACCTCAAAGTTATTAAAACATTTCACACAATCTTGGGTTTTAAGTAGTTACCACATAGCTGGTTAGCCTCTGCGATGCCTTTGAACTCTTAATATTTTACTTGTTAAAAAGTCTGTGGGAAAAAGAATTAAATTGTACTTCAGCACCATACAAATGTAATTGTTCCAGCTCTCTGTGTTTGTTTCTCTCCTCAGTCGATGTTGGGCAGTGAGGAGTGCGTCTCTGCTCTGTTGGACCACGGGGCCTCCGCTCTGTGTCGAGACTCTCGGGGAAGGACCCCACTGCACTTGGCCGCCTCCTGTGGCCACATGGCGTTACTGCACCTGCTGCTGAAGGCGGCTGTGACCTCTGACCCTTTAGACTCCATGTTAGACTTCAGAGGATACACACCGACTCACTGGGCAGCCTACCACGGTCAGACTAACTCACAATAGTATTTAGTTTATTTAGACTTTCAGTTGTAGAGCTATGTAAATAGACAATGAAAGTTCAATAATGATTACATTGTATTATGATATTTTATATAAAATTTACTTTATAAACAAAGTGTTATTCATTTTTCCTTTGCAGGGCG